>JAOVVB010000034.1:8844385-8863325 GCA_028570985.1 Heterobranchus longifilis | reverse complement strand
CAACTGATGTTCTTTATATAAACTTTATATACTGATGTTCTATATATAAGCTACTGATGTTCAGATCTGTCAGCACAGGTCAATGATGAAAAAATAAATAAATAAATAAATAAATAAATAAATAAATAATAATAGTAATAATAATTATATTTTATTTATTATTATTTTATTATATTATTTATTTATTTATTTATTTATTCATTTTTTCATCATTGACCTGTGCTGACAGATCTGTGCCATTTGGGGTAATGACTTTTGTTCTTTTAATGTACGGGACAAAAGCTTATATACTGTATATGCTCTCTTTGCACGCTGAGAAGACACATCATTGTCCCTGCCCCGGTTTGAGACCCACCCGTAAGCGTTTGGTGGTGCGGTGAGTTCACCAAGCAATAATTCTTTCTTTATTCCATTTGAAACTTTATTTGAGACTTCCTCAGACTAAACTTTCTCTGAGTGTCCAAAAAAGCTGAGTCACTGGCTATCTTCAAACAAAGACTAAAGACCCAGCTCTTCACTAAGCACTGTGATAGAGACTACAACCCTCACTCCGGACAAGTGAGCCAGCTGGATGCTGTGAATGTAAATATATAACGGAATACAGCTGAAACTGAGAAGACTTTCTTCACTTGACTCAACAGCAATAAGCTATTGTCAAATGAGGATTTAAAAAAATATATATTATTTTTACAATAATATACTCTTGAGCAATAAAAATAATAATAATGGGTAGAATATCATGGTAATAAAATGGAAGTGCACTTTTGAACCTAGCTGTAAATTAAATATGAATATCGTAGAGGAACTATAATTCTTAGCTTCGACTGGTAGAATTACCCGTTTTGGAATAAAAGGTATGATATAAGATCCTATAAAAGGGACCCTTATAGGATTTTCTTTAAAAATAATGATTTATTTTGATCAATACTTTTTAATTTAAAAGGGTGTAGCCCATATATCTTTGTCATACACATGTAATCAGATCGCTTGAACCAAAAGCAGTGAATAATTTCACCTATTTTACTGAAGTCACTGGAAAATCATTACCCAGGTTAAATTCAATTTAACTTCTCACAAAACTATCTACAAAGAGGAAACAAAATTGAATGATTTGACCGGCATTAACATTTAGAAAATGTAGTTTTATACTGTATATATACACACACATATATACATATATACATTTGCTGATGTATTAATGGTAAAAACAAACTACTATTGCAAAAAATTACCTAAAAGTCTATTTAATGACAGTGTGATTACCTTTCTGTAAACAGCACATATAAGGGAAAGAAAATATTTTCAAATATGAATGAAGTGACATGAAAGTAAAATTAACATTAATCAATCAATCAATCAATCAATCAATCAATCGATCAATCAATCACTCAATAAAACAAGAACACAATAAGACAAAGCAGGATGAAATAGAGGACTTGATACTGCAGATCTTACAAAGCCTCAAATGGCAAGGACAATTAATAAATAAATATAATAATAATAATAATAATAATAATAATAATAATATCTACCATGAAACATGTAGATATTATAAAAATGCCATTTTACAATCTTAGAAAAACAACAGGAAAAAAAACCTGCTCACCTTTAAACCTCATTTGCATCTGCACAGTAAGTACAAACATCTGGTTAGATAATCTTAAAGCTCTATAGGTATAATGAGCACAGAGAAGGTCACAGATGCAGCCTGGTGCTATGCCGTGTGGAGATGAAAACAAATAATAAAACCCAAGAGACTCGAAATGCATTGAAAACTGAGCACTGCAGCTATGTGTGATTTCACTTATGCTCTGTACAAACCAGTACAAAAAAAAAACAAAAAACGATGTGAAAATATTTAAATCACAGCAGTGCAATTTCTTGAACTAATTTATACTGAAAATCCTATTACAACCCCAGAAAATTAGAAATGCCTTCAGTAATGAGACAAAGCACAAGTGTTAAGGCTACACAATAGACTGCAGTGGGCCCAAAATGTATTAAATGCTTATTTGGCAAGCTTCCATCACTCCCCGGACCGGCCACGAATAGAGATTTAGCCTCTCGACCCTACCTGCTAATGGACGTTCCTTTACAGTGATCCATAATCTTAATGGCCACTGCTTGTAAGTGCTCGACTCAGTATGGCGTCTCGAGTCGCTGTTAGTTTTCTACTCTGTCTGGACCTGACCACTTGTCCTAAGGTTTTAGACTTAATTACATTTTAAACTTAGCCAGCTAAAGAGATGCTTCACAATTTGATTTGCATTTCCAAATGAATCCCATTCATGTCCAAATAACAAAGTTCGCTTTTATATATGGAAATGGATACGAAGCGAATCCTGATCATCATTTCAGTTAATGTCATATAGGGGACGCTAAAGATAAATGATACTGTACTTACTGTACTGATATATGCATGGAGAGGGCTGGCTGTGTATCTGTGCACAAGTCTATAATTTAGGGTTATTTAATTTTCTATGGGAACTGTTCAGTACTCCAACTGTTGTTATAATTTGTTGATTGATTACTAACTTTATCACTACATTCTATAAAACAGTCGAAATTTACATTTGACCAAAGTTTGACAATAGTCTTAAAACTTCAGTCACACAAATTAGCATACAGCAATTTAGTCATTATATTGTCATCATGTCATGTACTGTAATAGTGGATCTACACCTCGAGGAAGAGCAGTTTCAATTGTTCCTTCCCTTTGAATGCAAGTTAGTTCTCGGTTAATTGGATTTCAATCGTTAGTTTGTCTTTCATTTTTATTTAAATTTATATACATACATCTGCTGTCCTTTTACCCAGGTTGGGAGCATGAATTAAAGGACACCTATTTTGCAAAATTCACTTTTTAACACTCTTTTATATAATTTTAGATATTTAAAGTCCCCAGTGTGTGTACAAAAAACGTGAAAAAAAAAATCCATAAACACAAACAATCCAGTAAGATGTCCCCCTAATGTGACCTCATATATGAAGACACCCTTCTCTTATCTGCAGCGTACTTCATTTGCAGCATTAACGCACACACTTTGTGGGACCTCTGAAACCGATGGTAACTTAAAAATAGCAAAATATGGATCCTTTAGTGTTCACATCACTCATTGGGTTAAAAAAAACACAACGACAACAACAAAAAAAACCTAAAAATGATAGTAGTGACTTTGTCCATGACATAAGTATTGGTGCCACAGGGTCTGAGCTGAGTATTTTAAAAACTGTTGATGTCCTCAGATTTTTACACGCGACAACAGAATATACAGAATACTGTGGGAAAAAAATCATCCAGTGAGCTGCAGCTGTGTAGGCAGAAAGCTACAGCAATTCAATTAACTACTTTTTACAACCACGGTGAGCAGAAAAGTATCTCGAAATTTCACATCATGTAGAACCTCGACGTGGGTGGGCTAAAACAGCTGAAGACCACATCGGGTTCCACTTCTGTAAGCCAAGAACAGAAATCTGATGTCACGGTTACAGTTACAGGCTCGCCCAAATTGGCCAGTTGAAGACCGGAAAAACAGCAGATGATCATCAGTGGTCCAGCTTTGATTCAGTTTTACGAGCTTACAGGATACAGGTTACAGGATTTGCCTTTTATAGGTGGAGATATTTTTAAGAGCCCTAAAGATCCCTAAAAGAGATTTTTTTTTTGTTCCTCAAGATGGAACCAATCTAAATGTACTGTTAAATGTCAAATAGTGTTCTTTCAAGTAGGCAGCTTAAATAGTGTTTAAAGGTACACTAAATCCATGTGGTCTGCTAATTGTCGATGCAGTTCTTATAAGCACTCAGGTTACATCTTGCACCCTAAGGCGTTCTTTAAATTGCCCTTTTTATTCGTTATAAAATGGGTCCAAGTAGAACCCTTTAAAAAAAAGCTAGAATTCCTATACATATAAAGAACATTTCAGAAATCCTTATGTCTGAGTTAGTAAATGATCATTATTCAATTTTAATACCAGTCATTATTATTTTCCAAGGTTCGTTCAAATCAAACCGAGACTTTTAATTGTACGCACAGTAATGAGACCAATGAGATTCCCGTAATGTGCAAGTGGTGCATGATTGATTTTTTTTTTAGTACAGTACTGTGTCTCGACAAGTCCCGGTTTGACTTGAACAGGTCTCGTAAATTAAAAAAATTCCTTCCACGAGTTATTCGTATTTAAGTATATAAATATAGCCCTTTTCAGTAATAATTTTTATTTCTGCTTTAGCTCTAGCTTAGAGTAATTACCCTGGTACCATCCTCTATTGATCTGTTTTTAATGATGACCTGAGGAATCCTTTAAAAGATCTACACAGTATATTCAGAACTCTGTCTACAGATTGTCCCTCTGGCAAAAGCTTTAAAAGTTCTATACAAAGAACCTCTGATGAACCCCTTTTTTTGTATTTGTATTGTGGATGAAAACAGTATGAATACGGTGGTTAATTAGGCAGGGCAGGATACACACAGAGAAGGGCAGAGCCACACATGAAAACAGCGAGGGATACTAATTTTAAGAGAGCAGCTCCCAGTGATACTGATCTAAGCCTAGTAAAGAGCACTTAATCATCTGAACCATTTTTCATGCCAATGTTCACAGCCTAAGGCTAATCGGTTTGAAAGCCTCACAGCTCACATGGAAATGAAAATGAAATTATATTACGTGACTCATAAATACGGTAGTCTCGTACCGTGTATGCACACTCCACATCAAAAACAGAGTGATTTCTAATTGCATTTGTTTAACATTCTTGAAATTACACAACATCCCCATCGACTCTCAGAAACATCAGGTTCTTTGTGCTGTCCAGGCAAAAACGCACAAATAAATAATGCGTGAGCGTGGGAGTCATGGTGCATGTCTGATGTGTTTGAGCCTGTAGGACATTAGCGTTCTTCTTCTCCTGGTCTATTAGTCAAATACACAATGCACCCGCTGTGATCATTCCCAGTGTCTCTTAGACTAATATTAGGTTCTAAGAATGATTTATGTCCGTTTAATGTATGAGATAGATTTTTATAAGTTTTTATATTATTCATACAGTTAGATGTTGAAAACATTGCAGACTCTAACAGCAGACTGCAGGATGTTAGCTGGTTATTGTACTACTTGGAATAACATTGTTTGAAAGTCTCTTTTGATTTTACATTCTTATTAAAAACATATTTCCTGGCACATTTACAGAGGAGTAAAATACTTTAAACTATTTTGTTTTCTTGTTTCTTTTATTTTAGGGGCAAAAAGCACCTCCAGTGGGACGCACGATGAGACAGACAAGTGCTGAGAAGACTGAGACGGGTGAATATAGCAGCTGTGTTTTTACTCAGAGCAAGCACTCATGAAGAATTTTTACTTATACTGTTTGAAGTCACATTGTGTAGCGACCTACGAGTGGTATCAAAAAGTTTCAAGACTAGTTTTGTAACACACCAACAGATGGCGGCACAAGGAGCACTGACCTTCATACAGTCATCCTCCCGTGTTCATGGGAAGCTGTGCAACTGGTGCTATTCACGATGAATGCGTCCAAGACAATGCATCCTGTCACCGAGCATCCTCACATGGTCCCACTACTCACCAGATTTGGCTTCTGAAATCCCCAAAATGAAGATCCAGCTCAAGCGTCACTGTTTTGATGCTATTAGAGACCAAATCGCAGTATGTGATTGACATGCTTCGAAAAAGAACATGTTCCAGAAGTGGGAGCGCTGTAATGCTGTGCAAGGGAATTATTTGGAAAGTAATAGTGTGTAAATGTAGATCTTGTAAACAGAGCTAATCTCGTAACTTTTTGATACCACCTTGTATGTACGGAGTCACCATCTACTGTACAGTTTAAGCAACTGCTTTATGTTGATCGGGATGACGGTAGAGATTGTACAATATAGTACAACTTCCGCCATGCTTTCGAGAGGTTCAAGGAAACCAACACTCGTGCACTGAAACTCCAAAACAGGGTTAAAACAGGGACTCTGGAGCTGTGAGGCAGCAAGTCTACCCATAACACCCCCATGCCGCCCACCTACACAGTAAGTATAGCTGATAAAAGGGTCACGTGTATACGGCACTCTTAGAAAAAAAAAATTGTTACGTAATTTAATTTCCCTTTTTTGCCGCAGGGCCCTGTGAAGCTCGTGAACAACACCATGCCTCGGCAAAAAAGCAACATTGGCCATCCAGCCGGAAAGTGTTGGGACCAGCATAAAAATCTTAGGATGCACCCCCCCCTCCCCAGATGTTCCTAAACGTCCCTGGGTGTAAAGGTGTTACATAACGCAGGTGAAGGCAAGGTCGACGGGGGCTGCAGTGTGTACGGGCAACCGTCAGAGGGCGCCATGCATCCACATCCATTCAGATCAAACCATTCTCAATTCACACCCCTTCTCTCTCTCTCTCTCTCTCTCTCTTTCTTCTCGTCCTCCTCTGACTCGAGTCGAGCATCAGCGCGCTTTTCCACACACACACACACACACACACACAGTCTCTCTCTCTCTCTCTCTCTCTTGCAGGAGATGATGATGATGCTGGGGATGATGTTGGCAGCGCGAGCAAAATAGCGATCTCTCTGGATACGCGGTGCGAATCTTCGACGCAGCTGGAAAAAAAGATCAAAGCGAAGTGTTTCGTTTCCAGCCTCAAGAGGAATAATAATCGCAATAATTAATATCATAATAATAGAATAAAAGACTGCCTCGAGGTTGATTGCGCGCGGCTTGACACGCAAGATGTGGTAAGAAGACTTTTGATCTTAATGCATCTGCAACTCAGTAACGATCGAAACAAGTCGGATGCAGGAATGGTGTTGCGTTGATGATGTGCATGTGTTGCAGTGGGTATAATGTATGGTAGGGGACTGCGCGCGCCCGCGTGTGTGTGTGTGTGTGTGTGTGTGTTGAGAGAGTGGGATAGAGAGAGAGAGAGAGATAGATAAAGATAGGCATTTGACACAGACTGCTTCACTCTGTGTGTGCGCGGTGTTTTAATGGGCGTCGTTCTGCGCGTGTGTATTCGCGCGAGCGCGCTGGTGTGCATCTGACGGCGCGAGCGAGCGAGCGAGCGAGCGCGTGTTCCTCCGCGCGCGGCTCTTGACGTAATGATGGAACGACATGCTTTAATTTGTTTATCAGAGGGATGCTGCTCACAAGCGCGTCGTTCATTTACGGCTTCGGTCTTTCACCGAAGGAGATTTCTCAGACTTCACACACACACACTCAAAGTGTTTCCTCTCTTCTCTCTCTCTTTCTCTCTTTATGTGTGTGTTCTATATATCGAAAGAATGTGTGTTAGTAAGCACCATGACTTCCGCATAAGGACGCTATAGAGCGAGTCACGTGACACGTTTTTTTTTTTTAAATTCCCCCACATGACCTTGATTTAACAGCCTAATAACAACATGCATGACACTTGTTTCGTCGTCGTGTTCTCCTGTAAAGGCCTTTTATAGTCACTCTGGTCGTTCCTCATGAGCATTAATGTGCACTGGCCCCAGCAGGTTTACTGCTTGTTTACCTCACTGACCCATATAGAGGAGAGAAGAGGAGAGGAGGTGCAGCCCCTGCCTCTGATACCACTTCATTTATATCCTCCATGATTTTTATACAAAAAAAAAATAAATTGAGAGATTATCTCCAGAGGGGCCTGTACACTGGCCTGGACCTGCACTGTTCCAGAGCGGATTGTTATTAAAGCTGGAGCACGCTATATACCTTGACTCTGACCGTGTTCTCCTGATTTAAAGTCATTAATAATGCAGAATGAGGCAGAGACCAGCAATGTGCCGTAGCCTTGGGTGGAATAGAAAAAACAGCAATTCAATCAACTTATCGTTATAGTATATACAGTAAGTTTAATACTAACGCAAGTGGAAATACACAGTATATACACAGTACAGCGTTCTTTAGAAACGTGCTGATGGTTGAACGATTCATGTTAAAAGAACGAGCAATGTCTACCGTCCTTTCACCTCGCTCAATTCTCAGTTATTCTCCCATTTGTCTCCATCTTTATTGCTTGGTGCTTCTTAGCAGTACCAGCTTCATCGCCGCTGCTTTTACTCTTGCTAATCAGAGAGGCAGAGGATGCACGCTGCTTTCACAGCACAATGTCCACCAGACATGTGATCTAACTTTCTTGATCTTCGAAAGTTTGCAACTCCAGGGTACATATATGGGGGACTTACTGTACTATACTTTTGTAGTAAAGTGTCAGTGTGCATGGAGTTTGAATGTTCTCCCAGTGCTTGGTGGGTTTCCTCCGGGTACTCCGGTTTCTTCCGGTTTGGACATGCATGGCGTTCCCAAATTGTCCATATTGTGTGAATGTTGACAGGAGGTCCTACAACAGAATTTATTCCCAAAAATGGAAATAAATACAATACAACGGTCTCCATTGGTCTCCGGGCTCCCTAGTTGGATACAGAGGTTTCTAGATGGATGTGAAGTAAAGTGTGCGTGTAATGTTAACTAAACTCTTACGGTGTACGTAAATACCTATGATGTTGGATTAACTAAAAATCCCACAGTGTTATTAAACATTACCTCGTCTTCAGTTAACAATTTTTACTTCAGATAGCCTTATAGCCTTACTGTATGTACACCATCTTGAGCATAGTAAACACATTGCTGTTGTTGTTGTTAGTCTTTCGGGTGTTCCCATTGAGGGGTCACCACAGCAGACCATCTGATCTGCTCGCAACTTGGCACAGGTATTACGTCGTATGCCATTCCTGGCTCAACCCGGGCTTGGGACTGTCATTGCATTCCGTGGCTGGGAATCAAACCTGGGCCTTCCGCAAGGCAGGCAAGAAACCTACCACTGAGCCACTAATGCCCAACACATTGCTACTGTATATGCTATAACAGGAAATTTATTTTTACAACACCTGCATAAGACTAAGACTTTATTAGTGTATGTTAAATGTATGTCGTGCAATCTACACGGATGAGCCATATCATTAAAATCAATATCTCAGTACACAGCAAGTGAACTGTCAGTTCTTGAAGTTGATGTGTTGGAATCAGGAAAAAAGGCATGAGGAGCTGAGTAACTTGACAAATTTTGATAGCTAGGTCCAAAACAGGCAGGTCTTGTGGTACACTACTGTTAGTACCAAGTGGTCCAAGGAACGATGACAAGTTTACCAGCCACAGGGTCATACTCACCCAGCACTCACTGATGCACATTGTAAGGAAAAGGATCTGCTGCACAACTTCAGAGGTCTTGTAGAGTCCGTCCCTTGATGCGATCGAGCTGCTTTGGTGGCACAAGGGGGACCTACACCAAATTATGCCGGTGTTTGTAATGTTTGGTTGATCAGTGGATAATAAACTACAGTGTTGAAAAAAATAACACTTGGGTTACTCTTAAAGTATATAAAGTGGCGAATGGGGCCCAAAAAAATGTATACACACTTTAACAGTTGATATCTGTGCCTTTTTTTTTTTTTTACAACTCGAATTGAATTATGTGTAGTATTATGTTTCCTTTGAAGATGTCCGTAGTCGCTCCATCGTTGAAGCTATAAGAGAAAGAAGTAAGCCATGTGTTGGTAGAAGTAAAAAGCTAACTAATTAATTAATAACCATTACAAAAACTTATATCAGTGTAACTATATATGTATTAAAAATTGTGGAATTTATCACGTTTCTATTCAGAGTCACTGGAATATGTGGTTATTTTTTTAAAAATATATAATATAATCAACAGGATTTTGAATACACTTCTGCCACATTTAAGTAGTATTTTAGAATAATATTAATAAATAGTAACACTAATCATGCTCTATAACTTACGTTTTGGAAAACTTGAGTAATGCAATAACATATATGCCAGAGAATATGTGTAATAGGTTTATTATAACGTGTATGAGTGTTAATAATGATGGAAAAAGAATTGAAAGTTAATTCTTGGTGCAGGTTTTTCCAGATTAAGGATATACATAAAATGGATATACATTGTATCAATGCATACAGTACACTGCTAATCTATATAGTAAAAACTGTTTGGAATGTACTATGTGTTGATGTCATGTTGGAAAGCTACATCTTTATAACTAAAGATAACATGTTCATTTATTTTGATGTCCATTATGTGAGACACTGGTTTGTTTGACTAGACAGTATCATCTGATGTATGTGCGAGCAGTAGCCTGCGAAGCGAATGTTCCTCGTTTAGAATCTCGCAGACTGCAGTTGTTTATCTTCGAACCCAGTTGTTATAACATGTGTGAGTGTGTTTGAGAGTGAACACGTGTTAAAATATATCCCTAGTCAGGCGGAGTTCAAACACACCGAGGGCTCGTCTGAGCTGTTTATTTTCTCAGAGGCCTGCCAGCCTGTGAACCGGGCTTGAATGGTACTGCCTCCAACCTTTCCTGACCTTATGATGGATGGATTGGTATTTCCTCGGTTCCGCTTATAGGGCTGTGTTCACTGTTCCGAACAATACATGTCTACCTTGTGTTCCTGCTGGAATGTCAGCCATTTTGAGGAACAAAAGAATGCAAAAAGCCTGGGCTATAACACGGACGTCTTGACAGTTATTATTTTTGAGCGTTCATTCGGCAGCCAAGGGACCGCACGCGCTACCCATGATACACTGCAAGCATTGGCTGAGATATGACTGCATGATAAACCTACCAAATTCAACTAATTGCAAAGTAGATGCAAATCACTTGTAGATAAAGGCACTGAAAGGGAAATATAGTTCTGCAACATTTATCAGCGCATTTGTGTCATATGTACTGATAAATGTTGCAGATCTATATTTAAATAAAAATGACATATTTTAAGACTGGGAATTTATCGCCTAAATACCTTTGTGATGAAACTAGATAGATGTGACCATCTGTTAGACACCAGTGCCAGTGTAACCTACCAGTTGACTCTACATATTATCCTTTAATTCACTGGCTGTAAGAAATACTAGTTATAATATTCGACTTTTTAATCATGTACTTATTTATTTTAGAAAATGGCCAATCTCCGCTCACGCCCATGGTATGTGCACATAGTAAATGGAGTGTCATGTAGCAGGGGCTGCTAAGTGCCTGGGTTACTTGTTTAGCGAATTCTCGCAGTACTGAAATAGTGTTTCACATGAATATTGAAACCGCATCTTTTATCTCTCCCTCACTTTGACTCCATCTCTCTTGAGCACTTAGAGCTGTTGAGTCGGTATGTTAGGAGGGGAGCAGCAGGAAATCAGTGTGTGTGTGTGTGTGTGTGTGTTTATTGCCAGACAATAGACCTCTGAGTGTGATCTGTTCACAACAGTGTTGCAATTGGCCACCTTAAAGGTCTTTGATTATTTTGGTCGTAACAGAAGTGGAGGACAATGATGCTACATGTGAATGCATAGGGTTGAAAGAGAAAGAGAAAAGAGAGAGATTGAGAGAGAGAGAGAAAAGGAGAATGTACTTCCTGTTGTGCCGGATTAAAAATGACTATTTGAACAAGGGCTTTTTTTCAATGACAAAGAAGGACATTTAGCGAATTGACCAAATATGATATTATTATTATTATTATTATTATTATTATTATTATTATATAAGTGGTCTACATAGAAATATGTGTGTCTGTGTGTGTGTGTGTGTATGTAAGCGTAAAAAAAGAAAACACAGAAAATAGTGATGACATCATTATATGGCAGACCGTTCCATCCAAAAGCAACATTTATATGATTAAGCATCAGGTAATATAAACTCGTAATCTGTTCCTTTAATTAGACAGATGAACACAGTTATTATCAAATAAATGCAGATCAAGCTCGATAAAATCAGCCTTTTGATGAGTTTTAGACCACACAATCCTTTATTGTTGGAAAAAATAATAATAATAATAATAAAATAAAAAAATAATAATAAAAACAAAAAATAATAATAAAAACAAAAAATTAATAATAATAATATATATATATATTTACACACACTTAATAGTTCATACAGATCTCTAAATACATATGTTATACTCATTGATTAAATGTATAGTATGATACTCTTATATACTTGAATCTGATTGGTCAGAAGGTGTTGGCAATATTCTAGTTAGCCTGTGAATACTAAGCCTAATTCAAATTGCAGGTTTATAAATGCAATTAAAATAAAAATGAATTTTTAAATGAACACAGAATTATTAATAGGCTGAATTTATGGGGGAAGTCTCCTGTGTTCATGCTTTGCAAGAGATTGTAAGAGTAGGTTTTCTATCATAGCAAGTTGAAGAATTGACTTGTTTTGTGGATGGTTCAGGAAATGTAACTACAAATAAGTAAAAACTCTAAGATTCCCTTCTTTATTTAGTGAAGTAAAATGAATCGTTCACTAGTTGCTATGGTACAAGAGGATTAAAACATTTCACTTAGTGCTGTTATAGAAAAATAATCATATTCAGAAATGTACTGTAGCAGTAAGACATCTTTGTGTCGGGCCACATCACATTCCACCATCACTGATTATGTTCCTGTAACAGCATATTCTCAGCTGTTTTATAGCTTACATATATTTGAATCCTTTAATGTTCTGCTCATTGTTTTGGTAGAGCACATTTTGAATCAATATTAAAATAAAAACCTGAGGCATCGTTACCGCTCGGTTGAGGTATGCAATGCTAAGAAATCCACTTGACTTCACTTTTTATTTACAGTGGAACCTCGGCATTTGAACGCCCTCGCTTATGAATTTTCACCTCATGAATTGAAATTTTGAAAGAAATTTGCATTCGTAAAAATTCAAAACAAAACAAAGAGCCAAGCGAGCTGAAGAGAAGTTTAATGCCATTTTATTTCATTTACATGTTGTGAAAGTTTTGATTGTTTTTATATGTTAAAATACAGTATAGTGATTGTCTAGAACTTGTCAAATTGGTGTGGGTACTATTTCCAAATGCCTTTTCTAAATATTTTTATTGTTCATATATGCAGAAAAATGATTATAGTGTTGGAAATTGGTATATATTGGTAATATTCGTGGGTGGCTGGAACGGATTATCTGCATTTACATTACTTCTTATGGGACAATTCGTTCATATGGGAATGTTCGCCTTAAGAACTCTCCTGCAGAATAAATTAAACTCGTATGCCAAGGTTCCCCTATTTTAGTTTGTACTTTAAGTGAGTTTTTCTGATTTATTTGGTATTTGTAAATATGTTGATACTTTTACCATAAAGTGACATTGCAACCATTTGAAAAAGGCCTAAACTGGGACCTGTTTTAGGAAAAAAAAGTAAAAAAAAAAGTGTTGTTACAATTGCCCTAAGGAAAAAAAACATGCAAATAAATAAGTAAATAAATAATTTGCTTTTTTTTTGTAAAAATAAATGATAGCCTGACAAGGATATATTTTTTAATATTTTTTTTCCTTGTCTGAATTTAAGCCCATCAGCCGTTTTGATCTTTAATTAAAATAAACAGAAAAGCTCGTTCTTTGTGAACTGAATTGAATTAAAGCAATTTTGATGGAATCGAGCATCTGCGTGTACGTAGCCATGATGGACTCGAGTCGAGGAAATAAAGCAGCTCGGTGATTGATTGATCACCCTGAGGTTTGATTGCTCGACAGATCGATGGCTCCTTCCTGGCTCGGACACTGCATTGGAGTCAGGGGCATTGAGCTTTTTTCCTGTCTTTTTTTTTTTTTTTTTTTAAGGGTAATGAATGGAACAGGAAAGCATGTCCTCAGCTGCCATCATACGCCAAATAATGTGTGCTGTCTTTTTGAAAGGCAGGAAGATGGGCTGGTATATTCAGGATGGTATCCTTGCTTTTAGAACTGTAACCCCCCCTAAAATACAGCAAATGGCTATCAGCTCAGTTCTCATTTGATTTATTCCTAGAGGCGTTTAGGTTCAGTTGTCAAGGACTAAATCTGTGGGCATTGTACGAAAGTACAAATGTAGGAGTCTATGATCAAGTGAGAACTGAAGCAAATGAGAAATCAGATTCTTGGTTAAAATTTGAATATGATTTTAATTTGAACTGCTCACCCTTTACCTGCTTAATGTTTTAGATGTCTTGCGTCTTCATTTATTTCATTAGTGCTAATCAGTATTTGATTAAAATGGCTATCACCTCATAGTGAGTCAGTTAGTATGGATTTGTATGTACATATATTATGCGAGAAATAATACAAAGCATGCTGGGATAGAAAATTAATCAACAATAGGCAACCACAAGCAAAGCAAACGTTCCCTGTATTTATTCCTCTTATACAACAGCAGTTTGCTTGATTCTAGTTATACCTATGTAAAGTAAGATTTTTTCCCCCCACATTATTTACTGATTATTTTACTGCTCTACTGTTTGTTAAATCAAGCATTCTTGTTAAATCACATTCCAGAGCAAGCTTTAAATGATTGCATAAAATGACAATGGACATACTGTATAATCCGCAAAAGTCTCAACATTATTTTGTCTCCACTTTAGTAGTTAACGTCTGATTCTTTCAGAACTAAAATAATTGCAGCGTAAACATAAGCAATGTGATGTGAGGTCGAAAAGTGTTATTCTAGATGTCTTTTGCAGAAATCAGTATTCCTGATCAGCTTGGGCCTGTTTCCTCCCTCATTATTATCGTATTTGATGTTCAATTTGGTGTAATGTGATTTTCAGCGATTCTTTCTGATCCATCAGTTATACACACTCTGTTCCTGACATGCCATGTATAGTGCAGTGTGAGTATAAGGGAAGTCTTGATGGACTGGGTTCATGAAAAGCATTTCACCAGTTCAAACATGTGACCCACATTAACCTTGTATGACGAGGATTTATCTACTATAGGATAGGTTTATAATAGTTTTTTCTACAGGTTGAGCTTCATATATTTTAAGCTAGGTAACAAACAGATGTTTGTAGCAGCAAACTGCTAACTAAGTCGCGTTAGTTAGTAATAAGTTATGCATCTAGTCATGCAGCTCGTTTCGTTAAATTATGATGGGGGGATGGTCAGATTTCTAATAACATAATAATTGGAATTAAAAATTGGTATTAAATATTACAGTTGGGATATACTAAATAGTGGAGAACACAAGATTTAAAATTGTGGCCAAATTGTGGCTAGATACCAGGTTTTGTGGGGTGTTCCCAGTATGCAGTGGTTCGTATACTAAAACTGGTGCAAATCAGGACAAGCTGTGAACCGGTAACAGGGTCAAAGGGCAATATTCGGCTGAGAAACTTTGGGTGCTGGCATTCATATGGATGTTAACTTTGACACATACCAGAAAGTTCTCAGTTTGTTTGATTAGGGTTGTAACGTACCATCATGTTTCACCTTTAACCTTGAACTCCACTGATACTAACAGTCGAAAGTTTGGACATGTCTTCGATTCCATGGTCCTTCGTGATTTTTTTTCTTTTTCTTTTTACATTGTAATCTCCTTTGAACCGTTGATATTGAGATGTGTCTGCTATTTATGCTCTGTAAAGCCTTTACAACAGCTCCAATCGAAGTTTAATAGGTAATTTGTGATTTCTGAGGCTGGTACTGTAACTCTAAAGGAAATTCTCCTCGAAGTTTTGGCCTTGCTTTCCTTGGGAAGGTCTTCATGAGACCCATTTCATCATGGTGCTTGATGGGTTTTGCAAATGTACTTTACAGTACTGTTCTTGCAAGAACTATTCCAGAACAGCTGACCTTCATGTCTTAAAATAACACCTGACTTAATTACCTAATTATTAGTTATTTCATAAGTTTGAAATCTCCCGTATTTCTACTGGTGTATATAACTTAATTCAGATATGATCTGGCTACATTTTCTTTTTAATTTGTTGTTCACTAGGAAACCACGAGTTATTCTGTCAATCATGATCCCTTCATAAACACGGCCCCTGAAAAAACGTTGTTGGTTTGATTAAATGTATATACGGAGTAATCCATGGCAGGCTGCTGTGTTTATTTTAAATGTGGGTTACATTAAATTATCATCAAACGAAGTAGGAGCAGATGATGCAAATGAGACTTACAGAGTTTCCTTGTTCTGCTGTGCTATTTCATAAGAGGTAGTGTTTTTTTTAAATACAAATAAATAGGTAATATATTTTCAAGTGAAAATATTTTCAGGTTAGTCCGACTGTTTATTGTGTTCTTTATCATTTTAACCAGTAGTTGAAGTGATTGAATTTTGGGATCGATCCAGACAGGGTCAAGTCAAATGTCAGGAATTGTATTTCTTCAATAGCTTCCTTCCTTTTTGAATTATATAAGGGTACAGAAGGCATACAACTAGTAACAAGAAGCACTAGACCTCTTGTAGTGTAGTAGTACTTTGTCCACATTGCAATATACTTGCGTATATATAGCCATGCTATTGTTTTTTTTTTTTTTTTAGTATTCAGACACTTAAAACTTTAATGTATTTACATGCAATAGTGTCACAATTAGCATTTGTGTCTTTGTTCCCCATAAAAAATAAATCCTACACACTACTGTACATAGAATCTGCTTATGTTGCAGATAGCTTGTGTCAAATATATTCCTGAAAGCAAAATGTTTTAAACCAAGTGTATTTGAAGCTGCGTGCTGATTCTGGCCTCGCTTACTGAACGCAAGAAAAACACAGAAGAAAGAAAATTAATTTAAAGTCTGTAGGCAGTTGCTGATGGTGTGTATGTGAGTGTTTGTGTGTGTGTGTGTGTGTGTGTGTGTGTGTGCTGTGTGTCGGTGTTGCTGAGGTGATGGAACACAGGATTGTGTTCTGTAGTTAATGTAGAACTGTCACTAAGCAATAAGCTGTGGATCTGATGCTCCTTGGAGACTCGTGTGGAGAGAGAAGCAGTTTCACTCGCTTTCTGCTCATCTGATTCGTTCTCGCTCCCTTTTTTCTTTCTCCCTCGCTATTTCTTTAGCACCGGGGGCCATCTGTTATCTCTTTTTTCGAGCTTTTGTAAAAGAGTGCCTGTCTATCTCAAGCGCTCCACTCGGACACGTATGCGATGAACGGGGTTCTCATGGCGGCGTGGGTCATGATGCGAAAAATAAGAGGGAAAATTACAGACAAGGCAACGTATCATTATTGACATAATAATAATATAATAATTATTATTATATAATAAATAGTGTAAATAATGCATTACAAAATAGATAGAATCATTACCTCATTAATTACTTACTCATTTTTGTTACCTTTGAAAATAATGGAACTTTTGTGAAACCTAATAACCTAAAAGTAGTAAAATAAACCTGAAATTTATATTCAAGGACCTTAAACGCACTTATTCGGGGGAAATATTAATTATATAAATATGACACTGTTAATTGATTGGTTCACTAAAAGGTAGATGAGTGCTTGGTCAGCTTATCTTTTTTAATCCCGGAGCACATTTACTATACTGCCGAGCACAAGGATTGAATTTTATTCAATCAACAAATTAAAAGAGCAATAATGAAAAGCCTATATCCTCCAGAGAAATATTCCTATTTAGTTTCATTCCAACTTCAAGGCTATTGACATGATATACGTTTAATCCGGTCATTCTAATAAATCATGGTTTGTAAGAAGCGCGAATGACACTTTCAGTGCATGCCGTAGTAGATAAATAATCAACACTGTAAATAGTGTTCCTGTAACAGCTCACACCGTCGTACTTTATTTCTTACCTTATCGTCATGGTTACCCTCAGCCTCAGGTCGCACTCACTTTATACGTGTGTGCCGTTAGAAGAGAAAGTGAATTTCACTTTAACGCATGGGTTTGCTGAACACACCACTGCAGCATAATTTAGATCTTGCATACACATACACTCTGTATCTTAGCACAGCAGTATTTTCTCTATGTGTATCAGATCAGTACTCATTCTGTGATAGAAATTGCTGTGACATTTACAAATATGATTCATTCGTTTGGAGGATGTAAAGAATTTATGATATATTTATGAGAAGATCATCCAATAAACTTCCTTCAGCTGCTCCCAGGCTTGGAACTGGCACTGCATGAAGTGGCTGGGTAGTTTGCGGTGTGGCACCCTATCATCGGCAGGACTTAAACCCAGATCATCAAATCAACAACCTAGAGCCTCAGCCGCCTGAGTCACCACCCCAACCATATAATCCGATATTAGGGTTAATTTAAATTTACAACCTAAAACAAGTTGAAATTCAGTAACATACATGAAAGTAAAGATGAAACATGACATGAACGTGAGAGAAAAGTTCATCCTTATCTTATAGAAATACTGCTTTATTTTTAGTTTAAATATTTGCTCTATGAAGAAAACATTGTGTTTCAAAAGATTTTAGGGACTTGTTAACGCAAGCTAGCTTTCTTAACTTTAGCTTAGTTACAATGCTAATGTGGCTAATATTAATTAAATAAACATTTTAAAGTTACTTTTGCTAATATTACTTTAACCTTACTTTTCCCCCCTAAATTTGATTGTAAACTCCTACATTACTTGTGGGGAGTTTAACTAAAACAAATCCTGTTAGCCAGTTAGCTAAAGAGGTGATGCATAGCAGACAGCTAGCGGTTCGACACCTGCAATGTCACTCCAGTAAGCCACACCCATAGTTATACCTTATAATATGGCTTAATTAAATGTTACATAAAAATTCACTCCATACAGTTGTCATGAATGGGAAAAGTCTGCTTATGGAGACTAAAACCATTTTATTTACCAGGCTGCAAACATATTAATTTCTGTTGTAAAACTGTCCATGTTAACAGGAAGCTCTATCGGCATTGACTCACTTTTGGAGCCAGCTCCTAGTGGACATTCGAGGAACTGCATGTTTTGGCACTTGGTGTTGGATTTGTTTTTCAGAGCCAAAGGTTGCCCCTTGTGTAAACCAGTAAGCTGATGATGTGTTCTATTCACAGATGCGTTTGTGTATTCGTGGTTGAAAGAAAAGGGCTGAATCAGTGCTCTGCGTGCAATTAAATAAGAGTTGACCCAGTTTAAATAAAAAACAGAAAAATAAATTGACATGTGGCAGTCAGTGTAT
>JAOVVB010000034.1:8826755-8842854 GCA_028570985.1 Heterobranchus longifilis | reverse complement strand
AAAAAAAAAAAGATAGATCCCGGTTCACGCATCATGAGAGGCACAGATGAGAATCGGGTGCTAGGCGTACTATTGTTTGTTTCAGGAAGGGAGTGCGAATATAATAAACTGCTAATAGTTCATGGCATGACTATTTTTTCTTTTGTACTGGGAAAAGAATGATCTTTCCTTTTCCTCTTCTTCTCTTCCTTTTTGTCTCTCATGTTTCCCTCCACTTCTGTCCATTGTGTATGAAGTAATCACACTCATCCGGTCAGCATGTATAATATACAGTATATTGCATAGTGTACGGCTTTCTCTATATAATTTTTACGTCCACAAATTGAGGGCCTTCAGGCGTTTAGTGGAAATTGTGTGCTGAGGTCAGATGACTTTTTGGCCATAAACAAGATCAGGGTCTGCAGATAAGGGATGCCCCGAAAGCCTTTGTGAAACATGGCGGTGGATCAGTGATGCTTTGAGGCTGTTTTATGGCTGGTGGCAGGAGCTTTCTTAAAGATTGATAGCACCTTGCCTTGCACTGCATGATGCAACGTCGCGGCCTCAAACCTGGTTGCCGACGTTGGTTGTAAATTAATTTTTTAAGATTGTGATCCTGAACATGTCTATGATCCGCACAGAAGTCACGATATTCCAAATCCACATGCACAAAACTACGAACATAAACAAGCTTAAAATATTCCACATGGAGAAGAAGCCAAGATTCAAGTTCAAGTACACAGGCTTTACATTTATAAGTTAAC
Source organism: Heterobranchus longifilis (assembly GCA_028570985.1). Classification (NCBI taxonomy): domain Eukaryota; kingdom Metazoa; phylum Chordata; class Actinopteri; order Siluriformes; family Clariidae; genus Heterobranchus; species Heterobranchus longifilis. The sequence continues at coordinate 8,842,111 of JAOVVB010000034.1, read as the reverse complement.
TGCATGTGTTTTCATATTTTATACAGGATCTCCCTGATTTTAGATATATATTAACAATTATTTACAAAATAAATATGTTTTGTTACAAATGATACCATGACCATAAGTTCTTATTCATTACTTTTCTACACTGGATCACAGCAGTTTTAAGGTCACCATCGCGGCAAGTCTCTTTAAACTTGGCGTACCAACCTTTAGCTACACATCACATCTAGTGGATCTCATCAATACTCATTTTTGAACCATTGGTGAACTGGACCTTGTGAGTTTTACATTTATTTAGTATGTTGATACTGGTGATTGTGGTACCACCTGTACTGCAAAAAAAAATCTTTTTTTTTTTTCAATGTTGTGGCCATGTAATGCCACAACATTGATGTTTTTAACCAGGGAACATATAAATATAAGATCACCCTGTATATTAAATTTAATTCATGATATGACTCATAGACTCAACAACAAAAAGAAAATCCTGTCTGATTCGTCTCAAACTGTTATAATAACCTTAAAGGTTATAAATGATTAAAACAACTAAAAGTGATCGATTAAGTTTCCGATTTCGTTTAACTTGTGGTTCTGAATGTTTATAGGTCATGTTTCATATACAGTAATAAAAAAAGTGAATCCTTTTCTTCCTGCCAATTTTCAGTTCCACGCTCCCGTCCAGTAGGGGGCGATAAATGCACCAACCACTACACACACCAACCACTTAGAAGAAGATAAAGTGAATTGTATTTGTAAGCGGTTTGTATTTTCTGCAAAAATGTATTTTAAGGAATTCGCCAATTTTGAACCATTTAACCTTTCCAGGTTCACCTAAATAATTGAAAATGTGTGAATTGATTATGAATTGAAAACTGACTCATCGAGTCAATAAATGTATTCAACCAACAAATGTTCATTTTTTAATTTTTTTTTATCATCTCTTTTTGTATTTATGTCCTTATCTATTCAGAATCTTCTTTAAACAGATTTATGTTGCAATATCAGTCTGTGTGTGAAAACAAGGGGGTTTCTCTGAGTTTTGGTGTTTCTTCCACATACAAACTGTATTAGGTCACTGAAAACAGACTTTTTTCGAAAATTCCTTTTAGGATGAAGATATTTAGGGCGTTTTCACATTAGGGTCCCTGTAATGTTACCGAGAACACTTAACCCTGGAACGTCTGCGTGTAGAGCCAATATCATCCTCTGATCTGCACTGCTATAGCTGATAAAGAAGGAAGGCATTTCGAATTTTTCCTGAAAAATCGAAAGTTAACATTCTTGTTCTCTTTTGTGACTCACAAACCAACTAGGTGCGGACTTCCACCTGTTGTAATGGAGGGTGTAAATACTAGGAATGGAAATCACCAGTCACCTCCCAATATGATATTATCACCATTATTGAGTGGTGATGAAATTAAAATTGCGATACTATAAGTATATATTTTATCAATATTCATTTTTAACCTGATTTTAACCATTTTATTCAATTTTAACCTGATTTTATTCAAATTCTAGACCTTAAAAGAGGACCGTTCCTTATAACACTTGTTTTTTCACTTAAAAACCAAGTGCATTTAAACAATACATACAAAACTAACATCAAATAAAAGAGTTTAGCATTTAACATTTCTAATAATAATAACTGAAATTAAGCAAATAATTCACTCCAACACACAGGATGAAAATGTGTAAATAGGTTACCTATAGGATTATGAAGAAACAGTGAGGTTTTACCTCCTTTAATGCCTTCAAAGTCTCCAAACTCAATAGTGTGCCTGTGTAATGAGTGAGTTTGGGATTATTTCACTTAGAGTTTGAAGAAAAAGGCAGATCGGAGGCTTTTATCGGAGGCCAGAGTTGGGTATAATGTGTTACTGTGTAACGCGTTACTGTAATCTAATTACTTTTCCTGATAACGCGGTAATGTAACGCGTTACATTTTAAATGTATGTAATTTGATTACAGTTACCAATAGCAATAACATTACGTTACTAGTGTTACAAATGTAGTGTTTATCAAAATGCATTTAAAAATCAGTTAACGAGCATGCGCTTTAATCAATCGTCGGAGAACTTTGTAGTTTTACATTTGATGTTGTAACAGGTTCACGGGGAGGGAGAGGGTTAAAGGAGGGAGGAAGGGAAAAAAGCTGTGGATTTTTAACGAGATCCGTTAACATTAATTATCGCCAGCCGGCCCGACCTGGCGGCCTCGCCTCTTTGTGCACCTGCAGAAGGCGAACACGCCTATGTATGGAGCCTACAGAGTGAGCGAGGAGTGACAACAGGTCGAGGCGCAGCCCATCACAGACGCACGCCGTGACAGATGTTTTCAAAGTAACTTGAAAGTAACGTAATTAGTAATCTGATTACTTTTTACATGTGATAATCAGTAATGTAATCAAATTACAATTTAAAAGTTGTAATTAGTCATTTGTAGTAGTTTGTAGTAGACTGTCGGAAGCGCATGATTTTTGATAATGCAACAGCATAAAATGCGTTTCTGTCGCGCTACTCGGAAGCTTCTGCGCTCGGTACAGAATCGGTTATATCTGAGGCTGATCGGCTGGTCACCGGTCACGACCAATCAAATTGAAGGCCAGTTAATTCTATTCACTGGCTGATCAACCGGTTCATCCCTATTATAAACTTAATAGGTTTTTAAAAAATTGATTTTGGAGTCAATGTGGTGATACGTGAATCGCCACACAAAAGACCCGCGATTCATAAGTCAGTCGATTTTGGCCGACATGGTTTTGCGATTAGTGTTATATCGCCGCCTGCCGGTTTGGCCTGACTACACAGTGTGTCTAATGCAGACTAAGCTTTTTTTTTACCACAAAGAAGGTTTTTTTTAAACACATTTGCTAGGACTCCTGTCCTGAACAGCATTCCTGTGCTTGCATGAGCAAGATTTTCGAAAGCAGCATGAAGATTTAGAATTGTCATCAGGATTGAATGGAAACACTTTAGTCTAATGAAGAAACTGACATTAAAGCACAGGACGTTTTTAACATGGTCTCGTGTAACACATTTCCACAAATTAGCAAACACGCAGCAGCGTTGCTTTACAATACAGTAATATGTTTACAGAAAAGCACACACAGAGGTCTTGTGTACAGAGCCTGATAATTAGACAGACTCTCTCGTTTAGGTTAAGCATCCAATCTAACGCGGGTAACGCTCAAGCTATCCGTGTGATCGGCGTAAACACGTGACCGCTGTGTCGGATGTTGGGATGAGCGCCCTCGGGTCTACTTCGGTAAAATGTTTCAGCGTGCTGGAGTAAGCAAAAACTCGCATAATTACTTGAACGAGGTGTCTCTTTCGCTTCCCTTGGAGGCATGAACTCCTTCGGATCTCATTTGGGAAAAAAGCATGCCGAGGCAATTTTTGTTAATTTCCTAACATTAACCGGCTATGTTATTTTCTTTGCTAATACCAGGTTGGACTAGCGTTAATTCCTGCAGCTATTATAAACTGGCTAGGCAGCAAGTCACATTGTGTCTAATGGTAAAACTTCGTACAGTAAATTACAGGATATTTTACTCCTGATCAACTCATGAGAATAAGCAACGAGCGTACAGTACAGAGAACTAATGATGTATTCTCTCATAAAGTAAAACTCTGCAGTTGCTTATATACAGCAATCGTGTTAAAAAAATCTCATCAATTTACTTTTCAATGCTTGATTCATATTATTCAGTGTTATTCAGTAACTTTGAGTATCATGTGTCCCTAAACGAAATGTTATATATCATAAAGTTTGTTCGACATGGCTTAAAGAAAAACTGTGTGTGTGTGTGTGTGTGTGTGCGTGCACGTGTGCATGTGTGTGTGGCACAGTAAGAGAGACACAGTGACATTTAAGATGAAATAGATTTTATCTTAAATGTTTGTGACAACATCAGGCTGAGGGGAATTCACAGGAAAGGTTTTATTTTTCGGTGCCTTGTTTTGTGTGTGTGTGCGTGTGTGTGTGTTTGGGGGTGGAAGTGGGAGGGGTGGGTGTGTGGCGTCTGAAACGCAGGACGTATCAATCAGTCATATACCAGACTGCAGGTGTTTCCAAGTGCTCTCTCTCTCTCTCTTTTACACACACACACACACACACACACACAGACACACACAAAGTCAGGACCTTGGGTCACTGAGCTGAAGCGGATCTATTGTGTGCCCATTAGCACCCCTTCTTATGGTCAGAGGATCCTTTGTACCCAAAACAATACACACCCACTGACACACACGCCGACGCACGCACGCACGCACGCACGCACTCATACACAATGATTGAGAACAATAATAGCAAGCGGTCAACCTTCCTTAGAGACAGACAGGCCGAATGTTTGACAGATATTTTCTTTGTGCATTGTGTGTGTGTGTGTGTGTGTGTGTGTTACTGTTTTACTCCTGTGGCCTGAAAGAGGTGTTTAATTTTGACATTATTTTAGCTCTGCTCACATGTGACCTGTGTGCGTCATCGAATCTCTTTTGCTCACACATACGCTCTCTCTCACTCTCTCTCTCTCGCTCTCTCTCTTTCTCTCTTATTCCCTCATTCTCTCGAGTACAAATTTGTAGCATTTAACAAGCTGAGTGCTATAGAAAGAGGTGAGTTCTCAGAGGGTACCATATGACTTGCATGGACTACATTAACACACCTTTAGACACACACATACACACACACACACACACACACACACACACGCATTTTGCTGAGGGACTATGAGAGTATTTGCTGCTAGCTGCAGGGACTCATGGGTATTTTTTACCTGCAGGTATTCCTGGAGGAAGAAGCAGACTATTAACATTAACTACACACAAACAGAAAAACAACCTGGAAGCGACAGAGAAGAGCGCGAGAGAGAGAGAAAGAGAGAGATTTAATAAAATGTATTCTAAGCTTGTAGTTCTCTCTACACATACAGTACATATAGTTTATATTATACTGCACACTCATAGGAGTGATCAATATTTGACCAACTAATCAGCCAATCATTGTTTATCCATCTAATAAATCAGTCTTCAAGATGAGTAATGTCTCAGATTATAATGCGTCCCCCAGAGTACACTGTACGAAAACAGCCTTTCATAGAGTATTTATGTATATTATTGTCCCTCTTATTACATATGAGTTATAAGATAACACAGCTTGAACTGAAATCCAAATTAAATAATCTAAATCTGATTAACGCAGCCTTACCAAAATTGTGAAGAATACAACCGTAACTCAAATCTGAAGAACATTCCCTCAATCTAAATCTAATTAACACAACATTAATCTAAATCTTAATGACACAACCATAATTCAAATCTGAATAACACACTATGAACTCAAATCTGAATAGCACACTATTAACTCAAATCTGAATAACATTCCCTTCATTTAAACCTGGTTAACACAACCCTAATCTCCATCTGATTAACACAACCATAACTCAAATCTGAATAACACAACCTTAACTTAAATCTGAATAACACAACCTTAATCTAAAGCTGAAAATCACAACCATAACTCAAATCTGAATAACACAACTTTAACTCAAATCTGAATAACACAACCTTAATCTAAATCTGAATAACACAACCATAACTCAAATCTGATTAACACAACCATAACTCAAATCTGAATAACACAACCTTAATATAAATCTTAATAACACAACCTTAATCTAAATCTGAATAGCACACCCTTAATCTAAATCCGATTAACACAACCATAACTCAAATCTGAATAACACAACCTTAATCTAAATCTGAATAACACAACCTTAATCTAAACCTGAATAACACACCCTTAATCTAAATCTGATTAACACAACCTTAATCTAAATCTGAATGACACACACTTAACTCAAATCTGATTAACACAACCTTAATCTAAATCTAAATGACACACACTTAACTCAAATCTGAATAACACATTATCAACCCCAATTTGAATAACATCCCTTAATCCAAATCTGAATAAGACAACCATGAATCACACAGCCCCAATCTGGATCTGCACAACACACTAATAACTCAAATCTAAATAACACACTCTTAACTCAGATTTGAACAGCACACTAATAACTCAAATCCAAACAAGCAAGCTTAACTTAAATGTAAATTACACACCCTTGTCTTAAATCTAAATAACAAACCCAATCCTTAATAAATATCCTGAATTCAAATCCTCATAACGCACCCTTACCATGAATCTGATTAACACACTCTTATTTCAAATCTAATTTTTAAATTTAACTCATTGCATTTTAATTGGTTTTCTATTTTTAGTGTTCCTCGTTTTACATCTGATTGCAAAGGTTGTATGCACATAGTGTGATATAAAAAAAAATTCTAGATATTCCTGTTATAACATTAAAAGCGAGGCTGTTAGGAATATTAAAGGAGCTGCACTCTCTTGCATTCTTCACATGTCTGGGCTATGGGTATGAGTGGCGAGATAAAAGCTCTAGCTCACTAAAATCACCCCAAACCATTAGCCAAAATTTGCTGTTATCTGATCAGGACCAAGGTAGAAATTTTAGCAGGGGAAAATTTGTTATAAAAACCCCTGCAGGTCATTATCCAAAGAGCAGCATAGCCATGGTGCAGCATAGTGGCTGCGGAATCATAGTGTTAGGGAATCGTCGATAGCCTCAAATTTAAATATATTTTGGCACAAAAATCACAAAATGAATACAATTTTCGGAAATTCATGCTTAAGAAAACATATGCCCTCAGAAGAGGAAAGTCCCAGTCAGGTCTAAATCCTTTAAAAAACTGGTGTGGCATGACTTAAAGAAGGCTGGAGGGCCTCACACAGTTTAATAGATCCTGAACGTTTTCAAAAGGAAGACTGGAATTCAATGGCCTAATCAAGATATGTTTGCTTACATAAGACTTGAGTGCTGTATTTTACTTGAGTTTTGGTGGTTGCCATATCACATTAAAGGTGAATAAAGATCTGGCATGAGTTATGGATTATTTTTTTTTTTTGCATCACAACAGCCTTTGACTTCAAAAGGGCTCTGTAGCCTCTTAACCTCCATGGAAAACCTATTTAAACCAATATGTTTTTCTAACAAAAAATGGTGAAGGGTTGTATGTTCAGATATTAATAGTGGTTAAAATTTCAATCATTTTCATTTTTCTTTTTCTGCGTGTATAAATATTCTCTAATCCCCTTTTGTACCTGCTAAATGTCACAAAATTGTTTGCAGATTTTTTTCCCCCCTAATATTCAAAGTCGTGCATTCTTTTTATTTTTTTATTTAGGTATTTATTTATTTATTATTCTTTTTTTTATTTTATTAAAGTGTTCATCATTTTTTTTTTCATTTTGCAAAATGTTTCCAAGATTATACAATCTTTTAAAATAGTTTTTCATTAATAGTGTGTGTAATCCAATTCTAAGGAAATGGAAAATCAATATTGGTAACAGAAATGAGCAGTGATTGTTGATTGTACATAGGCGTGTTGTTGATTGTCGGCACTCAGACGTCAGGGCGCCGCAGGCAGCTCTGCACCAGCCTTGATGAGGAGTGTTTGCCTCCCGTCACTCTTTCTAAGATATGCCCACACTGATTGCGTGTGTACTTACTGCGCCACTTGACGGTGTTTTTACAGGCCTTACAGCATAACTGACCATCTGACACTGAAGTCGTTGAAGTGCTGATCAACTCTGACAAATAATAATAAAACAATATATACCTTATTATTACGTGTAACAGTGGAACTGGAAGTCATCATTAAGCCTTAATTTTTTAGAACTGACTGAAAGCAAATGGTGGACAACAAACTACGACCATGAATTTTAATGATCAGATTTTTATTTAAAAAAAAAAAGTTAATACCATCATTATTTAATGAAAAAAATGCTTTATTTTAATATGTCCAATATTAAAGTATTATCTTTATATAGTGATGCAAAATTTTGCCATTTTTGGGGGTTTGAATCTTGCTCCTGGTCTGTGTGTACTGTACGTGTGTGTGTGTGTGTGTGTGTGTGTGTGTGTGAGAAGTCATGTTCTCCTCCCGGTACTCCATTTCCTTCCACAGTCCATTGTAATCTAAATGGCATTTCCAAATTACCCAGAGTGCATGATTGGTTGTGTGAGTTTGTGTGAGTTTGCTTGTGACCAGTGATGGTTTGGCGTCACCGATGAAAGTACTGTAGTTTTTATCGGTTCAATGAAGCCAAAAGGCGAGGGAAGTAAAACCTACAAATATTGGACAGTCCCCTAATTAAGTTTCTGTTAATGTTTCCACTTATTCCTCAGCTGTGGAAAATGGGAAGCTAGTGCGAAATAAAGGGAGTAAGTTAGAATCCCTTGTTCCGCACACCAAGTAGTGCCCATGTTCAGGGGTTAGAGATGGATTTGATATTTATAGCCTTGTGTTAGAGGCTAGTTAGCTTTGTAGCTAACAAAAGCTCTCAGGTTAACTAGCAGAAATGAAAGATCGAAATAAACAACATGGATGGCTCAGGGGCAGTTTGGAATGACTTAGAAGCAGTTATTAGGAAGACAATCGGAAGTGTCATCAGCATATCGATTTTGGCAGGCGGCTGCTGTCCCTGCTGTCCCCTCTTTCCAGTACTGCGGACCGTGCGTGCCTGAAGTTCCCTGGGATAGGCTCCAGACTTAACTCGATTGAAGGATGGATGAATGGACATGGTGTTTGTAATTGTTTCTAGTTAGAGTTAAAGTTGTGAAACATCCATCAAACAATTAATATTCTAGAATTATATAAGAAACTGATAAATTCCTAAAAAAAAATACTTCTGTTTATTCTTCCTAAAGTCATAAATGTGGTTCTGCTGTACATTACTGAATTAGACTTATTTTCCCCCCCCTGGATATATTGGTTTACTTTACTTTTATGCATAGTGAAAAACTTTGTGAAAGTCCAAAAAAACAAAAATCACCACCCACATTGTTCTTTGTTAAATAATACGCTTTTAATTTATTTAGCATTAGGCTTAGATTTCAGTATGTCGAGCATCTGCTAGATTGTACAAGTCCATGTGAATGTGTTGTCACTATAGAAACAATAACACATAAGACTGGGCACGTTAATATAAACCTCTGAATAAACTGTAGGTGTTAAAACAATCATGGATCTTTTGTTGTATTGTCACACTGGCAAGGTGAACAAATTGCTTTCTCTCAGATGTTACTGTATGAAATGATAATCGCTGAAGCTCAAAGTGAAAACTACATATACTGTAGAACGCTAATTACAAAACTGAAATGCAGTTCTACACAACTTAAAAGCAGGCAATTAATTGGGTCAACTGCTTAAGACAAGTGTTTTATATACAGTACCAGTCAAAAGTTTGGACACACCTTCTAATTCCCTGGGCTTTCCTTATTTTTCTTTCTTTCTACAGTGTAATACCATGCTAAAGGCATCTAAAATACGTAATAATCCCCACTGAACAGCTGACATTGAGATGCGTCTACTACTTATACTTAGTAAAACCTTCATTATGGCTTTAATCTGAGGTGCTGTTTGTTAATTGGAAAAGCCCATTTTTTTAAGCTGGTAACGCTAAATGAACTTCTCCTCTGCAGCAGAGGTTTCATCATGGCTTTTGATGAGTTTTGCAAATGCATTTGACAATACTGTTCCAGAACAGCTGACCTTCAAAGTCAAATTCAAAATTTCAAATTCAAATTGATGTCTTATTATCATTGTTGTTGTTACTTAATTACCTAATGCCATACGTGTTTGGTGTTTCTACATTCTAGAACAATGTTATAAAATAAATTCAAACATGTGTCCAAACGTCCGACTGGTATGGTACTGTAGGTGACCCTCCAGCCACACCACTCCATAGAACAGAAGAGCTGAGCACCAATCTGGGGAGGGGCTCTTCCTGTGTGAGGTCACAATAGGGGGAAAACCCATTTGGCTTGTTTAAACCCTGAACAATACAAAAAGGGGGGGGAAAAAGTACAAACAATGTGTTTTTTATGTTTTTTGGCTTGAGAGAGCCAAGAACTGAATGTCTATAAATGATTAAAAAGTGAATTTGCATAATCCTCTTTAACAACAGACTGCGTCTGTGTTTTTTAGTAAAAAGCTAATTCATAAGGCTGTGATATTTGAACTCATTCGAGCATGACTTTTTTTAAATGAATCTGTCACAAACCATTATCCGGAATCAAATGCTAAATATACTGAAGTTCCGTTGTTTAAGGGATCCCTCTGACAGACCTGGCGTGTAAATCCACAGCTCTGGTATGGTATCCTACACCAGTGCGTGCATATTTATTATTACAATAGTAGTCACAACACATATCCAGGTCGCATCCGTCTTAATGACCCGGCGAAAGCGCTGCATTATCAGGACATCTTAACCAGGTTATTAAATTACATGCTCATTCATGTCTAATTTTGTTGGCCCGTTGGCTCAGAAACTAGTTACAGGAACTAATCTCTTTAATAGGGTTAGATCATAATGAAATCTTTTTACATTTGTAATAAAATAACAATACACGATTCGCAGTTTGTTCATGAGGGTACATGAAAAATAATTTTAAAACCAGATTTGTCTTAGAGAGATGGGGTAAAATAAAATAAGATGGGGTACTTATGTTATTAATAACTTAAATTCTGTCAAATCCTTGAACCTGATTGCTCAGGATGTGATTCATTTTAGCTTTTCAGTCACACTATTGTGCTCTGTATTCATCTTGAGAGAGGAATCAAGAGGAATGACTGTTTATATCTTCTATAGAGTAAGTTTCACAAAATGTATTTAATAATTGATGCTCCCATCACCAAGTGTAGACGTTTGACCTTGCTGCGACCTTGACCATCACAAATGTAGTTTATTTGCTAGTTATTAAGATAATTCCATATAAATAATATGTAAAACATTGTACTACTTATTGTTGAGATATCATTCTGGAATTGACATAATCATACTCTGGGTCCTTTTAAGGTTCCTGGTCCTCATTTTGTATCAGGCAAATGCCACCTCTGACTTTCTCACCAGCGATTTAAATCTTACTTCCTATTTATCCAGATTTCTTTAAGATACTTTTTGACAGTGTCTAATTTTTGAAAGTGATCTACTGTATGAAGAACTGGACAACCTTCTGTGACATCACGCATAGGTTTTCTGAAGAGCGTTTTTGAAGATTAACTGGGAGAGATCTGCTCAGCACCATCTTGGCAGGAGCTGACTCTGCTCGAACCTCGGTTAATCCATAAATGGGCGGAACGAATGGAGCCTGGCTGTTGGTTGGAACATGCCTACTTACCTCAGTCACCACAAGCTACATAAGCTTTAGCTTAGCTAAAATGCTAAGGTGCCTAACATTAATTCATATGTTTAGGTAAATTTACTGTTACATACCATCATTTTACCGTCGTCCATATCTACATGCCTCACATCGGCCACGCCCTTAATTTTATGGCTTAATGTAATATTATCTGATAAGACCCTTAACCCTACGCTCACCCCATACCACCCTGCTACCGCACTGGCAGTCCTAAGCTTGGTTGGAAAAATGGTAGGGCTGTGTCAGGAAAAGCATCCGGTGTAAAACTTGTGCCGAGTTGTGTCAAACCAGATGCGAAAATCCCTTGACGGGAGCAGCCGAAAGACCAAAAAATGTCAGTTTAACTGATGAGAAAAAAATCCCCCCAGTCGTCATTAATGGGAGCCCTAGCTATGGAGACCAAAACCATTTTTGTACCTGCTTGCACACACGTTTATTTCTGTTATAAAGATTGCCATTTTAACATGTGAATCTGTGGGCATTGACTCACTTTTGGAGCCTAGTGGCCTTGTGAGGAACTGCATGTTTTGACACTTCTGCATTGGAGTAATATCTCAGAACCGAAGGGTGCATCTTGTCGAAACTGTAATGCTTTCACTCTCTAGTGGTTGTTGTTGGACCTTCAACTGTCCCCATCGAGGGGTCGCCACAGTGGACCATCCAATCTGCACAACAACTTGGCACAGGTTTCTTGGCACGCAATCTTCCTATTTTACCCGGGCTTGGGACCGGCACTGCATCCAGTGGCTGGGGTTTAAGCATTGGGTGAAAATTCTTAAAAAATATAAACACAACTAAAAAACCTTTGTGTGATCAACAGAGACTCCGCTTTGTGCCTTTTAAACCACTCTATTTTCCATTAAGAGTACCATCCAGGGGGTGTTAATCCTCGTCTAAACTGTACACAATCAAAAAAAACAAAAAAGATTTCAGCCTTGTGTAGCTGTAACATACACATATTTCATACACAGTTTTACTAAAAGAAATTATGTTCGCAAATCGACTTATCTCTCTTTGATAAGGTTGGCATTAACATACCAATGAATTTTCACCATTATGTTTTTGTTCACCTTATCTTTTACTTGAATGAAACTGCTGGCCTTAATTTAAACATGATGATACATGAATCTTTTTTTTTTTTTTTCAGTGCAGTTGAAACTGCTTAAGATAACAAAAGATGACCTAGGGCAATGCAAACATCCATAGACAGTGAACTTTGTTATTTAAAATTGTTAATTAGAGATACAAAACATGTTTGTTCGTAACTTCTCAGAAAGTAAGCGAAATATGAAATGTAAATATGAAACTCATAGGCTCAGAAAAGACATACGACTTGATTGAGATTCTGGGCGCAAAACCTTTCTATCACATCTGTAGTGGGCTGGAAGCACCTCAGTAATTGCATTCCTCCTCCTCCTCCTCCTCCTCCTCCTCCTCCATCTCGTCCTCCTCGTCCTCGTCCTCTTTGGCAAAACTGCCTGTAAACTCGGCAGACTACACGGAGAAGATAATGCATCTGCCTTCCTATACAAAGCTCCGCACAGATTAGCTGAAAGATTTTCAATAGGACGTTCCTGTTTGGTGTTGTTTCTGATTAAACACAGATAGCATGGTCTTGTAGAAATAGATAGTCTGCAGAATTCTTAATAAAACCTAGTACTGTAATAAGATCTCCGTAAATCATTTTAACCAGATTAAACCTGCAGGGGATCTGAGCTTTTTAATTTTAGTTGTAGTGGTGCAAATTACTGTCCATTGTCCAAAGTGTCCATTGCCAAAATAATCATCATTATTATTGCGTTATCATAGTTATTAGCAATTCGACCAGTCACTTGAACCAACTGGGTTTAATCCAAAGCTCAATAACTTTTGTCAACTTGAATCTAATGAACAGCTTAGTGAAGAACTGTTCTGTGAGTGAAAAATCTTGGAATAATAATAATAATAAAAAAACGCTAGGGCTCCAATAAATAGTGCAAAACCTTTAAATACGAGTCTGGTATTTGAAAAGCTGGATTATGTTAAATGACTCTGTTCTTAAGGGTACATGGATTTATTTCACCCCATTAAATGGTGTTCTATCCGCAATGAGTTTGAAAACTCCTGGAGTAAAGTATGTGCAGAAGATTTTGTTTTTTTTATTGGTTCATACAGTAGATGACAGATTTTTGTATTTTTACAGTATATATAGTTCAAAGCAAATATATTAATATATTACTGTACATAGCGCACTGTATATCAATGAACTGTAGGTATGACCTCATAGACTTTGATCATGGGATGGTTGTTGGGACCAGATAGGCTTGTTTGAGTATTTCAGAAAACTGCTGATTAGCTGGGATTTTCACTCAAAACAGAACAGTCTCTAGAGTTTAACTCAAAATAGTGCAGGGGAAAAAAAAAACTATCTAGTGAGCCGTGGTTTGGCAGACAGAAACCCCTTGTTAATGAGAGAGGTCAGAGAAGAACAGCCAGAGTGGTTCGAGCCCACAGGAAGTCTAGAGTACCTCAAAGAATTACTCTGAACAACCGTTGTAAACAGAAAAGAATTTCAGAATGCACAGCTCACAAAAGTGTGGAATAGGGATTTTTTTTCAGCCATCAACTATAGTATTGTTAACCTTATTGTGCTACATCTAGATTCTAGGCATTTGGCAGACGCCCTCATCCAGAGCGACTTACATTTTTATCTCATTATACATCTGAGCAGTTAAGGGTTAAGGGCCTCGCTCAAGGGCCCAACAGTAGCAACTTGGTGGTTGTGGGGTTTGAACCTGAGATCTTCTCAACCGTAGTCCAACACCTTAACCAGTTGTAATAACCTATATACAGTATAATATGATACATATGTAGGGGCATTTATAGGGACTTATAACACAGTTATGAAAGTTAAAAACTAGTTTTATTTTTTTATTCAAGCATTTCAGTAGTGGGAACCATCAAGGTGGTCAATACGCCAGAGCCATAATTGGACCGCCTACTTCACATCCGATATGCTGGCCTCCCTGGAAAATGCTCGTCTGATCCTTGAAAATCGGCAGGTAACTTGTTGCCAACTTGCGGAAGAGACGTATATGTCTGTGGGAACTGTAAACACAACTATTCATGAAAACCACTTGCTTGACTTTATCAGTTTCTCTCATTTATGTGGAGGAATTTTGTCCCATTCTTCTTTACAACATTGCTTCAGTTCATTGCGGTTTTCGGGCATTCGCTTATGAACAGCACCATCTCTTAGGGGCCCGCAACAGCATTTCAGTTGGGTTGAGGTCAGGATTTTGACTAGGTCATTCCAAGACATTGGCTCTTTTATTTCTCAGCCATTGTGATTTACTGGGGTGCTTCGGATCTTCATACTGTTGCATGCCCCAGTTTTTTTTTCCTTGTCAGACACATGTCCTCACATTTGCCCATCTCATGGCCGAATCATCACTCCTCAAAACATGGCCAATTGTTGGCAAACATGGCGCTGGCTATTAAGGCCAGCGACTTGACTTTGGTCTCATCTGTCTATAAGACATTGTTCCAGAAGCCTTGTGGCTTGTTCAGATGCAGTTTTGCGAACCTTAGTTGTTTTCCTGTGTTGTTTTTAGACAGAAGAGGCTTTCTCCTGGCAACTCCTCTGAACAAACCGCATTTGTTCAGTCTTCTTCTAATTGTTCTGCCATGAACGTTTAACATGCTCAGTAAGTGTAGGGTTTGAGATGTAGCTCATGGGTCTTCGTATTTCTCTCAGAATTGCACATTCTGACCTTGGGTCTTGAATACTTTCCACCTGGGGATAATCTGCAAATTCGTATGATATTTTTACACAAAAACAAATAGAATTAAAAGAGGGGGTACTTACATTTTGAACATGATTGTACACAAACACACATAAACACGCGTTCACGTGTGTGTGTATTTATCTATTTTGATTGTACAAATTTATGTACAGAACAAAAGACTTTATCAGTGAACTTGTGTTTTTGTTCGGAATTTCAGTGTGTGTGTGCGTGCATGCTTTGAGGACATTATGTATTGCATTGCTGTGTTTCTGTCTCTGCACTGACACAGCAGCAGTCCTGAATATTTTATCACAAGACTG
>JAOVVB010000034.1:8796735-8807703 GCA_028570985.1 Heterobranchus longifilis | reverse complement strand
TGAGCATGAGCAGACACAAATTCGCATGCTTTTCATTACCAGCGTCAAGTTTTAAAAATGTATTTATAATCCTGCCACCTCATGTGTTGAGCTCAATGGCACCTTCAGCTATGATGCGCTTATTAAGCTTGATCTTTTAAGTGGATTATTGTTATTGGGACTTTGTGTAGGTGACCTTTTGCTAAGTGGGTATATGTGAATGCCTCAGTGTTCTCCAAGAGATACAGTAGGAGGTGGATCACTCAATCACACCAGAGTTTCCTTCACTCCAATAAGGTCACAATCATATGTTCATATAATTTGTAAATAGATTATCTACTCTCATATATAGTTTGTCATATTTAGTCATGGGATACATTGTTTTTTTTATTTGCATGCTATGGCAACACTACTCCAGATATATAATTGCTGATAGGCCTGGTATCATTCTAATGCACAAAAGCATACTATAATGCATGCACACTCACACTCGAACACACACACACACTGAAGTGGAGCTCCCTTCACCTTTTTTGTAGGTGGTTGTAAGCTAGTTGTGTAACTTTTACTGTTCTTTATCTATGTTCTACTATACATAGCTTGTGGTCATATAATAGGTGTTTTTTTATGACTTCTATTGCTTATTGATCATTTACAGCTCACCGTGTATTTCTGTAGAAGAGAAACACCAGATTAGAATAGAATTCAAAATACAGAGTGACATTTGAAATGCTGCGGTTAATGGATTCAGGTGCACCACATACAGTAGAAAAAGGAGCTCTGTTCATTTCTTCAAGAAAAGAAGTGAAATATAATCTATAGAAAATATATCATATACATAGAAAATATATAGGAAATAAAATCCCGACATGATTAAGTAAGGAAAGAAGCACATTGTTAGAGCAGGGCAGAGCTGCTCTGTAACAGCTGCGGGGTCTCTGGTTTCTGCACATGGTTTCTTCAGTGTCTGCGTGGGTTTCCTCTGCTCTGGACACCACAATAACCCTGAGCAGGATGAAGCATAAAAGTTGTTGAAAATAAATTGTGAATGACTTTTACAGTACAATCTGAATTCTTATAAATAGTCATGAAACTTTGCATTTAGTACTTCTATTAATCATGTCTAATAGACACTGCATGTGTATTAATTTTATTTTTTAAGGTGTATAAAGCAGGGTTAATGCAACCGGTTTGCCCTTTTATTCTCCATTCTGGGACTTACCTGCATTAACCTGCCTCAACAAATTAATTTCATGCAGTCTTCCCTTGGATATTGACATTTATGGTAATAATCTAGAGTCTTGGAGTTTATTCCATCCCTCAAATGGGAAAATCAACCAAGTGTGTCACTTTGCTCCCTTTAGTGTTACAACAGTAGAACACTTCGTCAAATAGACACTAGAGGCTGTTTTTTAGGGATATAAGAACAAGGACAGAGTTTGACTATGCCTTATGAGATCCTCTTTAATATTTCATGTTTAGATAAATAGTAGGAGTCGTGTGATGTACACAGATAAGGTTTTCACACACTGTTGCTGGTATTTTGGCCCATTCCTCTATGCAGATCTCCTCTAGAGCAGTGATGTTTTGGGGCTGTCGCTGATCAACACGGACTTTCAACTCCTTCCAAAGATTTTCTATGGGGTTGAGATCTGGAGACTGGCTAGGCCACTCCAGGACATTGAAATGCCTCTTTCGAAGCCACTCCTTCGTTGTCCGGGCGGTGTGTTTGGGATCATTGTCATGCTGAAAGACCAAGCCACGTTTTATCTTCAATGCCCTTGCTGATGGAAGGAGGTTTTCACCCAAAATCTCACGATACATGGCCCCATTTATTCTTTCCTTTACACGGATCAGTCGTCCTGGTCCCTTTGCAGAAAAACAGCCCCAAAGCATGATGTTTCCACCCCTATGCTTCACAGTAGGTATGGTGTTCTTTGGATGCAACTCAGCATTCTTTCTCCTCGAAACACGAGTTGAGTTTTTACCAAAAAGTTCTATTTTGGTTTCATCTGACCATATGACATTCTCCCGATCCTCTTCTGGATCATCCAAATGCTCTCTAGCAAACTTCAGACGGGCCTGACTAGAAGGTAGCTGACTAAATACTTTTTTGCCCCACTGTAGTTCGAGGCTGGCATAGAGCACGCCACACATACACATGCGCACACACATACACACACATATGCGCGCACACAAATTCTGCTGTTCTCTGCATTTATCACCGAGAGCAAACTTCATACATCCTAAGGGGTCCTCAGGATGTGTGTGAGTTTGTGTGTGTGTGTGTGTGTGTGTGTCAATCAAGTCTCAAGGGAAAGGAACAGCAATAACACGACTGGAATGGCTAATGCCGATTGGATGACAGCTCATCTCGCTAATGCTCCATTGGTTCTCGATCCT
Organism: Heterobranchus longifilis; assembly: GCA_028570985.1. Classification (NCBI taxonomy): domain Eukaryota; kingdom Metazoa; phylum Chordata; class Actinopteri; order Siluriformes; family Clariidae; genus Heterobranchus; species Heterobranchus longifilis. Next base: position 8,805,321 of record JAOVVB010000034.1, on the reverse strand, counting down.
GTCAGTCAGCGTGGGGTTTTAATTAGCTTCTCTTCCCAGTGCTTATTTAATTAATGCAGGAAGTCGGGTGTCATTCTCATCCCTAACGTCCTATAGATTGATTTCAAAAATCTCTGTGTGAGTGTGTGAAAAAGAGAGAGAGAGCGAGAGAGAGAGATCAAGAGAATGAGAGCGACACTCTCTCTCTTTCACACACACACACACACACACACACACATACACAGAATCTGGGAGACGGGAATTAGCTGAAAGTACAGCTCCATTGTTGTTTCGGTTTATTAAGGTTGCATGGTAGCATGTAAGCAAAGCTGGAGTGAATCCGCTGTCAGGTTATTTCACCGTCTCTTCAGCATTCACATAGCACAAACCATTTGACCCCGAGGCAAAGCGGCCTACAATATGTCAAGTCCATTCTGCCTCAATGAAAGCTAAAAAAAACTTTCAATGTTTAGAAAATAGAAGAACCATAACTGTTTGATAGTTCAGGTAAAAAAAAAAATCCTTTAACTGATAGTTATTACGGTGAGTTTTGAGATCCTTTTCAGCTTACCGTGGTTGCAAAGAATAGTCGTTTCAATGTACTGTATGTAGCTTGTCCTGTATAACAATCGTTTTCTGATTAGACATTGGAGGAGCAACACTTAATGGAGTGAACATACAAGAGTGAACTTAATGGAGTATGAGTGTGAAAGCCATACATTGGCTGTAAAAAAATATTATGAGAGCTAATTTTGTGTCGCCACTAGATCAAATCAGTTCACTTGAAATTCGGCAAAAATTTCCTATTGTGAAACTCATTTTCCCAGAGGAAATGATGTAAATGCAGATAATCGGTTCCAGCCACCTATTAAATATTACAAAATATTACTATAATCATATTTTTGCATATAAAAACAATCAAAACATTTAGAAAAGACATGTAAATGAAGTAAAATATGAAATAAATATACATTAAACCTCACTTAACCGTAATTTATGATTCCTCTTGGCACTGGCTCGGTTCAGTCGCTCGTATTGTCGAGGCAAATTTCTTGCAAACTTTTGGTTCTTAAGGAGAAAATTTGTGAGGTGGGGCGTTTGTATGCCGAGGTACCACTGTATAGAAAAAAACCCTTAAAACTCAAGCGGCACAGATCTGGGAAAGCAGCTGCTTATAAAGAAGACCTGCAGTGTGCAGAGTCAACAGAGGCTTTTCAGACATCTAATTTTTCATTCGAGTTTTCGGATATGCCGGGTAAAAGCAAAGGTAGCATTAGTTTTAATTTTTAGAACCTTTTACGGCTACCGGAATATGAAAATTAAACTGCTAAAATGTTGCACTCACAAAATGCTTATATTCTTAAGATTTTTTGTCACAGAAGCAAACAAAAACAACCATACAATCACATGATCATATGTATCAGTGCTCTCAATCTCTTTGCCTGTCTGACCCTTTTTTTCCCCCTTTTTTTTTGTAAATGTTTGTATAGTAGATTAAATTGAAATAAAATTAAGTTCCTCATATGTTACTTTATACTGCACAATAAAATGAATAATAGCAGTAATGCAAAAAAAAAGCTCTGTTATTTAAGACTATTTAAGATAGCTGTACAGTTGTACAATGCTTGGGCAAAATAAAACTCATTTTAGTCACATGTCACATTTAGTCACATTCGGTTAGTCACACATTATAGAACAACTTTGCGGAAGAAAGTTTGTGGTTAGAAAATGAACGCAAATGACGGTGATCTGAGATCACTTAAACTCTTGGTGAAGTTGCATCATAGATAGCTTCTGTTTGCTAGGGAGCATAAAGATTGGACTTTGAAACAATGGAAAAGCTTATGTGGTCTGATGAGTCCAGGTGGACCCTGTTCCAGAGCGATTGGCCAGAAAGTTAAGCACATGAATCAATGCACCCATCATGCATACTGCCCACTGTTGTGATCTGGGGTTGCTTCAGTTGCTCAGGCCAAGGCTCATGCAAATAAAATTAATTCAGCTGACGACCTAAATGTACTGAATGACATGAAATGGCCATCGTGTTGTGTGTCTTAAATAAAAGGTAAAGGTGGCCGAATTAAATGTAAATGTAAAACTTAATTTTTTTTTGCATACGGCAGTATGAAATGTAATTGAAAATGTATTCACCACTTTCAGTAATAAATACAGTACAATACAGACTGTATTGGTACAAATAGGATGTCTATTAGAAATTTTGTCCTATTTCTCTTACTTTTAATATCACTTTCAATCGCAATTTTCAAAATCAAAAGAGTTTGAATGTTGTATTAATTTCATTATATTTGTGTGTGTGTGTGTTTATGTTTTTGTAGTGTTGAGTCGCGCGCCTGTGCCCATGGCCGTGGTTCGCCGCGAGCTCTCGTGTGAGGGTTACCCCATCGAGCTGCGTTGCCCGGGCACTGATGTCATCATGATCGAAAGTGCCAACTATGGACGCACAGATGACAAGATTTGTGACTCCGACCCCGCTCAGATGGAGAACACACGCTGCTACCTGCCTGACGCCTATAAGATCATGGGCTTTAGGTAAACGCACACATGCACACACTTACAGTAGATAAACGCACATGCATGAAAATGTAAACATGATTAGCTGCTGATTGATTCGCCAAGACTAGTTTGGCTGAGAGACAAGGCATGCTTTAGCATGAGTGTAGCATGCCTTTATTTCATCTAACAGTCAGCGGTGGCAGTAGAGCATCACATTACTGTCTGCTGGAAGTGAATATAAATATAATATAATACAGTTATATTTAATATAGCAGCGTAGTGTTAATTATAACATCAAAGATTTTGTTGGAGTAAGTACTTAGTGTTTTGCCTGGTGGATTTGGAGCTTATCTTCGGAACCTTTGGGACAGGGAGGGGACAAACCCTGAATGGAATGGATCTGGCAACCTGCCACCATAAGACGTCCACCCGGAAAACATTGGAATATATTGCAAACTTTCCTTAAACGCTGAAAAACTCAAACATATTCAAGAGTTTATCATGTGATGAGTGACAGGCTGGAGAAAAAACAACGGTCATCTAGCGTTGTTTATTTTTCCCACATACACACGTCTTATATGCAGGCAATCACCAAGTGGTGTGTTGAGACCTGGGAGATTCAGAAAGTAGGTCAGGATGTGAGCTGTGTCTATTAAAGCACAAATGAAATCTATGTAAAGTGCTGCAGTGGGAGTGCAGCAGATTTGATGATGATTGAGGAAAATTGAGTTAATTAGGAACGTCCGATCATCAGTGCTCTTGACTTGATGTGTGTTTTTACAGTCCTCTGCTGAATGACTGTTTTTTTTAACAGTAGAGGATAGGACATGCGGCGATGTTTTTTATTCAGTGTTCAATTCACGTGTGATGGTGCGATGCTGTTTTAAGGCGGTTGTGTGTTTAGGGTATATAAGGTGTGATGTTCAATAATAATAATAATCATAATAATAATAATACAATTATTTCTTTAAAATGCTGTTGTGCATGTTCTTTAATTTTATAATAAACGCTTTCTTTGTCCAATTCCGCTCTTAATCATCATAGCTCCTTAATAGTGAAATGATAAGGTTAAGCTTAATTTCAAGTGTCTTCCATAGCATGACACAATGCCATTCCTCAATTCTCATGGTGGATAATATGCAGTACCTCATGTGGCTGGCACACACACACGAACACACACAGTGCCTCAGGGTAGGCTAGACTGTGAGCTCCAATTAGCACAGCTCTGTGGCTAAGCTTAGTAGCACCATGGAGGTGGTTCATGAGCACTACACACAAACACACACACACACACACACACACATAGACACACACATACACATGCACGCACACCCACAGGTTCCATCTCACTTCTGTAACACATTCACACACGGCATGGGTTTTTAACACACTTTCGCACTAATATATGCCTCCTTTCTTTACAGACACACATATCAATTTTCCAATTGGATTTTCCACGTTCATTTTCATGCGTAAGATAATACAGGCATAATACATGATTGCTACGTTTCTGGTTCGGACGATGTCCGGATTAATAGGCAAACGTTCAGAGAATGTGCGATTCTCCTTAGGGAACGAGGGAGAGAGCTGGTTCTTCCCGTATAGCCTAGCAACAGTGGTGAAAGTCTGTGTGCTGTTATTATGATGATAATGTATGGCCTTTTTTTTAATGATTCTGAGAATCCGATCTAAACCCATAAATTAGGTTCAAGGCGCTATGATTTGGTGTTTCATCCAGTAGTCTAATTCCCATGGAAACACCAAAAAGTAAACTATTATATTAAGACGATAGTGGGGCGAAACGAGATGAATCCATTCTGGCAGCTTTTTGCAAAAGATACATAAAGGATTGTAAACTGGTCCAGAATATTCTATGCAGGTTTTCTTTTAGTCACAAGAGCGTCAAAAAGCAGAAATGGCCAAATATTATGTAAAAATTGTTTTATCAGTGTGATTTTTTTTATTGTTAGTGGTAAAGCCTGTCAGGTCACCACAATTGGGTTCTTGGGCAAGACCTTTACCCCAATGCCCCATACAACCCAGCCGCTGCATGCAGGGCCGGTCCCAAGCCCGGTTAGAAAAAAAAAAAAAAATCCATCATCAGCCTCCTTCTCTACCAGTTTGAGTGTTATTCAGTATATAATGACAGAACCCTAACATAGAAGTCCATGACTGTTGGGGAAACTTTTATTTTTGCTTCAACATTCTCCAAAAATCCAATGAACACATTTGGTTCAATCACAGCAGCCCATATTATGTCTAGCTGGTACGTAGTTTTGCGTCACTGATATTATATATGACAAAAACACACATTTTTGGCGTTTTGGAATGTTTTCGCTTTTTGCAGTGTGTTCACCGTCACATTTAGCCCAAAATGTACAAAGTCAAAGCTTATAAGACTTAAGTATGAAGCAAATGTACAGTAGCAGTTTGAAATAGTTTTGTCATCATCATTTGTGTGTACATTACGAAAAAAAATTTTTTTCCCAAACTGAAAAAAAAAAAAAAATGGTCCTTATTGCGTTTAGTAATTAGACTTATTACACTGCAGTACACAGTGATACTGCAGTTTATTTGCACTATATTATTTGCATTGGTATTTTTAATTTTTGTTCTCTCGTGCAGCTGAGAAGATCATGTGACATCATTTTAATAGCAGCAATGGGTTGTCAGGGCGATGCCCAACCCTTCTCCTTTCTCATCTGGGCATTGGGACTGGCAACGACAGAATGAATTTGTTTAGGCATAGGGTTAAGGCTCTTGCCCAAGGGACCAGCCTCAACGATGGTTAGCATCCCAGAGCCTCAACCGGCAGAAGTTCTGTTTCTCTACATTACAGAAATGTAATGCCTTATGAAGATAATGTTGCTTGTCTCGGCTGCAACATTATGACTAATGTCTGATGTCTTTTTTTTTTTTAGACAGCCGTCCCGCCACCTGTTCATTCTGTTCCGTTTAATTTGCAATGTGAATAAAATTTAACATCAGGCTCAGCCCACAATAAGCTCCTATAACTAGTGTGTTTAAAAAAAAAAAAAAAAAAAAGCTTTTAAAGCTATTTTTGAATTTAACACGCTTTTCACAGTGTCCTTTTGTTAAAGCTGGAATATGAATGAAAAATAATGCAGTAATGCCATTATTTTGTGTTAGGCTGCAGCTTATCGCGTGGACCCAAACCCTAGAGCTTCACATTACCGGAGCATGTGCTATTTTGGCAGGCGCCGTCGAAAATATTGCAAACTTTCACGCCGGGCTTACAAGATAAATCACCAGCTGTCTGTCAGACACGTGGAAGGTGAATGTGTCTTTGAATTGTAGTTACTAATATTGCAGAAATTGCACACTCCGAGGGATTTGCTTGAGGGATCAAATGAGGAGAAAAGGGCGGCGAGGAAAAGGGCTTCCTTCGTTCTGTCACCTCACTTCTCTCCATCTTTCTCTCTTTGCCTCGCTGCTTTTTATAGAAACAGCAGTTGGCATTGCACATCATTTATCATTCCCCACCTCATCTCTCTCTCTCTTTCTCTTTCCTCTTGTCTCACTCAAACTCATATTGCTCTGTCTTCCTCTCTCTCTCTCTCTCTCTCTCTCTTTCTCTCGCTGTCTCTCATTTTGTCTGACCTTTGAGTCTTTTTTTTTTTTTTTTTAGTCTGAGCTAATTTGTTCGATGCTGAGCGTACGTGCACATGTGTGTGTGTGTGTGTGTGTGCGTGTGTGTCATTGTGTGCTGCCGCCAGCGGCTTTGATGCCATAATCAATAAGAAAAGGTAATTAGAAAGTGATCAATCGAGGGAGGTTTAAACCTAAGGTTTATCAGGATGGGCCGTGGATGAAGCCGGGAACATTGATGGAGAATCAACAGACTCGCACAGAAAAGCCTTTCGGAATAAAAAAAGTGCAGCTTTCTATCTATTTTCATTATAGGTTCTAGGTTATAATTGAATTCCGCTAGCTAACTGATTGATCAGGTTTATTACTAGGAGGATGAGTATCTAAGCTGGCTGTGTTTGCATGCAGAGATTTTCATCAAAATGAATAAATGAATCTTGTTCCTGGATTTCAAATGAACTCTGTTCATCACTTTGCTAGGAAAAGAAGAAAAAAAAAAACAGCAGTAATAATAGTTTTGTCTGTAAAATGCTTTATTTCTAAACCTGAAGTACTACAGGATTGAAAGCGACACTGTACTGATCCTGAGTATGACCCTCAAAGGCATCGTCCCCCCTTCAAAGTGTCTCCTTAAATGTTTCAGATTAGAACTCTGTAGAAACTGTTCCACTCTATTTCGGCAGTAGGTGTTTTAATTAGCCTTACTAATACAATTTCACAGCCAAATTGACTTTCTGTAGGTTTATTTTCTCATTTGAAATCTGAATGGTGCGCACGGACACCCCTGTCTGTTTAGCGTATTTGGTTCATTCCCACTGGAGAGCGCTGTGTAGTATCGCCTGGTGGAAAATAACTTGTGTATAGCGTGACTGTAGGAACTAAGCAGAGATATTACAGGCTGATGCACAACTGTGGTGTGATGTATGATCACTCACGACATGACAACACTATGACTTTAACCAATGTGTAAATTTCTAATAGCTTCATTATGACTACTATGACTTACAGTATGCGATCAGAAACAGTTCTTGAACGGCTCTGGTATTCATTCTATGTACGGTTGGTGTAAAGAAACCCCGTGTGTGCCAAAAGTCCCTACAAGACAGATTGGGGTCACGGATTCATGGTGTCGATGCCAAATTCTGACTCAGATCTTTAACTTTCCCTTTAGCTTTTACTGACAAAATTGGAAACATGAGCATAAAATGTTGTATTTGCGCTCAAATTATTATATAAAGATGAACAATACCAGCCAATCAGAAGCTGGAGAAGAGATATATTCACATGACCTGTTTATAAACACGCAAATTCAAATTTTATTTGTCACGTACACAATCATACACAGTAGGATATGCAGGGAAATGCTTATAGGATTGTTTGTAACTTAAAATAGAAATATTTCGCAACAACAATTTAAAAAAATTAACTAAACACTTACAGTACAAGTAACCTAAAGATTTTCAATAGCAATAATAATGAAAAAATAGCTGGAAATTTACAAATTTACTAAAGTTTCCAAATAAAATAGAATTAAAATAGAAATTAAAAAACTGAAATGACACAGATTTTACAGAATGGAAAAAATGTAATTAACTAATAAACTGTGAGGTATAAAAGGTGGTACGGCGGCTTAGTGAGTAGCACCTCCAGGTCTTGGTTTGATTCCCGAGTCGGGTCTGTGTGCATGGAGTATGCATGTTCTCCCTGTGCTTGGTGGGTTTCCACTGGTTTTCTCCCGCAGTCCAAAGACATGCGGATTAGGCTAAATTGGCCTTCCCAACTTGCTGTAGTGTGTGAGAGTGTTGACCGGTCAGACCACGGTCGTACGAATGGAAATAAATAGAATGGTCCCCATTGGTCTCCACGGTCCCTAGTTGGACTACCGATGTTCCTAGATGGATGGTGGGTGGAGGTATAAAAATATTGAAGTGTAAAAATATTGTGTGTGTAGGTATGACAACAGCAGTATGACTGAAACGTGAAGTATGAAATGAAATGATATAGTATGTGTGTCAGCAGCTGTTTGATTGTCCATGTCCCAAAATGCAATATAGTCCTCAGTGTGGACTCAGTGTGCTGTTCTATTTTTGTAGTTTAATGTGTCGTGCATTCGGGATTACCTTTCTGCTCACCACGGTTGGAAATAGCACTTATTTCAGTTACTATAGTCTATATATTATGGCCTATTTTTTTTTTTTTTTACCATGATGTGTAAATGCTACAGTAGATTAAAAAAAAACTCTCATGATGATCTCAATTCATACATACCTGCGATCTCATTTACTTAAATGTAATTCCTTGCATTCACTTGTTCGCTTTTTTACTGAGCAACAATCCCAGATTACTATATCAGTCAGACTCATGGGTCACACTCACACACAAACAGTGTAAAACAAATACACTATTAATTCACCAATCGGGCCAGAGATTTGCACACACACACACACACACACACACACACACACACACACACACACACACATA
>JAOVVB010000034.1:8762838-8776961 GCA_028570985.1 Heterobranchus longifilis | reverse complement strand
TCTGTGCCCCCCCCCCCCCTTCTCTTTCTGCCCCCCCTCCCACTGTTGGAAACGCGGATGCAGAAGTGGAACAGAGAGGTAGGTCCATTACTTTAATGTACTTTAAGTGTGTAATTCACCATCTGCCTGTTTTCTGTGTTATTCAATACTAAGGACTGATTGGGGATCAGTAGCCTGTAATGATGTATATTAGAAAATGTGAAGGAGAAACCAGATCTCGCATCAACACACCGTACTCACTGAATTACCCCTCGACTCCTCGATCTCTCTCTGTCTAGCTCTTCCCGGGTCTCTTGTTCCGCTTCTTGTGTTTTTTCATTGTTCATTCCCTGTAGGGGGTTAAACAAAAAAAAAAAAGGGGGGGGAAAAGAAAAATTTCTTCACAGCAAGACAATTCTGGAATATAATAGCAGAGTATGTGATGTAGTAATCATCACAGCATCAGCAGCTGTGGATAAAGGTCTTTTTTTTTTTTCCGTACAAAGCACGGACCGCCTGATGGCAATGCTTTCAGAGCGTCATTGACTTGCAAAGGGATTCCAAAGGGATTTGTTTTCCATATAGACAAGATGCTTCTATAAAAGACTCTGTCAAATTTCATAAGTGTAAATGTCAGTATTTTGTTAAATCAATGTGTCAGGATTTTTATTTTTTTATACCAGTGTATGTGCACTTCAAATATATTGAATGAATTGAATTAGCACAACCAATACATCAACTGGCTTTGGCTTGAACGGTAGAAGGGAAACAGCGAAACTCAAAGGAAACCGCATGGACGCATACAGTAGATGAAATTTAAGACAGACAATAGCCCATGCTCAGGACGCTCAGGGTTGTATCAAATGGGACATCAGAGCTTTTGAAGTTATAGCGGGTTTAACTTACGAGGGTGAGTCAAAAAATTATCCGCCCTCGACTTTATTTGCATTTTGAATTTATTTGCAATAAAACTCTGGTTGGTTGGCTTTCTGCTAGGATTAGAAAGTTACAAGGTCAAATTCAACTTGTTATGATTAGTGCAGTATGAGCATGTTGTACTCAGAATGATTATTTTTTGTTATTTGGCTAAAGATTAGATTTTTCTTGTGTTTAACACACATGCTTCTCTTCAAACGTTACAGTAGGTGTTCAAAAGGTACTGTATATGCACTCTGTCTGTAGAATTTATTTTAATTAACTGTTAGAAAAGATAAATACATCTCTTTCCGAAACAGTTCAATGCACTTTGTCCATCTGCCAATAAGCTTTCGCATTCTCCCATTAAAAAATGTTTTTGAGACACGAATGCACCACTGTCGTCACTTTTTTGTCGTCTTCGTCCTCGTAGGGCTGCTTTCAGGGGACCAAACAGGTAAAAGTCCCATGGAGTGACATCAGGACTATAGGGAGGACGCTTTAACGCCACGAAACGAAGTTTTTGCAGAGTGTCGACAGTGTGGGCAGAAGTATGCGGACGAAGATCTTCTTCTTAAAACGTCTGCGTTTAATCCGAAGTTCAGGCTTCCGCTCTTCAATAAGTGTCTAACTGTAACGAGCACTGTTGATTGTTGAACCTTTTTCCTGATAATGTTACTAATACCGGTCCTTGAGAATCCCAGAAAACTATAAGGATTGATACATTTTTCAGCTGATGGTTGACTTTTGAACTTTTTCTTGGTCGGTGATTGAGGATGTTTCCATGACATACCATGCCATTGGATTTATGTCTCATCACCAGTAATTATTCTCTTGAAGAAACTTTCACCTTCCTTTGAGTTTTGGCCCAAATTTTGTTTGCAGATATCCAAACGTGAATAGGTGTCTTTAGGAAAAAAACAAAGAAACAAAAACATAGTTTTAAGAAAAAAGTTTAAAGATAAATGTAGATAAAAAGAGTAGAAAGACTTGTTTTTCGTAAACGGATTCAGTTCAATTTTAAGAACAACTTAAAGAGTCCAAATACTCCAAATTAGCGCTCCGAAAAAAGTTCTTTAATAAAGTAAATATTTTTCCACCCCTGCGTGTTAATCATGGACACCAGGACAGGACGCCGCGGCGAGGGGAAGCATTTCAGACAGCCCTGTCACTACAGAGAGGAGCTCGTATCTCAGAAACACCAGCCATGAACACAGCTCTCACATGTCGCGGTAAACCTCATTTCGAATAAACACGCATCGTAAGCAGGCTTTTAGATCGGGGTGTGAAATTGTCGCTCTCCATTATAATTCCCCTCAAATGAACCTGGACGGAGGCCAGCCAATCAGCAGCCGGGGCTTTTTGATTGACGGCTCCCTCATTAGGAGGCAATGTATCAGATGATCAGTAGCGCGTGGAGAAGGAAAGGTGAGCGCTAATTGCGTGTATTGGCGTGAAGTTTAAACCAGAGGTAGTTTGCGTTAGTGATACCGATTCCAAAAATAGCCTCGGTGACATTTCGAACAGAGACGAACAGGAAGCAGGAGGACTGGAATGAAATGTCGGGAAGGAAGGGGCAATAGTGGAGAACGAGCTGTCATTGTGGCACCATATTCCTGAATAAAGCATGTCGAGATGATGTAATATGCTTCCTGTTCACACACTTCACCTTGACCTGGGTCACACACACCACACCACAATTCAGCCTCATGCTCTGATATAAAATAAGACGCATGTCTTCCTCTGATAGTTTATAAAAGACTTTATATTAGGACATACAGATCAGTGGGAAAAGATACAATTAAAGGAAGCGTGCGGTAATAGTGTAGTGTGCCAGCTTCACTTCCTGTAACGATGGGAAGAGAATTGTGGGAACAAGCTGCCATGCATTCCTTTGCATACAACTGTGTGAACATTTATTTGTTTCAGTCTGTGTGTGTGTGTATGTGTTTGTGTGTGTATGTGTGTGTATTTTCCATCCTGGGTTTTGCTTGAAGAATTTGTGTGTGTGTGTGTGTGTATGTGTGCCTGGTTTCCCAGAATACCATCATAAATCTGTGTGTGAGAACTGAGTGTGGGAAATATGTCTGACACACACACACACACACACACACACACAGCTATAAATTTATTAGGAATGAATTGCAGCAAGATGCAGCTTGTTGACATAAATCAATCGCTAGTCTTGGCACTGGCTAAACTAAACCTGTTGGACATTAGCACACACACACACACACAAACACACACACAAACGTTCCAGAGCGCTTTCATGCTTCGAAAAAGATATCGGCGTTACCCCCTGCTCCGTGTATCAGTTTTTAATAAGAAGTAAGGTGTTCCAGATTTGTCTGGATTATTAGCATTGCAGCATTACGAGCCAACTGTCTCGCGGAGCATTTAAGCCTGATTAGCATAAAGCTTAACAGCCGATGACGATCCACGGCTTCACCTCGCATGTACCGGGAATAATGAGGGTAAGCGTAGTCGTGTTTCAGTTCGCCCCTGGCACACAGACTCGCGCACAGGTAGCAATTTTACCGAAAGTTACAGAAGTCAATGTGGCAGATTCTCCTGGGGGAAACGCGCACAGTCCCGAACTATATATAGAGCTGTTAGTCATCAGGTTTAGTTTATAACCCTCTCTCTTGCTCTCTCTCTCTCTCTCTCTCTCGCTCGCTTAGCCCCTGCTTCTTTTTTTCCTTCCTCACTTATACTCACATAATTAGCCGAATGACTTCATGTCAAATAAGCCATTTAATCATATTATGCCTTTTTTTTTAATTTTTTTTTTTAACACAACTATCTCATCGTAATACAATAAGTATTCATTTTAAATCGGTAATTTAATGTCACTGGTTAACCACGTCACTCAGCCGTCACTTTCCGAGCGTTCGTAATTCTTTATCTTCTTCCAATTTAGTCATCGGCGGCGGCGATTCCTCTAGGAAGTTGTCACCTATCGCACGGCAGGGTGAAGTCTAACACGTCCTCCCACACAACTAGACCCCCCTCCATAACCACCAACACCGTAACCACCATCTTGGCTGGTGATGAGTGATGATTAATCCATGAGTCTTCCAGCACTTATACTTTGCACTACAGCAAGTTCGTTACTCTTTTTCTGAATGGTGACAACACTTTGATTTTTGTGAAACGTTTCCACTTTTGACTCGACTGATTTTCCTTTTGTGGATTGTTTTACTGGTAATAATTGACTGGGTCTGCATCTGGACCATACACAATGACCTGAAGTCCCCTGGCATAACAGTGTTACCACTATTCATCCAATTTATTCAAGGCAAACAGATGTTCAGAAAGAGTTATCCATTCCCTTATTGAGGTTTAGTAGTCTGGTAACTAAACAATGGTTAGAAAGATGTGTCTACCATTTTTATTATCCATTACTCATGATGATATTATTCTCTATCTGTCCCAGTCTTCCTATGTCCAGGCATTCTGAAAGGCGTGTACCAGAGCGAACATCTCTTTGAGTCGGACCACCAATCGGGCTCGTGGTGCAAAGACCCGCTGCAATCGTCCAATAAGATTTACTACATGCCGTGGACACCGTATCGCACCGATACCCTCACCGAATATTCGTCCAAAGAGGATTTTATCGCAGGACGTCCCACCACTACTTACAAACTCCCGCATCGGGTTGACGGCACCGGCTTTGTCGTGTACGACGGCGCATTGTTCTTCAACAAGGAGCGCACGCGCAACATCGTCAAGTTCGACTTGCGTACCCGCATCAAAAGCGGCGAGGCTATTATCGCCAACGCCAATTACCACGATACATCTCCTTATCGCTGGGGAGGGAAGTCCGACATCGACCTGGCTGCTGACGAAAATGGCCTGTGGGTAATCTACGCCACGGAACAGAACAACGGGAAAATCGTCGTAAGTCAGCTCAACCCGTACACGCTCCGAATCGAAGGGTCGTGGGATACAACGTACGACAAACGATCTGCCTCCAACGCCTTCATGATCTGCGGAGTCTTGTATGTCGTGAAGAGTGTGTACGAAGATGATGACAACGAAGCGTCAGGAAATAAAATCGACTACATGTATAGCACGGAGAAAAGTCGCGGAACGAACATCAACATCCCGTTTCCAAATTCCTACCAATACATTGCAGCAGTGGACTATAACCCAAGAGACAATCTACTCTACGTGTGGAACAATTACCATGTCGTTCGATACTCCCTGGATTTTGGCAACAGTGACAACCGCCTTAATTTCGGTAAGTGCTGCTTTAAACTGATTTTTTTTCTTTTTTGTTCAACTCATCCGGTCTGTTTATTGCTTAGCTATGGACGACGATGAGATGCAGACCTCGTGGTTTGATTTTACTGCGTTATAGGTGTAAGGTTTATTCCAATAAACCTTCCTATGCTTGGTCATTTATTTGACTATGTTAAGAGCTAAACGTTTTAAAGTGTCAAAATTTAGTTTTCATTTTAGCAAAGATAATCTGTAATATTTAGGTACTGATTCCACATTAGACAAATAGTATTGTCCCACCTTAAGGTAAAATGTACTTTTTTTAAAGGGCTATTTGTTAAAATGTGTACAATATTACTGCTGGGTCTTATGAAATATAGCATATATGGTATGAGACATGGCAAGTGCTAGGGTGTATAAATATTTTATTTTAGTTTATTTTGGCCAAGTTGGAGAATCTTATTTAAGACATAAGACCCATCAGAATAAAGTCATAGTCGTAAGTAATTTCATTTAGGCAAATTATAAAAAACAATTTCCTTTACAGCGGTGTAATTTAAGCTGTCTTTTGTTGGTTGAGTCAATAAAATGAATTATTGCGCGCGTTAAGAATGGATTCACACTTATTAAATTATAATGGAAAACTTACAAACATTAAAAGGTTTAACATCAACACATTCCTTAAAAATACATCACAACATTTTTCAAAAATACACAAACAGTTAAATGTTTCACAAATATCCGTTTTTGCCAGATTATTGCTTCTCCTTCTTGTGAATTTATAGGTTGTTGGAACATTTACCGCCACCTGCTGGACTGGAGCGGAAGATTAGCTGGAATAAATGATTAGTATTTTGAATGAGACATGACATTGAGACATGACAAAATTTACTAAATTCTTTAATAAATAAGTAATATAAATAATGTGAAGGATAATTACTATATACAGCATATGGTTATTCACTCGAAAGAGGCACCAAATATTCTTTAATAACTCTCAGTATGATGAAGCAAATTAGAAACTTCCCCGCTGTGGGATGAATAAAGGTATATCTTATTACAGATTATTCTGGGCCTCTTTGGAGTAAATCATCCTGTATAATTTATTTATATATTTACTTATATAAAGTATACTGTATATATAAATAATATTTTAAGTTTAAATACTTTTAATAGTTTTTTTTATATTTTGAAAATATTTTTAGTACGATTGCATCAAATTGAATAAACCTGCGTCATGAATTTCATTTCATTTCCCCAGCATTTATTCTCCTAATGAGTAGGGGAATTTTTTTAAATGAAAAAAAAAAAAAAAATCACCTGTTTATTTCTGTGGCTTTGAATCAGAGGTAAACTGTGAATTTGATTCCATTTGATTCAACAGCAGTATATTGTTTATTACCTGATTTGTCTCAGCTTTATTTCTTACAGGTTTTAAAAAACAATTAAAAGTATCTAATAAACATTGATAGGCAGCGTGGTGATGTACTGGTTTGATTCCCGCCTCAGGTCTCTGTGTGCATGGAGTTTGCATGTTCTCCCCGTGCTTGGTGGGTTCCCACCGGGTGTTCCTGTTTCCTCCCACAGTCCAAAGACTGCAGATTAATTGGTGATCCCAAGTTTCCCGTAGTGTGTGAATGAGTGTGTGTGGTGCGTGCACGTGTGGTGTGTTGAAGATGAATGAATGAATGAAAGAATAAATGTCATGTTTCGTACAAAGCAATTTCTTCTGCTACTGTACATCATTCAGTCCGGGTACAGTAATGCACCAACTGGCCATAAAATGTAAAAAGCAAGTAGAAGAATAAGAAAAAGTGATGCTCTCATAAAATGTGGAGGATACGAGCAGTTTGAATTTTTAGCAAAAAAAATTTGGCATTTGAAAGTGGACCTCAATAATTCAAAAAGAGTGACTCAATTCTGAATCAAAAGCTGACCAGATTCCATTAATACAAACGATCGCCACAAGATTGATTAAATTACATCATCAGTTCAACTGCACAGCTTTAACAAATGTATTACACAGTATACTGGATATTCATAAGATTTAAATTGAAGAATAAACGTGAAATAAAAGTAGAAAAAAAAGTTTTGGTATAGTTTTGGTATAGTCAGGGAGCCTAGTTCATAAATAAGGAAATGACTTGTGACTGCTCTGAAATAGAAAGGTCTTTAGTTCTGGTTGCTTTTTTTCTTTTTAGATTTTAAAGGTGTAATAATTTTTAATTCACCTTGGTTTAAAGCTCCAAAGGGTTTCGGCTTGTGTGTGTGTGTCCACAGTGTGTGTGTGTGTGTGTGTGTGTGTGTGTGTGTTTAATGACCATACTTGCTTATTAGCGTCCTGCATATCAAAGCTCCGACGCACGTGTTATGTGTGTGTGGGTGTGATTAGAGTGGGAGTGTTAGCTCGCTAAGCTAATGAAGATCAGAAGATTATCTAATAGTCATATCAAAGAGAATGCTGATATAATCACACCTGCTTTGTGCGGCTTGGATTTTAATTAGCGGCCTTTCATTAACATTAAAAACCCAGCTCAGTAGCTCACCTGTACTAGTTCATGAATACAAACACAATAGCGCTTTGAAGATCAGCAATGCCTGTGTGTGCTTTGTTCTTTTCTTTTCTTTTTTTTTTTTTTTCTCTGTCACGCTCACAAACAGACACACGAACAGTTTTCTGCTGGAGTGTGACAGTTACAGAGCTATAGGCCACCGGAAGTTAGTGGCCAGAGGTATCCTGGGGGGCCTGGAGCCTATTCCAGGAGGGGCACGAGGTGGGGTACGTCTCGGCGAACGGGGTGCTAATCCCACATACAGTACACACACTAACTGACTCATTCTCATACTATAGGCAATTTTGGAACGGCAATTTGTCTAATCTGCATATTTTTAGACTGTGGGAGGAAACTGAAGTACCAGGATGAAACCCACCAAGCACGGAGAGAACATGCAAACTCCATGCACGCAGACCCCGAGGCAGAAATCCAACCCGGACCCTGGAGGCACGAGGCGACGAGCAAGTGACGAGCATCACTGTTGGGAAAAAAAAAAAAAAACACAAAAGATACGCACAGCTTTCTTTTGTCATGTGTGTGTTGATTGTCAGCACTCTCTCATCGTCTCAGTGCTTCCTTGTGCTTCTTGTTCACCAGCCCCTTTTCTGCAACACACACTTTGTAGAGATATGTCATGGTTAATTACCACACAGGTGTAAGCACTCATGTCCTACCCACTCGTTCGCCGAGACTCCTCCTCCCATTCCGCACGTCCGGGCTGTCACAGTCTTTTGTGCAAAAACTCCATCAGGCACAAGGAGGAAGGATTTATGTTAAGCGGTTTAAGCTGCAGTCGATGTATGAATCATAAATCTAATTATAGTTGAGAAATATTTCACGAAAAAAAGTCTTCTGCAACAAAGCAGTGCAAGAAGAAACAATATATACGGATGAGTTATCTAGCCGAATAAGGTAACAGCTTTAAAATGTGAAATATTCTAGCAAGATAAAATATCTGGCGGGCACGGTGGCTTATTGGTTAGCATTGTCTCTTTGCACCTCCAGAATGAGGTATGCATGTTCTCCCCGTTCTTGCTGGGTTTCCTGGTTTCCTCCGACAGTCCAAAGAGATGCAGATCAGGCTAATTGGTGTTTCCAGATTGCCTGTTTTGTGTGTGTCCTGTGATGTATTGGCACCCTGTGCCCCGCCTCGTGTCTTAAGGGCTCCTGGGCTAGGCTCCAGGCACCCGCGGCCGTGTATATAAGATAAATCGTTATAGACGACGATGACTGAGTGATAAAATATCTAGATTGTTCAGATGGTCCACTTGATGGTGGAAAAGAAAAGAATTTCCCTCGGGATAAATAAAGTTCTTCTTATCTTATCTTATCTTATCTTATGGTGTTTGTCATCATAGCTGCTGACGGTCTTCTTTTAATAGAAAGTCCACATATGGTTTGTGACTCTGCATCCCATAATGCTTTATGTATTTATATATTTTTGTATTATTTTTGTTTATAAACCAGGGTTCCAGATTTCAACTTGCAACTCATAATCTGATTTGTTAAGAAACAAGGAATCCCCAGCTGATAGAGCCAGGTTATACAATTCATTCACAGTTTGAGCTCTTCTCACGTTTCCAATCATGGCAGGAGGTAAAAGTTACCAATTTGGCAACGTTCATTTTTACATAAGCGTTTCCTGTCTTTTCCAGGTGGGTATGCGTGGTTTTATCCTAGGGATAGAACCTTACTTTATCTTTCATCTGAGCAGGATGAAAAATAAAAGGTTACAGTACCGTGGTGGCCAAAAGTTTTGGGACCAAAGTGAAATTCAGTGTTTAAAAATAATGATATTTCAGGACAGTAAGAATAATTGGCTAGTTTTGTGCAGTGAAATTTGTGCAAGACAAGAGTATGAAGTCCTTTATTTTGTTAAAACCCGCTGGTTCCAGCTTAGCACAGAGTCAAAAAGACGTCTGCAGACCTGCTTGAGTCCATGCCTGCTCGATTGCTGCCTGAAGATCATGTACAGAAGACAGATTCTTGACTGCTGCTTCCTTCTTCACCATCGTCCAACAGTTTGCCATTAGGATTAAGTCTGGAGATGACCCAGGTCAAACTATAATACATGGCATATGTTGTCTTAATGCTTTCGGCCACCACTGAATATACAGTATAGTTTCTACAACTAAAAGTGGAGGACCTGACTGAAGGCGTCCTTCACACCTAGCCAGGCTTTCCTTTTTGCTTCATTTGTACAATTTACTTGGCAACCACAAACAGTAAAGATGTAACCTTGTGACCTTGACCTGAGATGTGCATCCTCTGAATCATACTTGTCCTGTGGCCATTCTTGTATCTAAGTGCCTCAGCTCGCTTGGCATTCCTCCACTCAATCATAGATAGATAGATAGATAGATAGATGGATAGACGGATAGTTACACATATAACCTTGCATTCTGTCTTTCTTTCACCTCCAGACCACTAGAGCAATTTCCAGCACTATTAATAATCAAAGCATTCCTTCTTATTGATGATAAGAATCACTTTCGCTGCTGATACTGGCCTTTAATAAGGATAAGAGGACAAGAATCTCTCCATATTCTGATAGCGCTTTCTATTTAGAGTAGGAGTGCTGTAAACTCGCCACATGGGCTGCAACGATGCGATGTAGAACTTGGCAAAGGTGGAATGGCGAGTTCCATGATGCCATGATCATCGAATAAATATCTTTCTTTCACCAATTACTCACAAAGCGTCTAGCAAAAAGATCTAGTGCCTCTTCTACTGTAATTCTTTAGTAACTAATGGAAGGTGGTGCAGAGTGTTTTAACTACTGTAAGCTTCAGCGATGGTGCTTGAGCCAGCCAATCTACCTTCTGATCTGGATGAGCAATCCTTGTAATATAGCAGCTATAATGCACATTTGATCATGCATAGTGGCTTTAGTTATATAAACTGGGACTTATTTTGTGGTGAGACTCTCAGCTGCAGTAAAACATTTGAATGGTGCAAATGTTTTAAAGAAGGCCGTACTGTATATCCTTCACTGAGGTGGCTCGGAGCCCATTCCTGTGAACATTCAGTGAATGGAACGCCTAATCCTTGAAAATTGACAGATAACTTGAGGAAAAGCAGGGGATTATAGAGAAATCAAGCAATTTATTTTCCTCTCCTAATTGTGTTCTGGTATTTCGCACAAACAAAAGTCCTGGTTTGACTTGAGCGTCCCCTGTGTGTATATTGTAGGATTACCCAGTCATGACTATAAAAAGAAATTGTTTATGCACAGCACCAGGGCTGTTGAGGCAACCTGAAATCAGTCTTCAGGACGTTCAGCGCTGCTGCCGAGCTGCACTTCTGCATTTCAGTTTCCGCATACTAGACCTGAGTTTAGAGAATGAGAAGCAGCCAGTGCGAAAAACATCCGAGTGGGTTTCTTTATGTGAGGCAGCTGTACTAAACTTCTCTTCATTGCACTGTTGCTTTCCAATTAACAGCTCTTGCATTTGTCTCGTCCGTGCTGCCAACTCCTCTCTGCTCCAGTGTTGTAAAGTGCTCACTCTTCCCCGTTCCAGGGGACTGAGCAGCCGAGCCTTTTTGCCCGTTCCTGACAAAAGAGAGCTTACCATTTTTCTGTCTTTTTCCTAGAGGGCTCTGCAGCTGTATCTGCAGTTTGCTTTACTCCCTGCTGCGATCAGACAGCCCTGGAAAGAGGGTAAATGAATAATAAGCAGTGTTTATATAGTCATTTATATAGATTCACACATTGCAGTTGGAGTTAGAACAAAACTCTGTAAGTCCGCAGTCCAAGATGCTTCCATCCCAAACAGGTTGGATATCGATCATTGTGCTGTTGTTGGTCATTATCAGGGCATAGCAGAGCAAAGAACTCACCAATTTACCCTGAAATCCAGGATGCTGAAAATGTTAGGAAGAGGTTTCTTGTTGAGTTTTGCTTTGCCGCTGTCACCCCCGGCTTTCCCATTAGGAGCAAATTGAACTCTATATGGGGGAAAAAAATCTATTCTTTTGTGTGGTGATTCACGTGTCGCCAAACTGACTCCAAAATCTAGTGGGGTCTCAACTCCACTCAGTACATACACTTACACCAGTCTTAAAATACCGCATGCGCTAGTTAGTCAAAAATTGCATGTATTATTGCATGCACCACGGTGGTGTAGTGGTTAGCACTGTCTCCTTGCACCTCCAGGGTCCGGGTTCGATTCCCAGCCAGGCTCTATTCCCGTCTCTGTGTGCATGGAGTTTGCATGTTCTCTCCGTGCTTGGTGGGTTTTCTCCAAGTACTCCGGTTTCCTCCCACAGTCCAAAGACCTGTAGGCTAGGCTAATTGGCGTTCCCAAATTGCCCGTAATGAGTGAGTGTATGTGCGTGCGCTGTGATGTATTGGCAGCCTGTCCACGGTGTACCCCGCCTTGTGCCCTAAGTCTCCTGGGATAGGCTCCAGGCCCCCCGCAACCCTGAATGCAGGATACAACGGTATAGACGATGAGTGAGTGAGTGCGTTCATTAGAAACCCTGCATGCCTGCATTAGAAGCTGCGCACTTGCAGCCACCCGACCCGTATGCTCACTGTCATGTTGAGTTTTGAGACTTTGGAGACATTTACAGTAAGGAAAATTTTTCGCCGTCTGTTTATAATCCTACAGGTGGCGCACTCTTTTTACACTTTTTCATCCCATGTGGTAGGAGTGAATTATTTGCTAAGTTTGTTTAGAAATAATAATTACGGCGTAGGACAGAGATTTTAGCTTTTTGCTTAATTGAACTTTAGGTTAAATGTTAAACTCTTGTATTTGAAGTTAGTTTGTATTGTTTAAATGCTAAGCTTGATTTTTAAATAAGAAAACTAACATTATAATTAATGGGCTGCATTTAATTACGCATTACAGTGGAACCTGGGTTACGAGCATAATTCGTTCCGGAAGTGGGCTGGTATTTCAAAACACTCGTAAACCAAATCGAATTTCCCCATAAGAAATAATGGAAACTCAAATTATTCGTTCCACAGCCCAAAAAAAAAAAAAACATAAAAATAATTAATACAAAATATAAAGTAAAAATAAAACAAATTAACCTGCACTTTACCTTATATAGGGTTAAAATTGCAACACGATTAGAGGAAGATGTAATATCAAATCAGGATACTTGTAAAATCGTGATAATTATAGAATCTTAATTTTTATAGAACCAGCACCTAGGTATCGAGACAATATTATATCTGTAGGTGATTTCCATCTCTAATATCTACTGTAAATTCTGATATCTGTAAAGCTGGCCTTGAGATACTGTCTGTTTTAAAATCACTACAGAAATCAAATTTAATTCAATTGAAGATTTGCATTGTGCAGGCTTCTTTAATGGTGCAGACTTCCATCCATCCATCCATCCATTATCTATATCTCTTATGCAGTGTAGGGTCGCAGGGCCCTGGCGTCCATCCCAGGGAACTTAGAGCA
The DNA here is from genome assembly GCA_028570985.1 of Heterobranchus longifilis. NCBI lineage: Eukaryota > Metazoa > Chordata > Actinopteri > Siluriformes > Clariidae > Heterobranchus > Heterobranchus longifilis. Next base: position 8,763,865 of record JAOVVB010000034.1, on the reverse strand, counting down.
CAAGGCAGAGTACATAATGGATTGGTGCCAACCCATCACAGGGCACAAGCACACACAAATCATACACTACGGCTATGACTCTGAAATGCCGATCAGCCTACACAGAATGGCTTTGGACGGTGGGAGGAAATCAGAGTACCTGAAGGAAACCCCTGAAGAACATGCACACTCCACACTCAGACACGAGGCATCATTTGATGTCTTTTATAGGCTGAATTTGCTAGCGGTATGAGAACCTAAATAAACACTAATACGTTACTAAAAATCTGATGGAGGTCTAAAGTGGAAGAACTAGAACAGGGATGGCACTTATTTTTGGGTCGTGGTGAACACGTCTCTTGTTGCATACCGCCTAAGATTGAGGCATGATTGCTCTGTAACATAATCATAATCTTTGAGTGCGTTTCTGTTTCATTTCTCCGGAGCTTTCGTTCATGTTCTTAATCATGTGTTTGACAAGCGGCGAAGTTCCTGATTATGACCTCGACACAACAATAAATTCACTGATTGCAACAACAGCAGAAACCTGAAGAATTCGCCGGCTCTTTGATTCGGAGGCGTCTCCATTAAAACTGGTATTTTTTTTTTCAGCAAGTCTGATAAATAAACACAATAAACAGCATCATTTTTGGTTAAGGTTATTGGACATCGAGAACGCACTTGTTATTCGGCACAGACACGGGGCTGCTGTTCATAAACATCTGTTAGAAATGTTTTGCCACAGTATCTGGTATTTCACACTCTTTAGACGTGAGGATTATGTGTACAGACGTATGTGTCCAGTGTGACAGACGTACTGTAGATTTTTTAATTTATTTATTTATTATTTTTTTTTTGGATTTTTCTACCGATTTTTCCCCCAATATTAGTCGTGGCCAATGTGACGTCAGCCGACCGCATCTTTTCGAACTGCTCGCTCACGCACTGTTAGGGGCGGAGTAACACACTCCGAGGAAAGCGCTAGCCGCTCCTTCCACGTGCGCGAGCTCACAGACGCCCCTGATTGGCTGTAGAGCCGTGATTAATG
>JAOVVB010000034.1:8741063-8753354 GCA_028570985.1 Heterobranchus longifilis | reverse complement strand
CCCGATTACCCGCCCCCCTCTGTTATTCCTGCTGTTATACCCCTATCTCACCTATGCGGTTTGACTATGTGAGGACCGACGCGTTAAAAGATGGAAAATTACAGCGCCAAAACTCACAGTGAATCATGATGAACCGTACTTACGGCCACCGCGTAAGCATTTTTTTTTCTCGTATATTATTTTCTCATTTTAGTATATATATATATATATATATGAGCTGTTTGATTTTGCAAGATATTTGTAAAAATAAATAAAATAGTTAATATTTGCTATTCATTCGGTTTACATTAAATTTTGTAGTAAAGATAATCACAGGGTATCCATCAGTTTGTACAGCTTTGAACTTTTGTTCAATGTGAAATTATGAAATATGGAATTATAACCAATGTTATGTAAGCTAGTTACACAGCAATGTAAGTGTTGCACTCGCCTAAGAGATACATACATTTATATTTTGCTCGTTTATCCTTTTCTTTCCTTTTGTCTGAACTGTGACCCTGGCTTTTACCTTTTCTTATTTATTTAATTAATTCATTTAATTCGACAAACATCAGGACATTTAACAGTCCCAACTAAACGTCAAGACCTGGGGGATGGGATGGAGGTAGATTGGTTATATATTTTCCTTAACAATTTCACACAAGACAGAAGGATGAAATATGCATGTAAAGATATACAGTGCGTATGTATTGACAGTGGTATGAATGATCTGTGGTTTACTTGGGTGCATTTCATAGTGCGAGTGATTTTACTAATTGCATTGCTATATATATTTAGCAGTGCACTTTTTCCCCTGCCCCCCTGCAGTCGACCTGAGGTGATGTCAACTAGCCTCCTCCCTCCCTATCTGTTGCAACATGCAAACGAGTGATGGGAAACCGATCATGCAAACGTTATTATAATTCTGAAGTTTGCCCTTATTTTCCTGTGCATAATATGTTCTTGTTTTGGTAGAGAACATGACAGACAGGCTGATGGAGAGGAATTGTGTATCTGATATTACTGTATTCGCCTTGGCTTAGTAGTCTAACCTGTAATATTTCTCTACCATAGATTTCATTTTGATTCTCAAAAATACGGAACAAGTAGCTTCCCATATCGGTTCAATACTGAGCAGGTCTTTTAGTTTAAAGTTAGAGGATGGTTGCCAACCCTAACACACACACAAAAACGCGCAAACACACAAAAACGCGCACACACACACACACACACACACAAACACCTATCAGCATCGTGGTTGACACACCCGTGCACAGTGATGACTCTGCCTGGGTAAAGTCCACCCTGGAGAAAAGAAAAATATGGCAGCACCTAAGGAGACATTAAAATAGATTACCAGAAATATTCCTGAATTCTTTATAAATTCTATACATACTGAATAAAGCACTTTTATAAACACGTAGGAACTAAAATTACAGATTTAACCCATTCCATCCAGGGAGATTTCATTTAAATTCATTAGCACAGCTAGCAAGCCCAGAGTTAGCATGTACGTTATCCAAAAATGGACACTTGAATCACATTTAAACCATGATCTCCATAGTGATCTGAAAAGTTAATTTACATAGTTTGCTTCAGCAATTTTACAAGCATATTGGTTAGCATGCTAATACTGTAAGTTTCTTAGCAAACTGTAGAACTAGGCCATAACAATACCATGGAAATGTGTTTTACAAGTTAGTACCCGTCGTTGACGTTAGAAAATAGAAAAGAGTAGAAATAGTTAAAAGTTAAAGCTAAAAATAAGCTGAATAGCTTTAATGTAATCAGTGATATTATCATTTCAGGGTGAAGCCCACGGACGTCTGCCATTTTTGAAAAAGTAGATCGGATAAAGATGAAGTTGTGTCTTAAAACAACTCCAGCGGTGAAAATATGAACTAATCCCAGGGAAAATATTCAATTGAGCTTTTCTTATTAATATCTGTTGATGCATGTGTTTGTTTACATTGAGCAAGTAGCGCATTAGTAGCTTATTGTAAAGCAGATTATTAAATCCGGCACATAACTGTTCATAACATCACTTTTACTCAACATTTTGATTTCATTTATGTCACAGGTTTAACTTCAGGTTAACTTCAGGACAGAAATTTTTCGGAGACTGGTTTTGGGTCCTCCAATGTATGAAACTTAAATATATCATTGAAAGAGCGAGTTCTGACCAATGTACAGACAAAACCTATTCTTTTACTAATATAGACATGACATTTTTTAATTTCTTTATTTCATTAATAAATATAATTGATTTGTACTCCTTTTCTTTCTTGGACATGGAAATTCTTTACATTTGACACGAGCTCATTGTTGACTGTTTAATTGTAAGTCTAGATTAGATAAGCACACAAATGTGCTCATGAATCTGGCTGTCGTTGTGTCCTATTCTTTCACCCACTCGTCTTCTCTACTCCCCAGGCTTATTCATGATCCTTCTTTCAGCTTGTCCCTGTGGCAACCGAGCCTTTTCCTTTTCCCAAACAAGTACATAATAGTGAGAGAGAGTGTTTGGATCTCTCTGGATTTATGCTCTTCTTTTCTCCATTAGACCGTTGGAGCCATGGCCATGGGCAGTCGATGAATGGAAGTACTTGTTATGAAACCACTTATTGATTAAAAAAAAAAAAAAAACTACTAGAAATTTGCTAATTGATTTTTATTGAACTGTATCATAAGATAAACAGCATGATTTTTTAAAACGTTTTTTTATTGTGCGCCACACAATATAAAAAAAACTGAAAGAATTATTAACCCTTTACCACCCTTACTAAAAAAATTGTTTGCAATTTTATATTTACTTCATGCAATAAGATCAACAAACAGTTATTTTTTTAATAGCTTCCATTATAGGGCCCGTTCGAATGGTTGAGAAGTCGCTTCATGGTAAAATTATCAATATATTCACAAATTCCCCAATTCTTTTTTTTTTTTGTTGCTATGAATTAATCGAAAAGTATACTATTTAAAGTCATAGTGACAGCTGGTAAACATTTATGAGCAAAGCTTATCTCAACCAAATGGTAGAGATAGGTCAAACAAGTTAAGGTCAACATATTTTCCGATACTATATAGGGATAAGTTATACCAAAAATTTTAGCACAATGTTTATCCTTTTTTGCTAGTTTATGTATCACTTTACTTTAAAAGCCATTGCACCCCAGTGGTTGTAGGAGATGCATACAGTATGTTGCTAGTTGCAGGACGTCTAATGAAAGACATTTATGTGATCTTTTACTATATATCGCAATATAGTCTCACCAAATAGGGCTTTTATTAAACGTACAGGTGTTTTCACACTTGTTTTAAATACTCAAGTCCTTACCTAAGATAGATTCTGGAAATGTTTGGGACTCATAATCATAACTTTTACGTTGACATAAAATGATTTCTTCTTTTATTCAGTAACAATTCAATAGTTATTCAATAGTTCTTGAATAACTCCTAGCTACTGAATTGTTTGCAGTATTTACTGAAAAAGATAATAGTTCCTAAAAAATTCACAACAGTTGTAGACTATTTCATGGTAGTTATTTACTAATTTGTAGCAGTAACTATATGTCGTACTAGTTTCTTGATAGTTCATAGTATCTACTGAATAGTTTGCAGTAGCTAATGTATAATGAATAGTTTATAGTAGTTACTGAATAATTTGTAGTGGTTACTGTAACATTTGTATTGGCTGCTGAATGAATTGTAGAAGTTACTGAATAATTTGCAGTAGCTACTGTATAATTTGTAGTGGTTATTGAATAATTTATAGTAGTTACTGAACAATTAGCAGTAAGTACTGTATAAGTCATAGTGGTAATTAATAATTTATAGCAGTTTACCGAATAATTTGGTTGATGTAACATCTCTAGAGAAAACTGGATAATTAGTAGTGGTTACTGTAATGTGTAGTGGATACTGAAGAATTTATATTGGTTACTGAATAATGTATAGTAGGTATTGACGAATTTGTAGTAGTCACTGTATTATTGACAGAGGTGGTTAATGAATAATTCATACCAGTTACTACATAATTTGTAGTGGTTATTAAATAATTCATAGTAGTTACTGATAAATTTCCAGTAGCTGCAATATAATTCATAGTGATAACAGAATTATTTGTAGTAGTTCCTGAATAATTAGCAGTGGTTGTTGTGACGTACTGTATGTAGTGACGTGGCTATTGAATAAGGTGTTGTAGCCACTGGAGAAGTCCATTCTGTACATACTACAAATTATTCTGTGCATGCTATGAATTATACAGTAGCTACTGCATATTCTTCACTAACCAACACAAATGACATACATACTATGAACTCTACAGTAGCTACTGCAAATTATTTAGTAGCTACTGTATAATTCATATTATTTACAGAATAATTTGTGGTGGTAACTGCATATTTCATAGTGGTTACTGTATAATTGTTAATAATTTGTAGTTATTATAATTAATCCACAGTGGATACTGAATAATCCATAGTGGTTACTTAATAATTCATAGTTCTTACTGGATAATTTGCAGTGGTATCTGAATAATTTGTAGTGGTTTCTAAACAATTCACACTGGTTACTGGAGAATTCGCAATGGTTACTGAATAATTTGTAGTAGTTACTAAATAGTACACAGTGCTTATGGTATAACTGATAGAGGTTACTGGTTCATTTACAGTGGTTACTGATAGAGGTTACTGGTTAATTCATAGTGGTTACTGTATAATTGATAGGGGTTACTGGTTAATTCATAGTGGTTACTGTATAATTGATAGAGGTTACTGGTTAATTTATAGTGGTTACTGTATAACTGATAGAGGTTACTGGTTAATTTATAGTGGTTACTGTATAATTGATAGAGGTTACTGGTTAATTTATAGTGGTTACTGTATAATTGATAGAGGTTACTGGATTATTTATAGTGGTTACAGAATGATTGATAGAGGTTACTGGTTAATTCATAGTGGTTACTGTATAATTGATAGAGGTTACTGGTTAATTCATAGTGGTTACTGTATAATTGATAGAGGTTACTGGATTATTTATAGTGGTTACTGTATAATTGATAGAGGTTACTGGTTAGATCATAGTGGTTACAGAATGATTGATAGAGGTTACTGGTTAATTTATACTGGTTACTGTATAATTGATAGGGGTTACTGGTTAGATCATAGTGGTTACAGAATGATTGATAGAGGTTGCTGAATAATTCATAGTGGTTACTGAATGATTTGTTGTCATTACAGATTTTTTTGCAGTGGATACTTAATAATTTGTTGTCATTACTGGAGTTGCACCAGTATCAGTACGGGATCATTTATAGCAGTTAATGAGTAATTCATAGTAGCTCCTGAAGACTAGCCTTGAATGATTTTAACTAGGCTGGGAGTGAATTTAACGAGCTTGGGATGCTACAGACTCACCATGATGGTAATTGAGAAGATGTTATGTGCACACTTCCTTGATGCGCTTGTAGACAGCAGACAATCTGATAGCGACTCCGTTTTCGGCAGAGTGTGTCGACATTCTGCTTTTTATTTTTTTATTTGAAGCTTATTAAAAGATATATAATAAAGTGCAATTGTTGTTTATTGTTTATGTTGCCAACTTTAAAACAAACAAACACACAAACACTAAAAACAGGTATCTATACTGTAGTATGTACCGATCTCCCCTTTAGATTTAATTGTTATTGTTATGCTTTTTTTTTATTAATGAAATTTTATATTTTTAGATGCGGCTAAAAAATACAAAAGCGGTTAACACTGAGGGCACAAACAAACAGAGTTAGCGCTCATTACTTTGCTTGAAAATTGCTTGTTTATTTGAATTTCCTAGAATTTTCTGTAAGATCATGTTTTTTTCTTCCCCCCTCGAGACTGCGTCTTTTTCATACAATTACCTACTCATAGCAACACCCTGACGACCTCTCACAGGCGCCGCAGGAGTGTATTTCTCCCAGACCGTCTCAGCCACTTAACACCTTATTCGGCTACTTTTCCCCGTCGTGAAATACTTTTCGTCTTTTCTTTTTTTTCTTTTTTTTCCTTTTTTTTTTTCAAAATATCAGTCAGCTCACATTTTTCTATTTACACTTTGAAATTGATTGCGCTGCTGAGTGGGAAATGGATCCTCATGAGAGCTTGTTATGTGCTAAAGTTGTGCTTTAAAACGCTTATTTGCACACACACACACACACACACATGGAAGCATGCATGTTGGACATAATTTTAATAGTCCGTTTAGTCCAGCTCACCCTTGAAGGAATGAAAATTTGATGCGCTGTGTAACTTCCTGCTCACCTTCCATCAATAAACTTCTGTCACGCACTGTGTGTGTGTGTGTGTGTGTGTGTGTGTGTGGTAGCACTGTGGCGACGTGCCGTTTAAACACCATTTATCTTTGTCTCCCTGAAGTCCCTGAACTTATGATTTGGGCCTGTTAAAACACACGTTCCTGAATGCTGTGAAGCAACATGCACACACACTCACACACATGTGCACACACATTCTCCAGGCTCCTGGCTCACTCAGTCATCCCTGAAACCACATAGATGCTGGAGAGGGAGAGGGAGAGGGAGGGAGGAAAAGAGGGAGCATTTTTGACAATTCTGACAGGAGGGAGGATGTCTCTCTCGTTGTTTTTTTTTTCCCCTGTAACACAACTCAAGCCTGAAGCTTGCGCTAAAAAAAAGAAAAAAAAAAACACATTGCAGAATTCTTCCATTTCCAAACAAACCTCTTTCATAAACACATCTATTTCATTTTTGACGTGTTTGACATTTGACAACTGAAATGCCGAAATGATCTCACCCTCCTGTTCTCTTTCTCTCTCTCTCTCTCACTCGTCTCTGCTTATCCCTTGTCTCTCCCTTCACTTTCTCGAAACTTTTCTTTTTTTAACTTTATTGATGTGGTTATACAGGGAAAGGCTATTTGCAAAGCATTACGCATTCTTTAACTTCTATTGGACGAACACACACACAAACAGAAACTCGATGTCGTGTAATTACTGCATTGTAGTATAATATAGACGTGTTTATCAGCCGTCCCTTGAGCAATAACACTCTTCTTACATAAGCCGGCCACATTCTCTCTTCCTCTCACACACTTTATCTCCACCTCTTGCCTCTCTCTCTCTCTCTCTCTCTCTGTCTCTCTCTCTCCTCCTATGTCCCTTACTGTACTTTTCCACTCTACATTCACAAACAACACCAGGCCGGACACCAAAGCTTTCGGGTCATGGGTCGCTTTTGATCCACATTAAAGCCAGTCCACAGAGACGGCGGTATGAAGAGGGCACATCAGACGTGAATAGAATTCACAGCAGCCAGTTTACCGAAGGGGAAAGGACGTGAAGGACGTGTGTCCGCTCCTGCTAGCGGTTAATTCCACCTCATGCTGGTGAATTCATGCGCATTTCACATATGCAGTGCTTAGTCGATTACGTGTCAAAGCCTAGTGTGGTTTCGTCTTTAGTGCTGGTTCTCACCTCACACTCGCACACAACCCAGAGCCTGGGCGAGGTGTGTCCAGTCAAAAGCTCAAATTAAAAAACTTTGCGTCATGCTGTTTAGGTCACTTCTAAAAAAAAAAATCGTAATCAAATACATGTAGCTATAAAATATAATGATGCAGAATATTTAAAAAAAATGATTGACTGTGCAACCAGTGTCGTAAAGGTACAGAAATATATGATGGTATTTTTTTTCTGGATTCCAATCATATTGAGAGCCCTCTGCTGACTGACAGATGAATCACAATTCTTGTGTAAACAAGACCCTGCGTGCCCCTAAACCCTTTTGTCCTCATATTAAAGCCCCCCCCACAATGAACACATATAGAGTTGAGTGGTTTTGCTCTGTGTCAACTTCATAAAGTCTCTCTCTCTCCTTTTCATGACAGATCATCCATCCTCAGTGTTGCTTCCGGACCAGCTCCCGCCTGCACGGAGCTCCACCTCCCGTCCACATCCTTACACAGGGACTCTCCGCCCCCTCATTACTACAACCACTACTACGACCATGGCACCGCCCCGTCGCCGCGATGATGACAACTTCCTCCCGGAGGCGCTGACTCTTCCCCCCTTGATGGCCCGGACGCCACCTATAATGGACTACTGCCCTGCACGTATGTCAGCTGAGCTCTCGTGGCCTCAGACTCACCGGGGGCATGTTGCCAAGCAACCATGCCCACCCGGCACCATCGGTAAGACTGACATACAGGTTCAGTGTCATAGCATGTGCTGTATTTATTCTGTGTCATAACAAATGATGAAATGATGATGGGAAAGAACTGTGCTCCAATATGTTTTAGGGATATTTGGGTTAAGAACTGTGCTCCAATTGGTTATATGTGTCTTTTGGGTCAGAACTGTTCCCCAATTGGGTATATGTATCTTTTGGGTAGGCCAATTGGGTATATTTGTCTTTTGGGCATGAATTATGCTCCAATTAGCCACGGTGGCATTGTGGGCAGGAATTGTGATCAGATGTATACAGCGATATTACAATGGCATCATTTTAACCACCAGCGATTACACTTTGGTTGTTTACATGGTTATTTGGGACGGGAACTGCTTTCTGATCGGTTACAGGGGCCTTTTAGACAGGAACTGCACATTGATTACTGGAACATTTGATTGGTTACAGTGATATTCCAGGGCATTAGGGGTAGCAGCCATGCTCTGATTAGTTAAGCAGGAATTATGCTCATGTTATTTACAAGGACAGTATTGGTTATGGTTAACATTTTGGGTAGGAATCATGCTCAGATTGGTTACAGGGGAATTGTGGGTGGTAACATGATGACATTCATTTGAAAAGGGGCTTTTCATGCTTTACTTTGTTCCATGTACTACGTTATGTGATTATTCTACATGTTCTTTGTGTATATGTGTGTATGTGTGTGCCTTATTTTACAGGTGTGGCAACATACACCTGTGTGAGGGGCTACTGGGACCCAAAGGGCCCTGACATGAGCAACTGCACCTCACCATGGACCAATCATTTTACCCAGAGAGTGAGTGCACACAAAGCATTATGGGAAACAGAACAGTACACACCAAAATTCACTTATAGCAAGATTGGCTTTTTTAGTGTAACTGAGAGATTTATTAGACTAAAATCCTGGGCGCAGAATCACTTGTTGATATGGTGAATAGGTTTTTTATTTATTTTGTGTGAGCAATCTCCAGTGTCAGTGTTAGTATTGTCCAGCGTGCCCCGTGATGCTTTATTCCCTGCTTCACATTTCATACGATCATTCAGTGTGCGTGTGTGTGTATATGTGTGTATCTATTATGGTAATATTGTAATAATGGGAAATGGTTTCCTGTGTGTTACTGGGGGCAGATGTGTGGGATTTGTGAATAAGCAGAATTGCAGATCTATAAAGCAGTTTGTTCCTGCACTTGTGAGCAGAAAATCAATAAAATATACCCACTTACCTCACTGCCCCCTCTCTCTCTCTCTCTCTCTCTCTCTCTCTCGCTCTCTTTTTCTCTTTCTTTCTCTCTCTTTCTCTCTCTCCTACTCTCTCTCGCTTCCTCTCGGTCCCCTGTGTCTTTTTCTCAGTGCATGTTTCACCCTCTTTCTTTTTTTCATGCATTTTCTCAGTGTCTATGCATTTCTTTGCCCTCTCTGTCATTCTTACTGTCTCTGTCCAACTCTGCCTGACTCTCTCACTCTTTCATTGCTCTTCTCTCTTACTCTCTTTTTTCCTCGTACTATTCTATCTCTCTAGCAATTTTTATTCCCCATAGCTTTTCCTTCCGTCCTCATTCCCTCTATTTTTTCCCCTGTATATCCTCTCTCTCTCTCTCTCTCTCTCTCACTTATACACTCTATCTACTTTAATGTTGCTCTCACTTTTCATGTATTCCATCTTCCATCTAGGACATCTGTTTACGTTTCTAATCATCTCGCAATTCGATTTCCTACGCTTTTTTACATCCTTAAAGGTTTTTGTGTAGAACCATGCAACAGAGCGCTTCTCCTAAGATAAAACCTTACCACATCAGCGACTTTGCATGCATTTGAATATGTTTATATATAATAATATACAAACAATAATTATACGTTTATTTATTTATTTTTATTCTGACCAATGGAAAAATAATCTGACCAATCAGATTCAAGAATCCAAAGTTTTAGGAAGCTCAGACGTAAACAATAAACGATAACTTAAAGGACAACACAGTTAAACCTTGGATTGCGATCCTAATTTGTTCCGGAGGCATGCTTGTACATCAAAGCACTCATATATCAAAGTAAATTTACCCAAAAGAGATAATAATAACTCCAAAATATTCATATAAAAATAATTAATACAAAATATGAAGTAAAAATAAAATAAATTTACCTGCACTTTACCCTTGAAAAGAATCGTGGCTGTAGTTATTAAGACCAGAGAGAGGAGAGGAGGAGGAAGGGGGCTACTGTGTAGGATGAACACACACACACACACACGCACACGTGTGCGCACACACATACACACACCAGTTTACCGATAGAGGCTCTTCCTCACACGCACAGATACATGGACACACACACCAGCAGTAAGAGAGAGGAGAGGAGAAGGAAGGGGGCTACTGTACACAAGTGACGCACGTGCACTGATACCGAGCATGGGAGACGATTACCCACAATGCTGCTCATATTCCAAGACCTCGCTTGTTTATTTAACATTTTTGCACTCACAGACCATGGTACTCGCAATCCATGGTTCCACTTCATTACATTGTGATAACTTGGGTCTCTTTTTGTAGATGAGGTCAGGAGAGACGGCCGCCATCATAGCTCGTGAGTTAGCAGAGCAGACGAAGACGGTGGTGCTGCGTCCGGGAGACGTTCCGTCCACAGTCAGAGCCATGGCCCAGCTGGTGGAGCTGTTAGACGTGCAGCTGAGGAACCTGACTCCTGGTGGGAAAGACACAGCAGCACGCAGCCTTAACAAGGTACCTACACACACACACACGCAGGCACTTGCACACACACACACACACACACACACACACACACACACACCCACGCGTCTCCCCACGTTTTGATGAAGCACGCATTTATTTACATATTTATTAAAATCAATACACTAAACAGTGCAATGTGTTATAATAGTATTATTACAATACTATAACATGTTAGTAATGTTGTAGAACGTTCTTTGAAGGTTCCTAAGGTGATAAACGCTTGGAGCTTTCAAGCATTTCTGTAGAGCTTCTTTTTTTTTTAGCTGACCAGCCTGACTCGAGGCAATTTATCAGTCAGTGTGTTTGTGGCAGTGTGTGACAACTGAAAGTCTCTCTCTCACGCTTTACTTTATGTGTGTGTGTGTGTGTGTGTGTGTGTGTGTGTGTGGGTGTGTGTGCATGTGTGTGTGTGCGCGCGCATTTCAGTTTGTGAACCTGTATGCAACTGAATTTTACATTTAAGTGCCCTGATGGGAAAAAGTTTCCAATAAAAACATCTACCCTACTAAAGTGCTGTTATATAACGCACACAAACTTCTCTTCCAGTCATATTTGAACACATCAAAGGAGTTAAATATGAGTTTCGTTTTGAAAGGAAAGCAGCACTGTAACAATTATTTGTCTGACTTACATTCATCTGTACATTCATTGTACATTTACCCCATTATCAGTTCTCCAGTCAGTTTGCTTATCTATACGTCTGCCCACCCAGTTGTCTGTCTGTCTGTCTGACGATCTGCCTAATCTACAAGTGTAAAACATAGACTTATTTAAACAGTTATTGATACAAAGAGCAGATCAATGTGTGTGTTTGTGTGTGTGGTGTATATCTTCATGCTGTTAGCTTAATGTGTGTAGTTTGAGGTTTCAACCTGGCCCTGTGCACTGATTATTTACAGGTGCAGTGCAGTAATCAGTTACAGGTACAATACAGTGATCAGTTACAGTGCAGTAATCAGTTACAGGTACAATACAGTAATCAGTTACAGGTACAATACAGTGATCAGTTACAGTGTAGTGATCAGGTACAGTGATCAGTTACAGGTACAGTGATCAGGTACAGGTACAGTACAGTGATCAGTTACAGGTACAATACAGTGATCAGTTACAGGTACAGTACAGTGATCAGTTACAGGTACAATACAGTGATCAGTTACAGGTACAATACAGTGATCAGTTACAGGTACAGTGCAGTGATCAGTTACAGTGCAGTGATCAGTTACAGGTACAGTGCAGTAATCAGTTACTGGTACAATACAGTGATCAGTTGCAGGTACAGTGATCAGTTACAGGTACAATACAGTGATCAGTTACAGGTACAGTACAGTGATCAGTTACAGGTACAATACA
>JAOVVB010000034.1:8679226-8694517 GCA_028570985.1 Heterobranchus longifilis | reverse complement strand
GAGCGCAAGTACCTCTCATCCCTCCCCCCTGAGAGAGCTCAGCCAATCAGCTCTCTCTGTGCCTCCGGCTGTGAGAGTAGGCAAGATTTTTTAGAGTGATCTGGCAACCCTGTTCAGCTCCCAAGATAAAAATAAATAAATAAATCGATTAGTGCTGCAGATCTAGAGAGTTGACAGAAGAAATGTTTATATAGCAGATGCTGATTCTGCATTATTTCTGCTTGACTGGGAAATTGTGAATTTATTATTTATAGTAATTTTGAGGCAAATGTTTTTTTTTTTGAGAAAAGACAGGAAAAATATATGCTTGAAGGATGTCGATGTTCGTGCCTCACAAAGTGACAGTAATACGTCACCTAATTGCTTTTTTATGGAGCTGCTTTAAATAATGCTCTGAACCACAAGCAGGGAGCTACCTGTTTCATCTTAGCCAGCTCTCTCCGGGTGTGCTCGTCATTCCGCAGGTCCTTCTTATTCCCCACCAGAATAATGGGAACGTTGGGGCAGAAGTGTTTCACCTCTGGTGTCCACTTCTCTGGGATATTTTCTAAAGAAACAAATACACAAACACGTTATGAGCATGACAGCAATCATTTATTCTTGTTAGAACTTTCAATTTTTGTAATGATGAGCGTGTATTAGGTTTATTACACTAACAGGTCATACAGTTCATTCAAATTTAAGTTTACAACACTAATGAGTCTTACTGTTTCTTTTGCATAACATACTCCAATAAAGTGAACATTTTAGATGTTTTACTGTTATCAATCTACTATGTTCATGTTAATTTTTTTTGTCATATTTTAAAAATTTGATCTCTAGAAATAAAAAAAAATACAAGATATCTGACCTTAGAATCATATGACATGAATAAGGGCAATAAGCTTACCTACTGTAAATAAGGGAATAAACTTACATTTGATGCACAATTATCGCAAAATAATAAAGTTTGAATATATAGGCCCATTTTTAACATATCTGCACTTCCTAAGACAATTTTCTAAAATAAGAATCTCAATATGGAGTTAAAAATCATGTATTCAGTGTTACAGAAACATTATACCCCTATCTCACCTATGAAGTTTCGCACGGTGGCCGTAAGTACGGTTCATCATGATTTACAGCGAGTTTTGGCGCTTGGATTAGGTTTCCAACTTTCCGTGAACAATTAAACATGTTTGTAAAACTCATAAAGTACCAAAAAACTGGCTCTCATCAAGACCTTCTCTGGAAAGCAAGACCTTAAATTACCTCTGCTACAGAGGAGAAAATCATTTAGAATCACCAGCCTCAAAAATCACCAAATAACAGCACTTTAGATTAGAGCCGTTATAAAGGGTTTCCAGCTTTACAGTTTAAAAACTGCTTTACATGAGTAGCAAACACATCTCAATATCAACTGTTCTGTTTTATACTGTGCATATCTTTACAATGTAGAAAGAAATAACAATCAGGAAAGACCATCGAAGTATGAGGCGTGATGAACAACTTTTGGTAAATTTTGGTCTTACTTTCCTGGGATGGTCTTCATACGGGCCAGTTTCCATCATGGTGCTTGATGGGTTTGTACTGTATACATACGGCATAAAAACCTATAGTTCACCATAAGGTTTACTATTCCAATTACTTAGAGAAGAACTGTCAAAAAGTAAAACCAGGATTACCAGCAACAGATCTGATAAACTGTTAGATTGGTTTCCAGAAAAGTCATCAGGGCTATGGTGACTCACTAAGGCAAGTCAGAGTCCAGACTTCCTGCTATTCACATTCTCAGAGATATGAGCAACATGTGTCTCTGCTCTGATAAGAGGGAGAAAATGCATATTAAGATGATCCACGAGGGCACTTGTACAATTGAGATGGTTTATCCGTTTACCATAAATCTAGCACAGCCCAGACGAAGTAAAAAGAAATTAAACTAGGACTTAAAGGCAAGGACTCCATATATGTCCAAAGCAAAAACAGGAATGTGATGAGTTGGGTGTGAGAGAGACTTTTTTTTTTTAGTGAGAAAAAAAAAAGTACCTAAACTGTCAGGACTGTCGATGGAAAAGCACATGAGGATGACGTCTGTGTCTGGGTACGAAAGTGGCCTCAAACGGTCATAGTCCTCCTGACCTGCTGTGTCCCACAGTGCCAGCTCCACCTGTCAATCAAAAGTAAAGAAGTCGCGGTGAAGTCCAACAATGTAGCAGAGAGAAACCTTCATTGTCATAGGCTATCTGGATTTCTTTCATTTTTTATCATAGGAAACTTCTATAGTGACAGCATAGTTTCTTCTGCATTCTGATAAAGACTCAAACATGTTTTCCAAGACACGGGAATGTTGTGACATTTCTATTATGAATAGACCAAACTGAAAGCAGCTAACAGCAAATATGTGAAAAATGTTAGCTCACTCTGACAAAATCTATCTTAGACATTGTGCACTACACAAGGAGGTCAGCTATATAAGCCAAGAGTTTCTGAAGCTGTAGGAAACAAAACTAGTTGATATTCCAAAATATTTATAGACACTGACAAGCTGAGCTCTCGACCCTTCTCTCTCATCACTGCAATTCAGCATTTTTTGTTTGCTTAGTGCTCATTATACCGCCACATCAGATTTATGCCGGACATGCAATAAGAAAAAAAGTGCACTTTTTCCGGACAAAAAAGAAGAAGAAGAAGGGCAGAACAAAGACAATTTATGCAATTTATAAAATATGATCAGAAAAGATGATCCTTTAAGCAGTACTGGCAGCTCTGTTGTCTTATTACAATATTAATGGAACATATTTTAACTACCTTAACCTACAAATCAAGAGGTGAGGTGCCTTTACATAAACATAACCAACGTAATGCACTTTGCATTTGGTATCCTGCGTTTATTCCACGCGTAGAATATGTGCCTGCAAGATGTAGTATATATGTAATCGGTAGGGGCAGTGTAGTCAGGTGACGCATCGAAACTGGAGGAACGTTTTGAGGACAAGTTGTGCAACCGGGTCGACAATTACCCCACCTGCATGATGTACCTTTGCTGTTGAACAGTGTCAAAACAGCTGGTGAAAATAGAAACCAAGCTCCTTAGTTGTCGCCCTCTTTGTTTACTTCATGCGAAACCATCTGAATGAATTCTGATAACACGAGTAGTATATAGGCAAGTATGTGAACAAATATGTTCACAATGTTGCCAGATGACACGAATGCATGGTTTAATAGCAAGTACATTCCCACCCTAACTGTGCTTTAAATGAAAATGCAGAACAGCATGGTTTTTAGGTATGTCCTGCACCGTCATAGCAAGTGGTAAAAAAATTTAATAGAATAAAACCATATGGCACCTCTGGCTATATCTATAGTCAAGTCCCAACCACCAGGTTATGGACTCTTGTGTCCTGACACTTGTCGTGTTCTACCTCAAGACTACCTGAAACAGCAGTCACAATCACTACAACAAACAATGCCAAATATCCAGTACTGTACAAACAAATCTTGAGCCACCCCTCATTTCTTCATATTTAATTAAATTAAGCAGATTCAAGTAAAGATATTGGAATAAATGTTTATTGGCTACAAAGTACTTAAAGATGCAACTCTAAAATTATAAACTCAGCAGCAGCCTCATTTCCCCTTTCATCTTTTTCAACCACTTAGTACTATTCACTGGCCTAATCATCTGTCATCATCTGCACCTGTTTCTCACTGGTTCATGCCATAAGTTAGATGTATTTTATGCTTGAATGATTAATAGATCATGGTGTGGCCTGTTAAGCAAAAAACATTCCTCTGAAATTGGTCAAGTGCAGGGTCTAGACTAAAAATAAGAGCTAAAACTTGTTAAAAATTAAAAGAGTCCTTCAGGAAGCCTGGAGAGCTATTGCTCAAGACTACATTAAAAAAAAAGAAAATCTGGCATTTTTAAAGCAAAATAAAAAGAAATTATGGTTGTCTGAAGACTTTTGCACAGTACTGTAGTTCTAAAGATGACATTATGAAAGAGACTAGAGTTTAACAGTTAATTCTCAAAGTTTTTTTGCAAAATAGTTCCCCCCCCCCCCGCTTTTTCAAAATTCTTATAATTTGAAATAAAGGGTAGTTACCACTTCTTTATTTTTCAATCTTGATTTTTGTGTATATAAACTGTGTTAAAAGTCGAAGTAAAGCTATGGCACTGAAGACAAATTAACCGTAACTTTTCTTTACTTTTAACTCTTGTTTCCTTGGAGTGAAGGTTAAAGTTGCACAAATGTAAAGCCAACAACATTATTATTCAGAGTAGGGAATGCACCGATACCACTTTTTGTCATACCAAGTAAAATACTTAAATTTCAATACTTGCTGATACCAATTAGGTGGCACAGTGGTTTGAAGATGAGCACTGTGGCCTCACATATACAGGGCAAAGCATGTTCTGCCTGTGTTTAGTGGGTTTTGCACAGTCCAAAGACATGAATGAAATGGTGTCTCCAAATTGCCAGTAGTGTGTTGTGAGTGGATGCTTGTGTGCTCTGGTGATGGATTGGCCTGTTGTACCACGCCTAGTGCCACAAGTCACCTAGGATAGACTCCAGGCTCCCCTGCGTCCCTGTACAGGATAAGCAGTATAGAGAACGTGAGCGAGTGATACAAAGTACCGATACTAGTTCCTGCCATTGTCCCAGAGTACAGCATGAACAGATTTTTTTTTTAAAAATGCCCCAAGTGTGAAACGGTTATCTTTTCTAAGCTCATGTTTATAACACGGTTGCCTGTTTGCATTTATCAAACACAATAAATTGTTGTATTTCACTTTTGTGAAAGTCACAGTTGCAGAACACAGTTACTGTAAAACGAGCAAGACACAAACAGATCAACAGATACACTGCTAACTTTTAATATATTTTTCCATGACCAGACAGATACTTCCCCTTCATACTCTCATCAAAGTCGTCAACACCAGCCCTTGCTTTGACAAAGGGAAGGAGAAGCTGCGTGTAGGGGCTGCGTAGTAAAATGTCCGCCTCTGCTGTAAAGCAGTATTGGTGCAGAAGTATTGGAACAGTTTTAAGAGGATGAGTAGCTTAGCTCAGGATTGGACAGATACTGGTATCAGTATCGTTGGATCCCTAATTAGAAGAATTAAATTGCTTCCTTATGGCTAAAAGCTAAGTAGGAGCACTGAGAGATCGGTTATCCTCTGGGAGGAAACTGCTGGGACTAACACAGGAGCAGCTCCAATCATCCATGTCCTAATCTTATTATTGATATGGACCACAATAAAACTTCACAAACCATGGATGGGCTAATGAGAAAAACAGATATTGGACACCTTTTCTTGTCTTACGCACTCAAGCCCCAGCGATGAACATTTGAAAATGACAGGAAAGAGGAGCTATTTTTAGAGACGGAAAGTGGAGGAAGAGTATAGAATCCTTGCTATTGGCCAGAGGGTTTTAGGATGAGCTCAGACTTTGTGGGGGTTAGAAAAGGATCTAAATCTCATCCATGCTTTTTTTCGAGCAGCGTGAATTCTCTGGAACTTACACCCACACAGAAAAAGAAAAAGGAAAGGAGACTCCAGAGTAGGCCACTCTTCTTAACGTTTTGATATGGTCAAAATCCTATATGGCAGAAACAGCACATACCACCCCAGCTCTTTCACACGCACACACAGGAAATGAACTGACCTGTTTATCAACCCATGAGGGCCACGGGGAGGGGGGAAAATCCAGACATCCATGTTTCCAAATCAAACCAGGAAACAAGCAAGTACAGCCATTTCCTGTTATGGCCGTTCTTTGCTTGGCCACTGTAAGACTGGTGTCTGTTAGTGACTGACTACTGACCAACACCTCAAGTCTGCTGGGAATTTTAGCATTGTTTAGGATTTGAGGAGGAAATTTGCATCAATATGGTAAAAAGAGATTTTCTATCATCTGTATGTTGATGCATACAGAAGTCTGTCATTCTGAAAATATTAAATATTTAACAATAAATCTTTAATAAAGTTAAAGATCGAAAATTAAGATGCTCACCAAAAAAATATATAATAATTTGAAGGTCACGGATTAAAACAAATACAAATATAATACATATAATATAATATCCAAATATTTACTTGATCATTACTGCTTCATCTGAATGTTAGACATATCTGAAAAGTTATATTTTTATTTTGTAGTCCTGTTCTAGTATTGCATGGCCAGATTGGAAACAACAATTAAACTTTTGCAGACACATTACTACTTATTTTCATTAATGAATTAATTAAACCAACCCCACCCTCCAAAACAAAAACTCACCAGAATTATTCCCTGATGGTTAACCCTGCCTCACAAAACCTGATGCTTCATCACACAGATAAAAGAGTAACCTATTAATTGATAACTTCTGTTCTGATGATTATTTTCACATGCAATATGTTGTGGTGGAATTTCTAACTTATTCAAAAGAGGAACAAGCATGTGAAACTTGATGAAGTATGTAACAAGAACATTTATTTGCAGAAGTTTGACTTGTCATCTTTATGAAATTACCTCAGACACTGTATAAATATGTGATTCCTCCTGGATTTGGTGTCGTTCGCTAGCGCTAGCGCAACTCTCCCATTTTTATCCGGGCTTGGGACCGGCGCTGCATCCAGTGGCTGGGGTTTGGGCACTGGCTGGGAATCGAACCCGGACCTTCCGCATGGCAGGCGAAACACCTACCACTGAGCCACCAGCGCCCTACATAAATATAATAAGTAAATCTAAATATTAAAAAATTGTGAATAATCAGGCATATTGCAGGTGGAATTGTGGTGAGCAGATGAAGCCTATAGAGCTTGGTTGCTAATGTGTCTGTAAAGCCTAGCGCATAACGTGTACCTCGGGCGACCAGTTTTCTCACAGATAAGTAGCATTAGAAGCTAAATAATAGCTTTGCTGTTTTGCATTAGCCCAAGAACAAAATGTATACTCACAAGCAATAAACAGCAACCAACATGAATGATGTGTTACTTGCTAGGATGAACATAGATTAACATAATGGCATTTCTTCCATGATACACTTTCTTTCTCTAGTCCATGACCCTCCAGCTCACTAAAGTCTCACTATGGCTAATGATCAGGGCTTAATGTCATACTTTACTGTCACTGTAATGTGGGACTCGGTATAAATGATTTACACACACCGTGAGAGTTTGTGAGTGAGTGAGGATGACCTTAACGCATAAATGGCATCTGTAAGTGGTTGTGAATTTCAGCGCTAAGTACACCCTAGCAGATGCGAAGACGTCGAGGCGGCAGCCAGCAGGACATTTGATTCCGCGCGAATAATGACCCCCGCTCGCGGCTTGTTTATATTCCGCTCTTGCCGTTGTTCCACTCCAAATACAAGCCACTACAACGACATCATAACCTCCCTAGATAATGTAAACTGGCTTGAGTCATTAATGAGGTCCTGTATTCTTCTTCTTCTTTTACTCTCTGAGTTTTGTGTGTGTGCGTGATTCTTCTTGCAGTAATTTTTCCTCCCCCCTACACCCTGTCTCATTCTGCTTCCTTTGTTTTTTTCTCTCACGCTTAGATCATGGGTGATTGGTGCTATCGCCCTGCTGTGCTTGCTCGGCCTGACTTGGGCTTTTGGTCTCATGTACATTAATGAGAACACGGTGATCATGGCCTACCTCTTCACCATCTTTAACTCGCTGCAAGGGATGTTCATCTTTATTTTCCACTGCATTCTGCAGAAGAAGGTAGGCATCACGTTTTATGGTGTATTTATTTATATCTGTTAGTGGGTCAAGGCTTACTGTCTTCACTTTCATCCCAACATGTTAGTTAGTGAATAGTCAGATACAAAAACTCAGAGAAAGAAAGCAGATCTTGGTAGATACAGTTAATAGAGTTTTGTGTTTGCTGAGGCAGAAATGAGAAATGAAACCTTCTCAAACCCTGGTTGCTTAAAATCCCCTTGGCGGGGTCTGCGATGTGATTCACCCGTCGAGACCCTCTTATGAAACGCTACAAATTTCCATGCAGGTCGGGTACAACCGGCTACAACAGCTGCGCAAACAGTAACGTAGCGTCTGTCTTAACTTAGTTAAAAAGCAATTACAGGCTTATTATTGCGAGTGCAAGTGGGAGTCTGGTTCTGATAAGCCACGTTAATGCTTGAGTGGCGAGGTTTTTCGAATCCGCCGATGCATTTCGAGTCCCTGATGCTTAATAACTCAATCGAAGGGAGTGAGTTTATGTGCGTTTCTGAGTGTGTGGCCATGAGCTATTGATGCATTTATTCCAGCGGAAAAGGTCAGCCAGCATGCTAACTATTAAAGTCATATAAATAAGATGTCTGTTTATAATTGGCTGTCTGATCACAACACTAACGTGTACACCCTCTCTTTCTCTCTCACGCTTTTTCTTTCTTTGCGTTGTTGTGTGTGTGTGTAGGTGCGGAAGGAGTATGGCAGGTGCCTTCGTACGCACTGCTGCAGTGGAAAGAGTGTAGAGTCAACCATTTCAACCTCCACAAAGACCAACACAGCGCGGACACCTGGACGCTACTCTACGAACTCTCAGGTAGCACACACACACACACACACACACACACAGACATAAATGCACACACTGTTCTGATGTGAGGTTTATTATAAAACGCAGGAGAGCAGAGAAACAAAGTGATTGTTAGCACATAAAGTCGAATATTTTCTTAACAACACATCTTGAAGTGTTTTATTCCTCGTATATGACAGCAGTTTGCCAAGATTTTTTTTAATCAATTTCACACATAAAATGGCACAGTTTTAGACGTTCATAGTCACTTGTAATGTTAGGGAATGTCTGGGAATAAAGAACTTGCCCTGTTATCACTTACATCTGAACAGTTGTTTTCTTTACAAGCCACTCTTTTTTTCCCCTATTTCTTTCTTGAAGTTCTTGTAAAAGAAAAGAAATGCAGATATTAAAAAAAAAAAAGAAAATGGTATAACCAGTTTGTCTTGAATATTTAACAGGGTCCTTTTATGCAAAACTCACCCTTTAGTCATTTTTAGACTTTGATGTGCATGTACAAGTAAATAACAAAAAAAAAACCATTTCCTGCATTTTGACCTTTTTGTTTTCTTTTTTTTTTTTTTTAGTTTTGTATTGGCAGAGGATTAAACAAGATAATTAGATTTTTTTTTTCCTAGTGTGACCATATAAGAAAAGACTCTGCCCTGGCTATTTGCTCAGTGGGCGTGGCTCAGCAGGAGGTCATTTAGATGAGGAGTGAATAAAAAGTGGGTTTGAGGTATAAAAATGCATTATCTGCAGAGGTGGAAAGTAAAGAATTATTATTTACTCGCGTTGCTGTAATTGAGTAGGTATTTTTGTGTACTTCTACTTTTTAAAGTAGTTTTTAAAATCTGTAATTTTACTTTTACTTTTAAGTATGTTCTTTTACTAGAAGTATTGTACTTGGCTACATTTTAAATCATACTTGTTACTGAGTAAGAAATTAATAAAAAAAAAATACTAGCTGAAAGCGAAATGCCATATTTAAGTGACCACTTTGGTTTCAAGTGCAAGAAAGGCAACAGCTTTATTATGCAAAGGTGTTCCTTCAATTAATAAACAACTAGTTTGAGATTTATGTCCGCTTGTCTTTTTTGAACTACACTTGAAAACTGATGGCACAGTGGATTAGTGGTCAGCACTGTCACCTTATACCTCCTGGATCTGGGATTGAGTTTGCATGTTCTCCCTGTGCTTGGTGGGTTTCCTCTGCATGCTCTGATTTCCTATCACAGTCCAAAGACATGCAGATTAGGCTAATTGGTGTTCCCAAATTGCTCGTAGTGTGTGAATGAGCGTAGTATGTGCCCTGCAATGGATTGGCAACCTGTCCAGGGTGAACCCTGCGTCTTGCCCTACTGTAAGTCTCCTGGGATAGGCTCCAGGCCCCTGGCGACCCTGTATACAGCATAAAGAGGTATAGACAACGAGTGAGTAAATGTTTCAACTGGAGCGTTAATAAAAACACTATGAGACCTGTGTTAAAGAAATAGTTAAATATGGGACATTTCGAAGTATTTGTGTCATCCATAGGACTCCCTGTGTAAGTTACTGTAGGAACAATAAGATGTAAGCACAAGTGCTTAATAAACTTTGCAGCTGCTATATACTGTAGCAAAAGCTGCTTTATTAGAAACTGAATTAACTCCTTCTGACCAATCAGAATCGAGCATTAGGCAGCACTCTGGTGTGTTTATACATTAACAAACAAACAAGTTTAATCCATCAACATTGTTAATCCCTTCCTGCCTTCCTCCTCCTCCTCCCCTCGTATCTATTTTTTCCCCATTTCTTCTGCTTATTTGAATCCCTTTTCTCATGCCCCACTCCGAAATAACTTACATACAGCGTTTCATCACATCAGCGGTCAAAATAGAAACGAAGCGTTGAAAGATCCCACAGAAATACTTTCCCTTTCCACACTCCGGTGGGATTCAGTAGACAAAAAAACAAGCTTATTGTTTTAGTGAGAGACAGATGGTTTGATTTTTTTGTTTACAGATTAACTCTTGTCTTTCGCACTATTTTTTTTTTCTCTCTCTCTCTCTTTTTCAGAGCCGCATTCGGAGGATGTGGAACGATACGGTGAGGAAGCAGTCTGAGTCGGCTTTTATCACGGGAGATATCAACAGCTCAGCCACTCTCAACAGAGGTAACACACACATGCACACACAAGACACAAGAAAGCAATCTAGCCCAGGATAAAACATTTCATGCAGACGAATCAATAAATCATCTCAACATGTACAGAAAATGTAAAGGTTTTAATTAGTATTATTTTTTTTATGATTATTATTTTTAATTATGGAAGATAACACAGAAGTGACATTTTGACCACTGCGAGTGATTTCTGCAATCTGTCCTGCTGTTCCGCGAAGCTGTGTGCGCTACCTGCCGTGTTTGTGCATGTGTGTATGCGTGTGTGTGTGTGTATGTGTGTGTGTATGTATGTGTGTGTGAATGAAACAGAGAAAGATCCTGGAACAGCATCAGTACATTTTTTCCTGATTTGCTGATATTAAATCTCCCTGCAGTCCAGCTGCAATGGACATCTGTTGTGTGTGTGTGTGTGTGTGTGTGTGTGTGTGTGTGCACGTTTTCTGCTTATCAGCAATCTCTGTCTGTTTTCGTTATGCCTGAAGGGTAATCTGATTTTCTCCTTAACGTGCCATTTTTTAAAAAAGAAATAAGCAAATTAAAAAATCTAAGAAAAAAAGAAAGCAAATGTCCTCATCTAGTAATAAGAAAAAAAACACGAAAAACGAAAAAAAAATTTCCTTGAATACGCAGCATGCTGTAGACGGATATATTCACCCTAACCGCACCGCACTTGCCCTGTAGTTATAGAGCATCTGATGATAAAATTCACCTCCCCAGATTGTACCGCTTGTTTTTATGTGCTTGTTGACTTCCTTTCACAACTCAGAAAAGGCCTATCATCTACAACATGAGTGGCCACTCGAAGCAGATGAGGAAATGTGTATTGCGTGAAGCAGATTGTTCACCAGGGACACACTCACTTGGCAGCAAGAACAATGTATATAAAGGTGTTTTTTCTTTTTTTATATATATATATTTGTGGTGTTTATAGCTTATACACTGATCAACCATAACATTATGACCACTGGCAAGAGAACTGAACAACACGTGAACTGGTGACAGGCAGAGGTGGGTAGAGTAGCCAAAAATTCTACTCGAGTAAGAGTAGCTGTACTTCAAAATAATATCGCTCAAGTAGAAGTACTGAGCAGCTGTTTCATCGTAATGTCCGATTATTTTAATTTTTTTGAACAAAATGATAAAATAATGTACAATTTCTGACATTTCCAAATAATGAAATAAATAAAATAAATTAATAAAACTAAATATTTTTACAAAATAGCAAATTAAGGAACAAAAAAAAAACCCATCAATTTCCTAATCTCACTGTTTTCACAACATAAAGCTTTTGAAACAAATCCCTACTGTAGGTAACATATGTATGTTTGAACAGTGTAAACTATGTCCAGTGTAAGATATACTGTATATTCAATTGGCCTCCGAATGACTCAGCAGAAAATAACATTAGAACTAATGTTATTTTTTGCTGAGTCATTTAGAGGGCAACTGAATATACAATATATTTTTACACAGTTTATGGTAAAGTGAGACCACTTGTACATACAAGTGGTCTCACTTTACCATAAACTGTGTCCAGCAGAACCAATATAAGAAACTTATATTTTTTAGCCTTTAGCTTGCTAATTATATATTTTAACATCGCAACAGCTAAACTAACCGCGACATGTTTCCTTCACTGTCTACCACGGCTGAAGATTTGACCAAATGTGATTATTGTTATTGCGGCTGATTGGTCAAACGGAGTCATGTGATTATTGTTGCTACGTCTGATTGGTGGAACACAGTTACGTGATACTGTAGATCCACCGGCTGCATTTCTCTGGCAAAAACAAAGAATATCTACTGTGTAGAATAAATGGTTAGAGTCAAGTGTAGCCGAATGTAACGTTTCTTCTTCGCAAGTCTACTCAAGTAAAAGTAAAAAGTATGGTGCAGTAAAACTACTTATAGACGTACATTTTTTTTTAAAAAACTTAAGTAAATGTAACAGAGTAAATGTAACTCATTAGTACCCACCTCTGGTGACAGGATCATGGGTACCCAAGGCTCACCCATGCCCATGAGGACCAAAGGCTAGCCCACAGAAAATCCAATAAAACGCTCTCTCACTCACTCATCATCTACACTGCTTTATCCTGTATACATGGTCATGGAGGGCCTGGAGGCTGTGCCAGGGGACTTCACAGGGCACACACATATACACACACATTCACACACTATGGACAATGTGGGAATGCTAGTTAGCTTAATCTGCATGTCTTTGAACTGGACACTGGGGTACCCAGAGGAAACTTTTCAAGCATGGGGAGAACATGCAAACTCCGTGCACACAGACCTGAGGCGGAAATCGAACCCGCATCCTGAAGGTGCAAGGCCACAGTGCTAACCACGAAGCCACCGTGCTGACCCAATGTAACACAAGTAACTGAAAAAAATTAAATTTTGACCACAATAGAAAGGCACCACAACATGCAATGCACAGCAAATTGCACAGGCTTGGCCCAGTAGGCAAAGAGCCCACCGGTCCGGCCTCCAAACCGCCAAGAACTCACTACGATCGAGCACTCATGGGATGCGCCAAACAAACAAGTCCTATCCACAGAGGCCCCACCCCGCAACCCACAGCACCCAGAGGACCCAGTACCAGACACCACAGCACATCCCGGGAGGTCTTGTGATGTCATACGCCGAAGGGGACTAGAGCCTCTCTGGTGGCACAATGTGAACGTACACAATACAATACACAATGGGAACGTACACAAATACAACCTATTTATTGTAATGTTATGGCTGATTGGTGTATTTTGCAACCTAATTGCACATCATTGAAAATAATAAATCCATCTGGCTTTGAAGAAATATTTCTGCAAATTGGATGGTTAGAGAAGATGTGAATATATTTCACCAAACAATGTGCACTTGTTTTCATTTAGTCTAGTTTCTAACCTTGCCTTGGCTGTCGTCCTGCAAATATCACGTTTAAGGAGTCGGTTTAACAAGCGCTGGAGTAAAAACATTCAGAGTGCCGAGAGATATCCACTGAGAAAACGCCGGGCTTTGATCAAGGTGTAGTGGAACGGTACCTGAGACTAAGTGTGCCAAAATGTGCGCTGACACATCATCAAAACCGAGGAAAGCTCGTACACACTTTGTACAGCTCTAACACGATTAAATCACCTCATAAAAAGACATTAAGTAGAAGAAGACTTAGAAACCCGACTGAATCAGCGCCATTTTTTGCCACAGGTGTAAGTGTGAGCAGAGCAGTTGAGTGAAGAGACGACAATGAGGCTCATTTTTAAAAGTGACTTTTTAACCTTTCTCCCTTTTTCACTTTTGTAGGCAACAATACTTTTAGCTGCTAGAGCTTCTGTTTGAGATACTGCCCATGCCGCTCAAATACCAGGAAAGCAAGTTGTCAGACTTTTTCTACAAATGTGTAATGAACTGAACTGAAAACAGATCCACTAATAACTAAAGCAAGGTCAGGCAGCCTACTGCCATAATCACAATCGAGCGTCATACACTTCCTGACCAAAAAAAAATAAAAATTTGTTTGACGGCCTTAAGCTTTAATGGTAGCATCCATTCTGGTGGACAATTCATGTGTGAAAATGATTCCTTATGTTCTTAGAACCACACTTTTGCAATTTGAGTCCCATGCCATTCAGTACTAGTGATGGGAAGTTTGAATCATTTTAGTGACTCAGTTCTTTGAATCTCGTTCATCAAAATGAACGAATCTTTTTTTGAGTCATTTAGTTCATTTTGTTCTTTTGTTCAGAAATAAAATAAAATGTAACGTTTTCAATAAACAGACCCCCAACACGTCTACATCCACACATTTTGGCTATAGTTCCAGTAATTAAAATATTACAATGCAGCTAGGGAAATATTATAATAAACAGAATGAGTAGCTCATCTCTTATATGTTCTGGTCCAAGTTGTTCATTCTTTTGAATCTATTGCACTGCATAGGGTCTATGGGAGTCACGTGACAAAAGAACGAATGACTCGGTCTAGAAGATTTATTGAAAAGAATTGTTCACTTCTGTTTCCTGTGATTACTCGTTCTTCTGAGTCTTATTAAAGACTTGTTCAAAAAGAACGAATCGTTCATGAACGACCATCACTATGGCATCATGAATGTGCAGTCAACAAATCTGCAGCAACTGTATGATGCTATCATGTCTACATGGACCGAAATGTTTCAGGAATGTTTCCAGCACCTTGTTGAATCTCTGCCACGAAGTATTAATGTAGTTCTGAAGAAAAAAAGGGTGTCCGACCTGCACATACACTCACGTTTCTTGGCAGGTGATGAAGCATACAGCATGTTTATTTTCCTTTCCAGTACTTTCTTCCCCCCTTTCTGCATTCCTCTTTGAGTCTTTCACCAGAGAAGGTTCTGGAAGCTTTCCGCCCACTGCCTCCTCCAGTGATGAACAGCATACGCTTTCTGTTCCTCGTTTTAAGAAATGTAGCCCAAAATTAAGGAGCAAAAAAAGAAGAAGTAGGGTTTAGCTCTCTAATTCCCTTATTTTAAACACAAATACCAGACACACACACACATACACACAAATCACTGCTCATTCCTTATCCCTACATTGTCCTTAACCACATCACACGTCCAATGTAATGAGCTTCATTTATTCAGTGTGTTTTC
>JAOVVB010000034.1:8633790-8651197 GCA_028570985.1 Heterobranchus longifilis | reverse complement strand
GCAGAGGAGACGTTCATTTAGAGTCACCAGCCTCAGAAATCACCAGTTAACAACCAGCACCTCAGATTAGAGCCGTTATGATGGATTTACAAAGCAGTAGTAGC
The DNA here is from genome assembly GCA_028570985.1 of Heterobranchus longifilis. Classification (NCBI taxonomy): domain Eukaryota; kingdom Metazoa; phylum Chordata; class Actinopteri; order Siluriformes; family Clariidae; genus Heterobranchus; species Heterobranchus longifilis. Next base: position 8,651,093 of record JAOVVB010000034.1, on the reverse strand, counting down.
TGAGACATCTCAATATCAACTGTTCAAAGGAGATTATTGTGTATTTTAAACGCATTATTTTACAGTGTAGAAAGAAATACAAATGAGGAAAGACCATGGAAATAGATCGGGGATATATTAAGACATCAAGACACATTAGATGTTATATTATCATTAGAGCCCTAGAGTCACCCCCTGGTGATTCTGATTTTGTCTCTGATTTGTCTCATGCGGCTTTATTTCTTACGGGTTTTGAATAAGTCAAAACTACTAAAAACGTCTAATAAACATAAAATAATAAATGCTACGTAACTTGTGTAATTGAGTGCATAAACGTCATGTCTCCTACAAAGCGATAATCTTTAATGCGGAATGGTGGTGGTGGTGGTGCACCAACTTGCCCATAGACTTGCAATCTCTGGAATGACCGGGGAGAAAAAGGAAAAGAAAAAAAAACGCTTTTCAGGTTGCACTACTGATTGAGACTGATCATTATGTTTGAACACAAGCTTGTACACACCTTAAAAAAATCAAATAAAATCTACAGTTTCATCCTTCCAAACCGCTAGGATCAGTGAGGATCGACCGGGTACCTCCATGTCCAAAGTCACATAGTGATATACAGTATTTGCAGTATATTTTTTCATCATTTTTCACACACACTTGGCTCTCACTGTCCTTTGTGGTTGAGTGGATTGAAATACAGTAGTTACTAAAATATACTAGCAAACTAGGAACCCTAGATATCCATCAGGTGAGGTTAAAAATCATTACAAAGATGTCTTCATGAGCAGGGTCCGGCTTGGTGAGAATGTACCTGGGAACTGGTTATTCCGGCAGTATCCAGTGGTATCTTGCCGGCCCTTATGGTTATCTGGGTTTTGAAGCAGAAGCTGCATGCATTAGTATTCTGCACTCATATTTCATCATGCCTTCAGGTTACAGCTGATGTAGGAGAGCTGCTGGGTGATAAAAAGGTCGATGCCATTTTGTGTGTGGCTGGAGGCTGGGCAGGAGGAAGTGCGAAGGCCAAAAGTGAGAACAGAACACAATCCCTTTGACCACATTCACCATTTCAACTACTGTATTGTAGAGAAGCATCTTTGACTATTTCTATCTCTGTCTCACTTTTTAGCCTTGTATAAGAACTCTGACTTGATGTGGAAGCAGAGTGTGTGGACTTCCACCATCTCCAGTCACCTAGCAACCAAACACTTGAAAGAGGGCGGCCTTCTCACACTGACCGGAGCCAAAGCGGCACTTGGGCCGACACCAGGTACAGACAGTTGGGTTTTCCCCAAAACAATACCGTGGAGTTTTCAACCAAACCTGAGATCATAATGATAGGCTCAAAATTCAGATTTTTTTTTCAGTATAGGTTAAAACCAAGCAATATAAAATGCAGACTAACTGCTTTTGTAACAAAATAAGTTACACAGAATTTCACTGCTTGATGTATGTTTCTACCTTGAAATAAAAAATAAAAAACATGTATCATCAATAAATAATGATTTTTGATTATTGATTTGATTTATGATTATAATCATCAATAAATTGTTAGTTTTGTAGTCTATTTGGAAATTGTTACGGTATTAATATTAATATCAATATTAAATCTAAACATAATAGTTGATGTTGAATGGATTACAACGTCAAATGTTGTTGTTAGACTTTGGTCAAGTGCATTGTGTGCTTTAAAAATAAATTTGACTTTGACTAAGTTTATTAGCCAGTAATAGATTTCCCTCTGTCAACGTTAACGTTAATAAAAGTGAGACTTCGGCATCTTCTGTCAGTGCACACTCCCCCGTGCGGTGCGGATCTCACAAAAAGCTCGGCGTCTCCGTCTAGCGGCCATGTGCTAAGGTTTAGGCAGCTAATTAAAATCAGACTACGCCATTTTCCAGACGGCGCTGCTGTGTATTTTGACTGTCTTTGTAGCCGTTCACAGGTTAGTTTAAATGAATAAGTGTGACAAGCATTTTCAGAATGCGGCAAGCACAGCGTGGGTCACGTGACGAGAACAAACCAGTCAGCTTCACTCTTTCTGTCCTCCTGGATCAGCTGGTGAAATTCTCAGTGTTCTCTCCGTGCTTTAAGGATGATGGCATGGGAGCCAGCGCTTTGGAAAGAAGGAAAAAGTGGTGCGACTGGTGTTTTCTCTTTTTTTCCCAGATTTTCACCCTAATTTAGCCGTATCCAATTCCTCCCCCTCACTAAGGGCTCCCACATTAACGCTACTATGACCACTCAGTCGGGGAGGGCCGAGGACTGTCACATGTTTCTTCTGAACCACGTGACGCCAGCCAACCGCCTCTTTTTGAACTGCTCGCTGCTTGCTCACGCACCATTGGAGGCGGCGTAACACACTCGGAGGACAGCGCTATCTGCCCGTTCCGCTTGCATGAGCTCACAGACGACCACGATTGGCTGTAGAGCCGTGATTAATGTGTGAGCACTAAGTGCATCCCATCCCACCCTGCTGAGAAAGCTTGGCCAATCAGCTCTTCGATATCGATTGAAAAATACACTTTACTCATTTATTAGTTTGTTTAGGCATGAAAATCAGTCAATGAGGATTTTTTTTTCTCTTTATTGTAGTTGTTCTTTAAGCACCTGTAAACTTTTTCATGTTAAGACTTTCTAAGCTGTTTAGGTTCACAAGCAACAATTTGCACGCCATTACTTTTGCGCTTATTTTGAATCTTTCTGGCACTTGAATGTACTGTAAGCTGCTTTAAAGTTAGAGTTGCTTTGGTTTAAGTATCTGATTGCAGTCAGGACTGGTTTTCACGAGGTTTGAATGTGTTTAATTTCAGACTGCATTAAATGTGAATCTTTGAATGTTGACTGTGAGATCCCCTGCTCTGTAGGAATGATTGGCTACGGCATGGCTAAGGCTGCAGTACATCAGCTGTGTCAGAGTCTAGGTGGCGACAAGAGCGGTCTTCCTGCTGGAGCTGCCGCCGTAGCCATCCTGCCGTGAGTAAATACCAACCTATTCTATTCACCATCCTTCTTGGGGATTATGTGAAGCAACTGACTTGAGTTGTTGTAAATAAGCTCTGCATTAAAATAAATAAGCTAAGGAACGAAGAAATGTTAAACAAGGAAAGTTTATTCTGCTGCCAGCCTTGAACTAATGACTGAGATGAGGGGAAAGTCTGTATTTATGTTACTCTATGCAAATGATTTCAAACTGTAGAATGTAGAACTGCTGAACAGGTATACTGCTTCTCTTTACGTGTAATTACTAACACACGCCCCCTCTTAATTATCTTAAAAATACTAAAATGTGGTGTTATGTATGCAGAGTTTATGTAGCAAGTGGGAATCAAAAGTCAGTAGGATGTACAGTACTGTTTTAGGCACTTGCAAATAAAATGCTGTAGAGCAAGTATGTCTATAAAAAAACGTATCCAGCTCAGTAAACAGTAATTAATGAATGTAAGTCAGTATTAGGTGTGACACCGTATTGAGTTTTAAGTTTTATAGTGCAGTTTTAATAGGAAATTAGGAAAATAGGAAAGCTGCTAAGTTTTACCCACAGTTCTTCTGAAAGTTTTTGTCTGAAAAGTGGTCACCTTATACTGTATAATGTACTGCTTTCTTACAGTACCTTGACATACAAATATTTTTCTTAAACTTTTGTGGTGGAATACAGATGTTTGGAAATCAGAAATGTTGTCGTAAAAATAAAAAGAAGAAAAAATAATCCATTCGAAAGTTTGTACTAAAAAAACGCAGGGTGCCTAATACTTTTGCACAGCGCTGTAAGTGAGGAGGCTTTTGAGAAATTCACAATCTGTAAGGAATCTCAAAAAGCAGGGCTAGAATTCAGACATGATTACTGCAGTATGAACATCTTGATCAAAAATGGACTTACTCCTGTCTTTTTGAGCAACAAATACAAGCTTGTCCTGCTTTTTCTCTTTCAGAGTTACCTTGGATACCCCGATGAATAGGCAATTCATGCCAGATGCTGACATCACTTCCTGGACACCACTGGAGTATGTAGCTGAGTGAGTATGCTTCATTTATTGCCTGAATAATAGAATTTTTTACAACTCGCATTATGTGAAAGTAAAGTATTTTTAATTTTGTTTCTCAACTTTAATAAAGCAATATAATCAAGTGTGTGAGGACACCTGTGAGCTTTCCAGGTTGATTTCAAAGCTCTGTGCAGGCGTTGACTCAAGTCTTTAAATCCCTCAAGTATCTGCTTCCAAATCAACCTTGGCATGCTTCGTCTTTATGGACCCTGCTTTGTCATGAACAGGTTTGGGCGATGCAGAGATGATCAGGAGTCTGCATTCCTGTACTTTTGGCCATATATTGAACACCTTAATGCACAAGGAACCGCATACATGCCTGTATAAACCATAGTGGTTTATACTGTTCCTAATCACCTCTCATGTAAAATGAGCATCTCCACCCTTTCTTGATTTTCTGTTTCAGATTAATTCAAATCAACATCATTTGAAGGTTTCATTAAAATCTACTGTTGTGGATCAGGACTAATATCATTATTAGTATACTAATTAACTAAGCACCGAGCACTAACTAAGTGCTCACTAGGCAAAAAAGATTTTGTCTTATTTGTTATATTTTTAAGCTTGGAAATAGGGTTTGGCAATAATATGGTAAAAATGTTGACACTCCTCAGACTGCATTTAAACAGACTGTGCTTTTCCTGAGAGCATTTAGGACGATCGGAAGGACGATTTAAGACCTCAAAATGAAGTTGTGTTGAGTGTCGACGGTGTGAGCAGAAGTGTGTGGATGTGCATCGTCATGCAAGGTCAAAGTGCCATTGTATATCAGTTTAGGCTTCAGCTCTTCAATAAGCGTCTCACTGTAACGAGCACTGTTGATTGTCGAACCTTTTTCCGGAACATGTTCCAATACTGGTCCTAGAGAATCTCAGAAAACTTTAGGTATCAATTTTCCAGCTGATGGTTGACGTTTTTCTCGGTCGGCGATTAAGGATGTTTCTGTTCTCTGCCATTTACTCTCAGGCTCGTAGCGATGAATCCGTGTCTCGTCACCAGTAATGATTCCCTATAAGAAACCTTCATCTTCCTTAGAGTATCGCTTCAAATTTTGTTTGCAGATATATAAATGCTTCTGTTTATGCTCTTCCGTGAGTTGTTCCGGCACCAGGTACACCTTCAGATCACAAAAAACAAATCACTGCATTCTGCTCTTCTTTCATTCAAATCACAAGTGGGGGCATTCATTTTTGCCCGCACCACAGTGCCTCGAACGGAAAGTGCTGAAAAGATGAGATACGTGCTGCTAACAGAAGTTTTAACGTGACCAGAGTGCGGATAATTTTCGACTCACCCTCATCATCAACATGCGAAGATCCAGACCTCAGCCATAAGGCGAGTGCCGCATATTGACGATGCATATTGACAACTGGAACATCAATAGTAATCTGAAAAAGCGATGCCCCCCGCTGTTAGAAAAGTATTGTAGCTCGGATACAAGAAAGACAGAGGATTAAAATGTCTTCTATACGTTAACAAAAAAAAAAAAAAATCCTAACCTCAGGAGATCCCAATGAGGCCTTGTGGTCCATTGCCATGCGATGATCTCTGGGTGACAAGGACAGAATACACTTTCTATTTAATCTCTGGAAGCGATGCACAAGGAATGTGAAAGCTTTCAATATTTAGAGCAGATGCTTCTCAGGATAACTGCCAAAATAAAGGAAATCATTTCTGCCACAGAAGAAAGAACCTGTAAAGTTCAGCCACATGGGAAGGATTTAAGAATGTTGCTGAACTTTTCTTACATCCTACACAGCACCAAACTACAGTACAATCAGCTGGTTGACAGCAGGCTTCATGCTTACAAAACCATGGGACGCAGCATGTCTCTAAAGATTGAGACGTCTAGACGACTTCCCTGCAGGTCATGGTGCAGTCTGCAATGATGGGAATGATGCAAGAGTCCATCAGCGTGGATCTAGTGCAGTGTGTTGACACGATCATGTCATTAATCATACAGTGTTGAATTCATGATCATGATCATGATTCTCACTAACCACCAAATTTCTGCTAGACACAATATAATATAAAGATCTAATTCTCATGATCTTTAAAAAGTTGTAGTCCATGACACTAGATAGAGTAATATAATTTTAAAAGGTGTTCAACTGCTTTGGTTTCTGATACTGAATTGGAAAAAAAAAAAATGTGTCTTTTAGGTTGTTGCACAAGTGGGCAATGGGAGAAGAAAGACCACCATCAGGCACTCTATTGCAGCTTGTTACCACAAACGGCAAAACAGAGACAACACCTGTTTAACTGTTTAACTGTTTAACCATGTGTGTGTGTGTGTGTGTGTGTGAAATGTCTCCGTGAAGTCTCTGTAATCTTGATCATGGTGATAATCTACAAGTAAAGGAAAAACTAAAGGACAATTATACAACCATCTTCAGCTTAATACAGCAATGTTTAGTCCACTACACTCACATCCACAGAGAAAAATAGAAAAAGGCAATTTGCAGGTTTTTACAAACTCTGAGTGTATTTTTGGTATGTATGAAAATGTGTTGCTATACTGTTTACCACAAGACATTTGTATGTCTCAAAAGGGAAGAATATCTGTCGTGTAATAAAAAAGATACTATTTTGTAGTAGTCTTGTTCTTGCTCTAAATAAAGATAACAACATTATCCTATTAAATATTCCCAGCTCTCACTCCCCAGCTAAAACCCATCATGTGCTGTGATGTTTCTGCTTTTGAACACTGGAGGGCAGCATTGAGTCACACTCTGTTGTTTCTATCTCTACAAGTGATTAATGCTTCCAACAACTTTTACTGCATTTTACCTGTAGTTGTACAATTTAATAAAAAATAAAGATTACACCCAATTGTATATCATTAAAATACATAGTGTATGTGAATGTTTTCCCCCCCCTTAATGTTTCAATATTCTCCTTTACCTGAAGAAGTAGCAGGTATATTGTTTCTGAGGGAGTTTATCTCAGAATAGCGTTCCTTCTCACTAACCACCAAATTCCTGCTTCTGATTATATACCTAGACACAATATAATAAGTGGTACAACACAAAAACAGAAAGTTTAAGGTTAAATATGGAACTGATAATGGACAATATTGTACTGTAAGTTTCCCTCAGGTTCTAATTCCAGTATATTATTATCCCAAAAATTAGCTAGCTCGCTAACCCACTCTTGTATTGGCAGTGGTGGACAAAGTACAAAGTGAAATAAGAGATGGTAAAATATTACTCAAGTAAAAGCAGAAGTCCTCCATGTACATTTTTACTTGCAGTCAAATGTACTTCCTTAAATTTACTTTACCTTTAAACTCTCTCTCTCTCTCTCTCTTTCTCTCTCTCTCTGCTTCCAAACTGTAAACATGCTGTTTTTGTCACCATCCGAAATCAGTACAGATATTTGTTGTAGGATGCACTGAAGTAAAAGTATATATTAAAAAAAAAAAGTAAAATAGAGATATATGAAAATTTTACCACGTTAATGAAATAAATATACTTACTTACCCTCTTACCTCTCGGCTTTCATTACATAGTGCAAAAGCTACCCTACAGTTTACAATCTTGCTAGCAAATGTAGCTATCTGTTTTAATTCTGTCTGATAGCAGTTGATCAATGAAGGTTGCTCAGTGGTTAAGCCATTGGATTCACTACTGATCAGAGAGTCCAAGTTGGAACCCCACCACCACCATGTTACCACTGTTGGGCCATTGAGCAAGGCACTTAACCCTCAACTGCTCAGATGTAAAATGTGATAAAATGTAAGTCGCTCTGGATAAGGGCGTCTGCCGAATGTCATAACTGGTCAGGAATCTGTTTTGGACGGTTGACGAAATATACAAAATAGAAACCAACTCATGATCTGTACAATTATATTGGTACGTGTGACCTGTTCTTGTATTTTAGATAGATGCCAAACAGTAGATCTGGTAATGGCACGGATTTCTTATTTAATCATTCAAGGCACAATTTCACATCAACCAATCTTGCCATATTAATAATGTTCCCTTAGATTACCTTTAGGGCAGTTTAACTGAAAATAATTAATGGATCACACACATAGTAAAGGATTCCCCCCTCCCCCCTATTTCCCCCCTAACTTTCTCAGTAATTTGGCCAATTCCCAGCCACCATGTGGGGTGGAGTGGGGGTGTGTATAACATACTTCCTCTGAGACACTTAAAACCAGACAACTGCATCTGTGAAATAGCACGCTGTAAGAAAAAAAATCTGCCCCCTTCCGCAAGTATGGGCTCACAAATGCTCATGATTGGCTACTGTTGATGCCAATGATAGGGGAAAGGTGGCTCTCCCAACATGAGCGGATGGCCATTTTTGCTCTCTTGGACTTCCAGCCACAAATGGATGTGGCATTATTGGGTTTAACTTTGTCATCTCGGACAATAGGACAAAGGCTTTTCTCTTGCCTATATTAGCCTGTATTTATATTAGACTGACAGTTTATCTAATTAAACCAGATATACCCTTATTTTTCTTTTCCTGCAGTAAACCTACAGAACTTCATGATATATCAATTATCTCTATATATGAGTATAGATAGCTGGAAACAGGAGAAATACATGATGCAAAATGTTTTTTTCTGTTTTGCACCATTGCAGCTGGTAGCCAGTATAAAAAAAAATATCCTATAGAATAGGCCAGAGCCAACCAAAAAAAAAGAGGTAGAAGTGCTGGTTTTTACACGATTCATTGGGGGGGGGGGGGCAGGATCTTTTAAAACCTTGGTTTGGGGAAAGTCAGGATGACATCATCGACAAGATCATTTAGATAACTTGAAGAGAGAATTATGTTCTGCCTACTATCGGTTACACCCCACCCAAGCTTACTGCTACCAAAGTATTTTCTCCAATACATGAAGACAGTGGTTTCTTACCACTAGACATTTGGCACACCATGTTCAGTAATAATGTGACAGCTGACTTGGCTTGACTTACTAACTCCTATGATACAACTTAGAGCCAAAAGTATATGGACAAATGACCTTGGCTCTATGTATACCACCACATTTAATTTTAAATTAAACACTCAATATGTGAGTAAAGTCATGCTTTCAGCTTCAATTCAAGGGGTTCGGCTAAAGTCTGGCATTAGCCATTTAGTCATTTACATACACACGCCCCACTTTGTAGGGCTCATAAATAATGTTACAAACCAGCATAACTGCAAACACAAGGATTGTATTTAATACTTGGATGCCTTTGTAGTCTATGACTGCCTGAAGTCTGGAACTCACGGATATGACCAAATGCTTTAGCTGTTGCTTGCTTGTGGGTCTTTCTGTTTTTAGTCTTGTCTTCAGCAAGTTAAAAGCCTGGTCTGTTGGGTTGAGATCAGGTGACTGATTTGGCCAGTAGAATATTCCATTTCTTTGCCTTGAGAAACTCTTGGGTAGCTTTCACTGTATGTTTCGGGTCAATATCCATCTACAGAGAGTATAGCTCTGTACACTTCAGAATTCATCTTGCTACTTTTATCAGCAGTCAGGTCATCAAGAAACGTTTGATGTTCCAGTGACCAGTTCTATTGGCAGCCATACATGCTTATGCCATAACACTGCCTATACCATGCTTGACAGATGATGTGGTATGCTTTGGATCATGAGCTGGTCCTTTCTTTCTCTACACTTTTCTCTTCCCATTATTCTGGCAAGTTTCATCATTCCAAAGAATCTGGCAAAGTTTTCTGGCAAAGTCTAATCTGTCCTTTCTGTTATTGAGTGTTACCAGTGGTTTGTAATCCCTGGATGGTTAATGCCTCACTTTTTGTCCAATGAATTAAAGCTGAAAGTATTCAAATTCAATGTGATGATGTACAGAGTCCAAATGCCAAAAAAAAAAATCTTTGTTCCAAAATTTATGGACCTAACTGTATATTAGACTGTTGGATATCCTATTTGGGGGTGGCTTTGTACAGGATTTTAGTATATGTCTATAAGAATTTGTGTTCACTCACTCACTCACTCATCTACTATACCACTTTATCCTGTATTTAGGGTCACGGGGACCTAGATCCTATCCCAGGAGGCTTAGGGCAGGAGGCAGGGTACACCCTAGAAAGGGTGCCAATCCAGCGCAGGGCACACATATACACACACTCACACACTGAATTTGTTTTCAGTTCATTAAAAAAAATGTGCATAAGGTCAGGCACTGATGTTGGATGAAAAGGTGTGGCTTGCATTCGATGTTCCAAGTTATTCAGTGGACACGCGTTCCTCTGCACTAAACTCATCAAACCATGCCTTTATGGTATGCAGGGGCACAGACATACTGTACAAGAACCTGAAAGCGCTTTACAAAAAATGTTATCACAAAGTTGGAAGCAATCAATTCTCTTAAATGACGTTCTATGATGCAGCATTAACATTACCCTTCACTTGAATTAACAGGCCTAGCCCAAAACCTGAAAACAGCCCCAGGCCATTAGCCTTCCTCCACCAAACATTACTGCTGGTATGATGCATTCCAGTGAGTAGCATTCTCCTGGCATCCACCAAACCTTTGATTCATCTATCAGACTGCCAGATATCGAAGCATGATTCATCACTCCAGAGAACATGCTTTCAATGCTTTAGTTGTACAACAGCAGAATAGCAGTATCTCAGAGCATTTGAATAGATATATTACAAGCACATACATGAAGGCAGCAAGGAATAGTGAAATTCCACGTGAGAGCCAGTGCACAATTTCGTCCTAGTCACCCATGGGAGAGAGTTGTGGCTGATCTATGTGGTTTTAACACAAACACTATTTGGTGGTTGCAGAAAAACTCCTCAGAGTAACAGCAAGTACAGTTCGGATTAATGTCTGTACTATTTTATATGGTGTAGACTGACATCATGCACCAACACTCGCCTTTTTCCAAATAAGGTTGGACAGTCCTGCTCTATGGGCTACAGGGAGTTTTCTTACTTCTAATATTAATAGAATATATTTGAGATGGATTTTTTTAAAGGCACTGATATTTTCCCCTACTCTGGACTGTATTTTAGTAGCTACCTGTAGGTTCAATCTCAGTCTATGCACTACTTTTTCATATCACAACTGTATGTATGCCTGACACTTTAATGTACTATGCTTCTAAGTGAGTGGACTAAGATGCTAGTGCAAAACTTATTTTTAGTGGCTTTTATTTGTTTACATAGTTCATGGATGGTTGTATGTTCACACAAAGATAAGACTTATATTGTTGCTCGTGGAAGGATTCCATCATGTATTCAGATTGAGACACGATTCTTGGGTCAATGCGAAAGAACAACAACTAGGCACTGGTAGTACAACATTTAGATTAAAGCATCGATCTTTGATTTAAACCTCAATTTGTTAAAGCAGATCAGATGTACATCAGCATCCTGATGGGACCCCAAAATTTTCAGATATTGGCTCTAGAAACTCATCAACATTTTCGAAAGTCTTTCATTATTGAAGTATTTTAACATGTGGACCAAGAAAGCATTGTTACTTTTATGGTAGTGCCATTCTGGATATCTCCCATGATATTCCTGTGACCAGGGCTACAATATATTTGAGGAACGCTATGATTTTAAGTGATTAAAATCAGTAGACATTATTGAAATCACCACATTATTATTAACTAAAAATGGGTATTGGGCTCCTTCTAGTCAGTTTCCCGGTTTAACAAAAGACAGCCTAATTGCTAACAGCTTCAGATTACCTATGTCATCATTTCTTTTTGTGAGTAAAAAGTACAAACGGTCACATGTGGAGGAGATGCAACTTTTTTTTTTTTTTTAATAGTAAGCAACATTTACTTTCTGATCAAAAAAGGTTGCACACTTTAATATTTCGTTTAGCCTTGAAGCATGCAATGTGATGGCCAATTCATGCACCCAAAAACACTCTTTCACAATGTCAGTGCCATCAGAGGAGGAAAACTTTATTATATTGACAGATAACCAAGACTCAACAAAGACTTGACCGACTAAAGAAACCCCAGATTATAACACTGCCCACAGAGGCTTGGACAATGGCCTCTATGCATAATGAGTGCATAACTCTTGCACTTCAACCCCCACCCCGATTGCTCGATTGAATCTGGACTCATCAAATCACATTGCTCCAAAGTCCAATTTTTATGCACCATAGGAACCAAAGCTTTATACCCCATTAGTCTCACTAACAAGTGGTTTTCTTCTGGCCACACTGCTGACCTCAACTACGATTGGTAGTGGTTTCCAAAACCTGGAGAGCTAAGGAGTTTCTTTAACATCTTGAGTTAGAGCCATTCCACAACTACTTTAACTTTGGTCTCATCCATCCTTATACTTTGTGCAGAAAGGGTACTATATATACCTGGAAGGCATTTCCTTTATATTTGCATTTTTGTCTGCTTTGGTATTTAATATAAATAAATGGTCTAGCAGACAGAGAGCAGACAGTCACACATGCTACACACTTTCTTTTAATTACAGTATGAGTCAAAAAAATGAACACACTTTCTTATTCAATATTATTTCTTTGTTTTCATTGTATTAAACATTGTATATTATATTAAGATGGTGAAATTATTTAGTGAACAAAAACATGTTAAATAGCCAGATTATGTTTTGTATTTGCGATTGTTCAAAGCAGCCACCTTTTGATTTGATCACAGCTTTGCACACTCTTGGCATTTTCTCAGTCAGCCTCATGAGGTAGTCTAAAGCACACTGAGAAAGTAAAAAATGTGAGAATGACATCAGTGTCCTGCAATGATCTGGGATAAAATAGCATATGCCAAAACCATTGTCCTGCCAGATATCCCAGAATTGTGTCTCAAAATCAGCCATCTAATCAGAAAGAGCTTTAAACTGGTTAAAAAGTGCATTGTATGAAAAGTTCCATTGTTAATTAAATGCGCAATAAAATTTGTTTTAAACAAGATGCTCAACAAGTTCAGGATTATTATATGCTTTATTTCAGTGTTTCAGTGTTATTTTTAACTTAATTTCCCAGTATTGTTGAACATCCCCTAGGGAACAGGTTACACAGTGGTGGTCCTTACAAGGACTCTTTATACTACTATATTTGTTATAGTTATTGCATTTTTGGTGCTCTATGTATCTGTTGCTTTTTCAAGTATGGTAACTCTTGTATAGACCTTGATAGACCCTTGTGCAGTGGAGTCAGTTGCACCAATGGTTTTTACTGTGGAGAATTTGAAACTTATTTATAAGTTAGTAACTTATTTGTTACTCACTTTGGCCATCTGGATTATATACATAGTGTCTGAATAGAAGGAAGAGAGTTTTATAATCAAGTAAGTAGAACTTTCATATTGGCCAATGCCTCCACTACCACCCTGACCCCATGAAGATAACAATCATCCAAATCTGATAGAGCAAGAAGAGTGATTCAATAACCTAAAAAAAACAAGCTGCATGGTAAGTACTGCTAAGCAGGTAGGTTGGATAAAGTCCATGAAAGTGGCTGTATGGCAAAACACAAAAATAACTAGGGCCCCAAAGGAGCAATTGACTTTAAATAAAATAAATGAAAAAGACTGAAAGAAATAATTTTTAAAAAATGCTGTCGACAGGGGTGCCTGGAGAACTGTCTTAAATCTCACTCCAGTGGCCTCAATTCAACTACCAGCAATACAACCAATGGCTTGTTCTGCCAAAACACCTTAGCTATTTTGAAACCTTGACAACCTTACTAGTTTATATCTAAAGCCAAAAATAGTTAGACTACCCTTAGTGTTGTAGCATAAGTGTCAAATCAGACCATGTCACAATCTTTCAAAAAAAAAAAAGATGAAATCTTTGAGATACTGCCTACTCTTATTTTAGTCTCGTAAGGTTCTGCCAAAGTACTTGTAAGGTACTACCTCAATCACCCAAAGGCACCAAGAAAGTGTGGTGTCATAAAATATGCCTTCACTACATTCAGTTAATCTTCTATTTTTCATCTGAGGACAGCAATACTCAGACACATGTATCACATATTAATTAGTATAAGTAATCTTGGTCAACCATAAGTTGCAAAAGCTTTGTCAAGCAGAATATTTTCTTCATTCCCCAGTGTTTCTGCATTATGAACAAACATTACCTAGAGTTTATTTTGCTGTATTTATGTACTTTCTCACTATCATTGCAGCAGAGGCTACTGTAGAGAGATGTCAAATGATTAAGGAGTCCGTGGATAACATGCGTTACCAGATCATGTAGTTCCCCTATGGTTGTACCTGTAGTTCTTGTGCCTAAGAAGGACAGTAGTACTCAGTTCTGTGTGGACTACTGTACGCTTAATGAAACATGTATAATATAAATAAAATGATATATAATATGTATAAAATAATATTTCATGGACCTGCATTCATATTTAATCCTAATTCTTTAGTCTTCATCATGTTACAATTATAATTTGACAGGTAAACCTGGAACCATATACCATACCCAAGACCATTTGTCCAAATTGTCCAGGATTATTTAAGTTCTTAGTAAATTAGATAATTTATATAAGTTTTCATATCTCCCCTTCAGTTTTAAAAATGCCACAGCACATATACATTAGTGGATGTAGACAGATTAATAAGACCATCCTATTACAAAAAGCTGATGGAAAAAACATTGACTATTGACAATGTTACCAGGTATTAGTAGAGCTGAACTTCTACTGTACTTCTGAAACCATTTTCTGAATTATACTATTTTGATTTTAGTTTGTAGTGCAGAGTCAAGTCAAGTCATACCTGAGATCCTCTCACAAATTACTTAAAATGGGGTCTATACACTGCGCAGCTATAAAACTGATGGATGACCTTATAGGGGACCAGGCTGAAATATTGACTGTGTAACCAGACCATTCTCCTCTCCCTCTGGGTAGAATGGCTACAATCCTTTCAAAATTCCAGTGAGTTTGCGAAACGCATTTTCCCATAGGAAATACTGCAAATTCAGATAATCCGTTCCAGCCACCCAACATAGTACCAATATTACCAATTTCCAGCACTATAATTATATTTTTGCAGATAAAACAATCAAAACATTTAGAAAAGACATGTAAATAAAGTAAAATATGGAAAAAATTGACATTAAACATCATGTGGGCGGCGTGGTGGTGTAGTGACTAGCACTGTCGCCTTGCACCTCCAGGGTCCAGGTTTAATTCCCGGCCAGGTTCGATCCCTGTCTCTGTGTGCATTGAGTTTGCAGTTTCTCCCCATGCTTGGTGGGTTTCCTCTGGGTACTTCTGGTTTCCTCCCAAAGATCTGCTGATTAGGATAATTATTTCGTAAATTGTCCATAGAGTGTGTGTGCGCCCGGCGATGGATTGGCACCCTGTCCAGGATGTATTCCGCCTCATGCCCTTAGTCTCCTGGGATAGGCTCCAGGCCCCCTGCGACCCTGAAATCAGGATAAAGCGTTATAGACGATGAGTGAGAGTGATTAAACCTCAAATAACTTTATTTTATGGTTCCTCTTGGCACTGGCTGCTTTAAAAACGAAACTGAAAGTGTCTCCCTTTTCTTATTGCTACTGTCCTTAATAACATTCTTGGGACCCATGTTACTATGTCTTCAGTAAATCTTGTACAAAATAAAATAAAATAAAAACCCCACAAAAAAATATGTAAACCCACTTTGATTGGCATTCTACTGATGCAAACAAGTTTTAAATGGCTCCCAGGCGTCTGCACAATTTAGCTGGCATTCGGTTCGGCTCGGTTTGTTCATATGTTGATGTACTATTGTACCCAAATCTGCCCATCTTGATAAAACCATGTGGAAAAGTTTATTCTGGTTTGATGAAACCCAAGATGAAACTTATTACTTTAAACATCTGCATGGTACAAAAACAAGACAAATTATGTGCCAAAGAACACCATACCAGCATCAAGTTATGGGGCTCTGGCTAAAGTGAAGAGAGAAGGAAGCATTAGTAGAGCCACATAGTAATATGTTTTAACACAAAACCTGCAGACCTCTATTAGACAGCAATAGATGAAAAAATACATTAATCACAATTACACAATTAAATCACAAATACAAGTCAACAAAGGAATGAGAAAATGGCCCAGTATAAATGCTAATAAAATCTGGGGAACGACTGGATTAGAGATCCAGTAAAGACAGATCTGCAGCATTTTTCAAGGGAGTGCACATTAATAGACTCTTATTCTTAATACTGAATGCTATATTATAAGAACAAGGTGCCTAAAATTAGTATTTGGTAAGGGGTGTGCACACTTATGTAACCATTTCTTACTGCAAAAACTGAGTATACAATATTTTGGATTAAACCATCAAGCTGTGGTGGATGGACATCTATATATCTGGTGGGTTCTTAACAAGGACATTTTTTGCCTAATGGTGGTGTTCTAATGAAGTTGTTACTGGCAATGGACCACTTTTTTAGAAATTTTTAGACATTTTTAGGCATTTTGAAGCAGAACCATCCATCAGCAAACCCTCATGCAGTAAATCCTAAACCAAGGTTCATGCAGTATTGTCTCCCTTGTAGCATAAATATTAGAGGGTACTTATCCACTGCCTCACTCTTTTTTTCTGATAATATTCAACTAACTTTTTTTTCCAGCACGAAGCAGACCCCAGGCTCTTGCTAAGCACAATAAGCAGCCCTGTATTACTGTCTTGTCCTGTTTTATGAGAGTGGAGTCTCCTATTTTAATACAAAACCAAGAAGCCAGTTTCATCTGGCATCAATATTTGAATTTGATTTTACTTGACTTCAAATTAATAAACAGGACCAATGCCAATCTCCTTAGGATGGTTAATTTTACAAAATGATCTATATGTTCTGGGTTCAAAAGCTTCTGCTTGATCATTCCATTAGATTTTTCATGTATATTTGCTCTACTGACTACTATTTCAACTTATTTCAACATTAATAGATTGTGATCATTAAGGATGTTCAGGTTTTCTGGGCACTAAGGTACTAGGAGATTTACGATTAAATTAGATTAGATTAGATTAGATTAGATTAGATTAGATTAGATTAGAGCATTCTAACACAAACTGGTCAGTGGGCTCATGTTGTTATAAAACTTGAACATACTTCAATACTTATATTCTTTACATCTCAGTATATTTTGGTTTTCTAAGGCATATGACTTTAAGCCCGTGGTTCTCAAAGTGTGGGGCGCACAGACATGACAGGTGATGCGCAATGAACGGGAGGGAATTCGTGGAAAATAATAGGAAAGTACCTATTCTAATTCATGCTTTTCTTTATTGGCAATAAAGATCGGACACTTGAAACTAAACAATCACACGCAAAGAAATGGATCATTAATACAAGTAAATTAAAATAAC
>JAOVVB010000034.1:8606332-8618609 GCA_028570985.1 Heterobranchus longifilis | reverse complement strand
CATTTTAGAACAAGGCTGTGACATAACAAAATGTGGAAAAAGTGATGCGCTGTGAATACTTTCCGGATGCACTGTATATTTCCTCACACATTTCATACTGATTTCCCTAATTGTATATTGATACTGTAAAGCTGCTTTGCAACAATGACCGTTGTTAAAAGTGCTATATGAATAAAATGTATATAAAATAATTGAATTTAGCAAGGAGGGGGTTAATTACTTTTTCACATAGGGCCAGGCAGGTTTGGACACCTTTTACCTTTGATAAATGAAGTTATTATTTAAAAACTGCATTTTGTATCTTTGAATAATATTAACATTTGTTTGAAAACCAGAAAGGGGCAATTACTTTTTCTCAGCACTGTTACTATAAGCAGTGAAAACACTTGCCACACATTTACTGCTTTCTACTCGTGCAATGCTTTAAGTTATTTGAACCTAGCACCTCACTCCTAGCCGAACCTTCTTCTTCACCCAGCGATCACATATGAGCCTGGAAGCAAAACATGTAAATCAATTCCATATCCTACAAAACACTATAAATATGACAATATTCAAACCATAAAGAGTCAGCCTAAATAACTAAAACATAGTTGTTTGTCTCTCATTGCATATGACTACTGTTACCTCTGAGGAATGCGAGCCTTACAATATTAAAGAAAGTTAGTCATTTTCCTGTTGCATACCACTTTGATTCATTAATTTATAATATAGTTTTGAATGATGTGTTGATTCACAAACTATAACTTTCTGTAAAGTTTCACACTCACACTGAGTTTGTAATATCTCACAATAGGGAGTGCAGTTGTGCTGAATATCAGCACAGCTGAGACGTGGTCATAGACACAAGGGCGCAGCACAAGCTGTCAAAGGTGTGCTGATATTCAGCACAACAGAATAAGCAGATTATGATTGTTTTGTCTATTTGACCAGTTATTTTGCTCTGCCTAAAATACTGGAAGAGCTGGCAACTCGTGTAGTTAACAGAGTAAAAGCAGTTTTAAATTCTCATGTGTACTATGTATCCAAAAGGTGAGGAGAATAAATCATGGAGGTGGTGGACAGTCCTGAGAAACATACAAAATGTACTTTATATTTTTCTTGTGTTGAATCCCAAATAGAGTTAAAGCCATTTGTTTCAGTTTAGAGAGGGATTTGGGATTCAGCCTTGTCTTAGAAGTTAGTTGTAGGGCCTCCTAGTGGTGCAGTGATAAAGTGCTCGTCCTATCATCCGGGGATCGCGAGTTCGAATTCCCGGGTGATGCTGTAACCTCTCGCATCCTGAGGTCTAAAGAGAGCTGATTGGCCGAGCTCTCTCAGAGGGAGCCTACAGCCAATCAGGAGCGTCTGTGAGCTCACGCAAGCGGAAGGAGCGGATAGCGCTGTCCTCTGAGTGTGTTACTCCGCCCCCCAACAGTGCGTGAGTGAGCAGTTAGAAAAGATGCGGTCGGCTGGCATCTAAGAAGTTAGTTGTAGCCCGCGTTATCCGTCAACAAAACAACATGGACAGTTCAGGAGCAATTCTTTGAAGCGGTTACTAAGGAGACAAAGTGTTGTTTAAGATAATATAACGATGTCAAATGTGTTTTCTTGCTGAAAGTGCTTATGTGACTGGTTTTCAATGTGGGTTTTGACCTCTTGTGTAAATAAATATAAATCACCCCCCCACCCCCACCCCACAAAAAACTTTACCTGATGTACAGCATTCATTTACAGTATCAAGATGTACAGCAATCTGTCTTATCCAGTCTGAGGCTGCGCATATAAGAAAGTTATTCACATCAGAATTGAGAATGTGACCTTTGATGTTGACATTGTCAGGGAAAAGATCAGTTTTTGATTTCCACTTTTTCCTTTCAGTGTGCACACAGTCATAGTTATTTCATTCTGTTAACCCTTTTTATTTTTGTATTTTGTTGTATTTACCAAGTCCTCACACTAGATGCACTTGTGTCTTGTGTCATGTTGATCTACAAATATATACATACATGTGCAGTATATATAATCCCAATGCTCTATAGAATTTCAGTAGGTCTCTATATAACTTTTGCTTTAAGATGCATGCTCAAAATATTACTAGTTCTATAGAATGCTGTAGATCTGCAATAGGACTCTCCTGTTGAACATCTGCTATGATTACAGAATTCTGATTTCACAGAATTTCCAAAATGATATGCAAGTGGTATTGATTCATGTAGTTGATCAAATGTTTTCTTTTAAACAGAATCCCATCAGTTCTTCAGAATTCTCTTAATCCTACACTGTTTTAAAAAATATATTCACTAGTTACACCAAAGCTCTTCTTGTCTTTACCGATAACTTCAAAATCGTTCCTCAGTTTTTGATGGATTATTGATACTCTTTAAAACCCATACTGTGTGCCATATCATTGCAGGTGCTGTACAGGAAGCTGTTCGCAGCTCTTGGGTGATCTGCCTATGGACGTGTTTAGATTAATTGGCAGGAAGCCTGCAGTCATTTTTGTTTAAGCAAGTTCTTTGACACCCATTCTATACCTTTCAAGCTGTATGTGTTTACATTCTGTTTGTCATTATTATTATTGGACAATGTTTCCGAAGAACTTTGGCATTTGGGTTGAACATGCAATGCAAAGTTCTTTAAAATGTAGCATTTTTATTGGAAATTCTACCTTTAGTTTAATTGGACTTCAAAAAACCAAAATTATTTTAATTTTAAGTGCAATTTTTATTTTATTGTAGTGCAATCTTTCTACTACAGGTAACGGCATATAAGCTTTTTTATGGTTGTTTAAATAAAAATGTAAATTTGAAATTTGAAATGCCAGTGCTGGTCCCAAGCCTGAATAAATGATGAGGATTGTGTCATGAGGGCCATCTGTCATAAAGCTTTTGCCTTGACCCATCACCCAACCATTTCCATAGGAATTATTTAGTATAGAACTTGGGAACTTAAGTTCTATAGGATTTCAGTGTGTGACTCTGGGACAAAATTTTTTTAACAATTGGGATGCATTCAGAATTTTACGTACTGCAGCCATAGCTACATTTATACCGGCAATATTTCTTAAATCCATTTTAAATCGTTCTGATGAGAGATTATAGGGTTATTAACTGCTTACATGAATGTTGTAATTCATTGTTGCCAAACCCCCCCACACAGTCCTGATGTCACTCCAAGCCATTTCCAAGCCCCATGTTTGGCCCATTAAATGAGTTCCTAGGAGGCCAGGAAAAAAATTCTACCATGATGGTATCTAAACACTAGTGCAACACTATATCACGGGTTTATATGGAGAAATAAAGGGATTTCTTACTCTCAGAATGTTTCAAAATCCCAGTTTGACTTGAACATGGCTTGCACCTCTAGAGCAGCAGACAGTTCGAAAATGTTTACATCTTAGAGAACAGCAGCGCGTTTCTGTGAATAGAGCTGCTCGGGTCAATGAGATGCCCGGGTCAACTTTTTATTATTGTTATTATTACCAGGAAAAATTCCTCATAAAAGTACTTATTATTATTATTATTATGTATATGGACAGTGATGTACTGTATGATTGTGTAGGTGTGTGTATAGGTCTGTGAGAGGGAAGTTCATTTTGTTATACATGGTCTATGCAGTATTTTTAGCGCACATGGAATTGCGTTAATATTTAATCAAAGCGCAAATTCAACAATAAAATCCATGTAGGGCTAAGCCCCTCTCTCCTTCTCCCTCCTCTTTCCTTTATCCCTGCTGAATCCCCTGTGTGTGTGTGTGTGGGTGTGTGTGCGTGTGTACGTGTGTGTGCGTGCGTGTGTGTGCGTGCGTCTGTGCGTGCATGCGCGCGTGTGTGTGTGTGTGTGTGTGTGTGTGTGTGTGTGTGTGTGTGTGTGTGTGTGTTTTTATATCTTGGTGGTAACCGAATGTCCCCACAATGTTACTAACATCTGCTATATTTGATCTTACGGGAACATTTTGCTGGTTGTCATGACGAACATTGTTTTTTTTTTTTTTACAAAAATTAAAGCTTTAATAACTTAAAAATATATATTAAGAGGTTATGGTTATGCTCAGGGTTAAATCAGTTAACTGCATTAATGATAATTATTCTATAAACAGAAGGTCCTCACAAGGATAATAGGATGTGCGTGTGTGCGTGTGCATGTTTTTATATCTTGGTGGGACCCGGATGCTGGTTTATATAAGGAACTTTGCTGTTTTACAAGCTTTAATGATTAAAACTTATTTGTACATACAAACACATATTAAGAGGTTACGGTTATGCTCAGGTTTAGATCAGTTAGCTGCTAATAATTAATATAAACAGAAGGTCCTCACAAGGATAATAAGACGTGTGTGTGTGAGTGTGTGGTTTGTTCCAAAACTGTGAGCTACATTCTTTGAGTTTTAACTAAGCACACTTGCCCATTACACTTGCGTCTTGGTAATTCAATTGCACGTAATGATGTTGTTTCGATGGATCCACATCGTTGCCTTCACGTTCGTATTAATTGCTTTTTGGCGCAGACCTTCTGCCATTTAAAACCACACACACACACACACACACACATACTTCCCCTCACATTACGAGACAAAATCATACAACCGGTCGAAGATCTGAAGCAGCGAACCAATTAAGCCCTCCTAAGCAAGGCACCATCAGAGAGAGTGACACCGTGTGGCCACCTTTGATCACGCCACCTTGGACATGGGACCGGTGTTGACAAATACAAAGAAATCTGAGATTCCCTCTCTCGTGCTCTGCATTTCCAATTCCTTGTTTTCTCTCTCCTTTTCTCTCTTCATTCATACAGGGATAGAATGGGTAAAATTCCACTCCTTCCACCCCCCCCCCTTCTCCTTTTCCCCCCCTGAGACACTCCACTCACTCACAAGAGCCCAGCAACCACTCTTATTAACTGACCTAGAGGGGGAGGGGTGTGTGTGTGTGTGTGTGTGTGTGTGTGTTTGTGTGTGTGTGTGCGTACATTTATGTGTGAGAGACTGTGAAATGCTTGAGAGTAGAGAAGAAAACGGTACATATACGTATATACAGTATAGTGTGTGTGTGTTAGTGTTTTAATCACATGATTCTGATTTTTTTTAAATCTACGACACAAAGGCATACAGAAGATCAAATCCTCTCCCCACTGTTATGTTATAATCATTATTCTTTGTAATAAGCTGTTAATTAAGCAAACTGGATAAATCAGGGAGAGAAGGAGTGTGTGGGTGTGTGACTGACTTCCAGTGTTGTTTTCTAACAAGAGGGAGTTCCTTGTTCTTAGCAATGGGAAAAAGAGAAAGAGAGAAGGAAGGGGAGAGAGAAAGAAAAAAAAACAGAAAGAAGGAAGAAAACGAGAACTCTTGGGGCCCTGGTTCCCCCCTGAACAAGAGTAATACAATCCAGATGTAGTCTCTCTCTCTCTCTCTCTCTCTCCTAGTTTCTCTCTCTCAGAAAAATAGCTAAAATATGTGTGTGTGTGTGTGTGTGTGTGTGTGTGTGTGTGTGTGTGTGTGTGTGTGTGTGTGCGCGTGCGCACGCAACCTCGCCTCCACATGTGATTGGAATATGTAACAGTTTTGACCTTGTGGGGACATTTGTCTGGTCCCTAAGATAAAATTCAGATTTTTTTTTTTTTTTTACTTCGGTTTTATTGGGAAAAAATGAGCTAAAAGAGTTTTTTTCCCCCTTTTTGGTACAGATGTTAAGGTTGTGGTTCTGGTTAGGCATGAGATTTTTTTTTTTTAGCTGTATTAATGCACAAGTCAATAAAAAATACTGTGTGTTAGTTAGAAAGCATTTCCCAATACTCCTTCTAGAAGTAAATATGAAAGACTTGCATTTGTAAAGTTAAAAGTGTGTGTGCGTCACTCACTCATCCATACTCTATACCACTTTAACCTGTATTCAGGGTTGCAGGGACCTGGAGCCTATCCCAGGAGACTTAGGGCATGAGGCAGGGTACACCATGGACTGGGTGCCAATCCATCGCCGGGCACGCACACACACTACGGGCAATTTGGAAATGTCGTTGGACTGTGGGAGGAAGCCGGAGTACCCGGAGGAAACCCACCAAGAACATGCAAACTCCATGCACACAGAGACGGGAATCGAACCCAGACCCTGGAGGCGCAAGGCGACAGTGCTAACCACTACACCACCGTGCCGCCAATGTAAATACAGTACCTGGCAAATTAAGATTCAGGTCAGGCCACCAAGTTTCCAGTAGTTAGACAAATTCAACCATAAGAAAAAAATAAACAAGAATCTGAGCAACTCTGATAAATGGTGGCTAGATGACTGGGGCAGAGCTTTGCCAAAATGTCAGGTCTTGTGTTAAATAGTTCAATACTTATAAAAGTGGTCCTAGGAAGGACAACTGGTGTAACATTAAAGAGTAATTAAAATGCACGGCTCACTGCTGCATGTGGGGGGTTAAGGCTAGTCTGTATTGGCTGATCTCAAAGAAGAACTCCTGTTTCACAAGTTGCCCAAAAGATAATGCTTGCTACAGTATGTTAGAAAGATGTCAGAACACACACTGCACATGCTGATCCCTGCTGACCATTAAAAGTGCCCTCAATGGACACATGAGAATCAGAACTGGACCATGGAGCAAAGGCCTCGTCTGATGATGGGTGTCACAGCTGCGTTCCAGTGCGTATCTCTGTGTATCTCTTTAGTGTCCTGCACTGCACTTCCAGGTTTTACTTCACCGTTGTTATCTTAACCCAATTCCAGTAACTTCGGCGATCTCTTATTCAAAGTTGTTTTCTATTCACAGTTTTGAAATTTTGATCCTACTGAAATGAAACTTTCTTTCAGTCAGGTTGTAAGTATACTGTAGATAGAGATTATAGATAGAGAGATAGAGAGATACGAGTCTGCTGCCATCTGTTTTCCCCTGTGCTTACTCTGCAGTTATGCTGCTATCGACATTGAGTAGCTCCCTGTCAGATTTGAACCAGATGTGAACCAGGTGCTGCAGCCTAAACTGCCTGCAAATCATAAACATTGACGACATGTTCTTGTCTCAGTGAGAGGGGTACGAGGTGTAACTTGCTGAAGGTGCAAGCATCACTTTGGAGAAAGATAGTCACCTGCCTCCCTTGCAGTTGTGCAAAGGCCTAGTGTGAGAGCAGAAAACATCAACTAGGATTGTCTATCTAGCACTCAATATCACTCAGTCCTCAATCACACGACAGCTACCGAGTATGGATGGGTGATGGTTAGCATGAGCTACATCTGTGTGCGTTAACTTGACATAATTGGCTAGACTCGCTCTAATTTATATAATGAGAAAGGCTATGCTTTGCCCTCCCTCCTTGAAAGCGCAGTCACTTTTGTTCCCTTTGGCTCCTGGCCGTACATCATGGAGATTTGAACTCACAATCAGCTAATAGTACAGTGAATGTTTTTTATGTAAATGCACTATGCAAATGCAGTGGTGGCTCAGAAGGCTAAGGCACAGAGTTACTGATCGGAAGGTCGGCAGTTCGATCTCCATCTCCACCAGTTTGCCACTGTTGGGCCCTTGATCAAGGCCCTTAACTCTGTCTGCTCCAGGGGCAGACCCTGCGCTCTGGCCCCAGTTACACTTGGGATATGCAAAGAAGGAATTTCACTGTGCTGTAATGTATATGTGACAAATAAAGGCTTAAATTATAACTTAACTCAACCTCTTCTTACTTTGTCCTAAAATACCACTTTGTGCTGGTCTGTCTGGACAGCGTTGTGATGGGTAAATCTATATAATACACCAGACAGCACAAAGTTAGATGGTTCTTTCTACCTTGTGCAACAATTCCCCAGGTAGAACCACCCACAGTTAGCCTCCGTGAGAGCAATTTACTTGACGGAGCTGCATTGGAAGTCTCGTAGAGACAGGGCATATCCCCAGGAGTCTGGTATAGTGACATCTGCTCCCAGAAATAGTGTCCCAGATCTGGAAAAAGTTTCATTTTATTTTATTTATTTTGCTTTATTCAAAAGTTTATGTATTATTTATATTACATATATATTATGTATAATTTATAATGTACTATTTTTTCCATTTATCTACACACCTCTGTGGATACCTTATAAAATACAGTATGTTTTTTGAATAAAGTTATTGCAATCCATTTATTAAAAAAACTGACTATATACTGCGTAAACCATCAGCTTTTTCTGCCAAATGTCGAGACGGACCGCAGTCCAGAGGGTTGCCGAGGTTACGGTCATTATTGTTTCTTACTGACAGCGGCAGCCTGCTCCATCAAAAGCATGAGTGACAGTAATGATGCAGAACCACAGTAATTATGTTAATGAGTGCTTGTGGCGCAGGGAGTTTGTTAGCAGATGAAGGTTTGTTACGCACCACAGACATTAGAGACGGAGGAAAAGTCTCTGCACTGCAAATTCCATTGTGACCAATGGAAACCAATGGTTGACATTGGGTTCAGGATGTGAATTCTATCTCCAGAAACATACGGCGGTCCTGTTCAAAAGTTCACTGCGCTTTCTCAGTAATTGCCTTCTGCACCTCTTCTGTGAGAATTGATCTATAGCTCGAAATATTCCATTGAATTCAGAACATCACTGCACACCA
This sequence comes from Heterobranchus longifilis, assembly GCA_028570985.1. NCBI lineage: Eukaryota > Metazoa > Chordata > Actinopteri > Siluriformes > Clariidae > Heterobranchus > Heterobranchus longifilis. The sequence continues at coordinate 8,610,054 of JAOVVB010000034.1, read as the reverse complement.
TTACTGAAAACAATGATCCTTTCAGATGTTTATATTGCACAGAATGTCAATTTTTGTGGATCCATACCCCGGTGAAGTGAGTTTTCTCCATAGAGATGGTGAAATTTCCATCATTGCAATACTGAACAAATACTTCCGTCAGTCATAACATTGTGACCACCTGCTGAATATTAAGTAGGTCTCCACTTTTGCCAAATAAGAAAAACTGTAATACTGTAACAAGCCTTTCTATGGGGAACAGCATTAACCTTTTCAGCAATTTGAGCTACAGCAGGTCTTATATTGGACCAGACTACACGGCCAGCCTTTACTCACCACGTGCATCAGTGAGCCTTGGCCACCCGTGTCACCAGCTTACCGGATTTCCTTCCTTGGATCACTTTTAGTATGTCCTGACCACTGCAACCTGGGAACATACCACAAGACCTGCAGATTGGGAGTTGCCTTGACCCCGTTGTTTTTGCCATCACAATTGTGGCCTTGTCTCAGTAGCTAAAGTTGAAAGCAGCAAGTGAACGAAGTGGAAGAATGGGCAAGCATGAGGATCTGAGAGACTTAGACAAGGGCCAAATTGTGATGACTAGACGACTGGGTCAGAGCAACTCCAAATCTGCAGGTCTCGTGGGATGTTCCCGGTCTACAGTGGTAAGAACCGGCCAAAATTGGTGCAAGGTATTAAAACTGGTGAACTTGCAAAAGGGTCGTGGGCAGCCAAGGCATACTGATGCACATGGAGAGTGAAGGCTGGTCCATGTACTCTGATCTGATTGCTGAAAAGGTTAATGCTGTTTTCCATAGAAAGGTGTCAGAACACACAGGTCATTGCTGTTTTGGTGGCACAAGTGTGTGTGTGGGGGTGGGGGGGGTCCTACTTAATATTAAGCTGGTGGTCATAATGTTATGGTTAATCGGTATATATTACTCTGTTGTGCTAATGTAAAGTAAGGCAAGTATAAATAGGTAAAGGTGGAAAGACAGTATTAAGTTAGAAGAAAAGCAGCATGGAGTTTAAGTGAAATCTAAAGACGTGCTGGGATAACGCCAGGATGTCTGAAACCATCTCAAAATCTTATCCAGGATACACAGTCTCTATATCAGTGGATAATAAACAAGCCCAAAACAAGTGTAATATAAGTGATATTTTCCTTATACACCCTACATAAGAAGCAAAAATAAATCAAGACACAACCCCATTATGATTTATTTAACCTTACAAGTTACAGTAATTGTCATGCTTTGACAACACTAGAGGAAATGACTTCAGGTTGATATATACACCATGGTTTATTAGCAAAAAAAATGTTTATGACTAAAGGGTTGGTGAAGGCAGAGCCTGAAAGATGGGCAAAAGGTCAAATACTATATAACAAGCAAATTGCAAATGAGTAGGAAAAAAGTGGTAAACCAGAACACAAATACCAAAGGTCAAGAAGAACAATCATGCATATATAATAAGACCAGAATGCAGAAATACCAAGGCTTCCTAATGAGAGGCGAACTGTCACCAACAAGCAATGAACAGAGTGCTAAAATGACTTTATACTGAGAGGTGTAGCGTGTTACAGGTGAGATAATGCAGAATGCTGGTGAAGTGGAGAGGTTTTAGTTTAAAGAGTGATTGAGCGGATTACAGGGTGTGTGCATTCTTGGAGATGATATATTTTTTCATAGTAATATCCTAGCAGGAGTTTTTATTGGTCAAACCATTGTGGTGACATTAATTTTGCAATGTTATAGATGTTGGGTCTACAGAACTTTGATATTAGGTTGCTTGCAAAATTTAAAATTACTTTAATGAAATAATGTCAGGAACAGCGTTGACTAAATGACGATTGCTTATTGAATGCCCCTTACACAATATTGCAAAAGCCAACTTCTAAACCAGATTAAATGTAAAAATGTTTGGCCTGATTGGGACTTAAACTCTGTTCACCACATTGGGTGGTCCATCCCATATATAGGGGTCATGGTTGTGGTTGGATGTTGTGTGGATGGATGATAATCGGCGTAAATGCTCCAAATAAAGGTAATGCCTTGGCCTGGCATGATATGATGACAAGTCATCGCCACATTGTTGAAAACAGATTACGGTCATCCAAAATGAGGGTCCCTACTTGGCTATTCTAAATATTGTAAATCTTTTGTAAGTTCATGGAAGCTGAATGCATTTAGCACAAATGGTTTTTATCTATAATTACAGTCTAAACTAAAATATATTGTATTAAAGTAAAATCTTCCACAGTTGCCTATTTGGCTGATGCTCTTATCCAAAGCAATACAAATGAGAATACAACTGAGCACTTGAAGTTTAAGGGTCTTACTCAAGGACTCAGCCATGGTTACTTGGTAGGATTAAAACTCAAGACCTTCTAGTCTGTAATGCAAATCCTAAACAATTGTTCTAGTCAGCTATATCAACCATTAACTTAACCCATGCGAAAAGATGAAGTTTATTGCTTTACTTCCATGTAGACTTAAACCAAAGAGGGTTTATGTTCAAATAAAATAGTTTATTTAAAATAATGGAGCAAAAATAATTCAGGATTTGTTGATGGTGGCAGGAAAGAAAGGGAAAGTTTACAGGATGATAGTGAGACCAGCAATGTTGTACGGTTTGGAGGACAAAGTGGAGGACAAAGACGTTGCTGCTGGCAAAAAGACGGGAAGCAGAGCTGGAGGTGGCAGGGCTGAAGATGCTGCGTTTTGCTTTGGGAGTGACAAGAATGGACAGGATTAGAAATGAGTATATTAGAGTGACAGTGCAGGTAGGACAGTTTGGGGACAAAGTTAGAGAGGCCAGATGAGATGAGATGGTTTGGACATGTGCAGAGGAGGGATTAGGGGTATATCGGGAGAAGCTGGAGATGGAGCTGCCAAGCAGGAGGAGAAGAAGAAGGCCTAAAAGGAGGTTTATGGATCTGGTTTAGGGAGGACATGCAGGAGGTTGAAGTGACCTGAAGGGAAGATGTGGTAGACAAAGTTAGATGGAGACAAATGGTATACAGTGCATTCTTAGAAAAGCCATTATGGATTCAATCAAATCAAACCCTAGTAGGAGTTGAACAAATTACCTTTTAATAAACACAGACTTGTTGGACTCCTATTACAAGGTGCTACGAATTATGTATGTAAGTTATTAATGCAAATGGATTATTAATAGGTCATTACCATCTTCACAATTTCCCTACTTTGACAATGTAGACTGTGTGCAGTGTAGATTTTTTATTATTTTTTTACCTCCCTTTAATTTCTGAGCACATCAGTTTCTAATAAATGTGGAGCCACGTGAGGATAATTAAACTGGGCATAATTAAACTGGTGGGATTTGTGTGCAAGAGCAGAGCATTTACAGTGAACAAGTGAACGAGACGACCACCTGCTTACTCAGTACAAAGAGGCAATCTGTCAGTGTGGCTGTGGTAATGAAGAGAAGTTGATGCTGACCCTAGTTCAGAAAAATAATTCCCAAAGCAATTAAGTAAGTTTTCTATAAAAATTGACTCAAAATTATTTATAAGTGTATACTACAATATACAGTTACAGCATGTTGCAATGCAAAGAAAGAGATTAAGGATAATCCTTAACAACAGGCCAAACCTGTTAATTAATTAATGCAGGTGTCAATAAGGTCCCTTATCCCCAGTTAAGGGCAATCTTAATGCTTCAGCATACCAAGACATCTTGGACAATGTTATGCTTCCAAGTTTGTGGTAACAGTTTGG
>JAOVVB010000034.1:8576791-8587591 GCA_028570985.1 Heterobranchus longifilis | reverse complement strand
ACTTGTTGTTTGTTTGTTTGTTTGTTTTCTTTTGAGATTTGTGGACCTACTTTTAGGGCTTACCGTAATAATTGTTTTTATTCGATTTATTAGAAGTAAGTTCCCAATCACTACAAGAGTTGCCAGTTTTTATTGTCAGATACGTTGGTTCGTCATGTACAGTACGTGTATATCACCGTCCCATGAGCTCTGGAGTACCTCCTGTCCTGTACAGTTGTTGCAGTGCTTTGCCTGCTTGAACACACCAAAGTTCAGCTCAGGAAGTTCTGATAATTAGCTGGTTCATGGAATCAGCTATCTTACAATATGTTGTATAACTTTACAGTACAATACAGTTTTGCAGTGCAGGAGGTATTCCAAAACCAAGGCTGGAAACTTGTGATCTGTTGTATGGATGTCCTGAGTGAGTCGAGTGCACGCGAAGATCATCGTGACAGTCAGTCAGTGAGAATGCTTCTTCAGGTCTAGTATAGGGGGAAAAAGAGCACTAATACTTAACCTGGGTCTCAGGAGAACAAAACTCAACACAAGGCTGATTTTGCTAATCAGTGATTCTACCGATTAGGTTTTCATTTAATCGATTGTTTCCATTGTAGTGATTTGTAGTTTCTTTATTTATACTACAGAACACTTACAGTACTACAGAACTAACCTTAACTGAATATCAGGCTACTAAGTACATATAAATACATACTGTACCTTCAATACAGGAAGATATTTAGTGCTCATGTCAATTTCAGTGGTTCCACTCGCTCGTTTGCAACTGTCCTCTTATGTCTTATGTGTCTTTCAAAACCCCAGTTTGTTCAATTCTAACCAAAGATATTTCAAGACAAAATAATTATGCATCTTTCCAAACTAAAAATGCACTGATACTAAAGTTACTTTGTTCACCATATGTGCATGTGATTCAGCTGTTATTAGATGTGTCGAAAGCTTTAGAGCTGACTCATAGATTTCCCTGCCTGGAATTAGTGAATCCAAGTCGAACAACTTAAAAGAGCTAATTCCTATAAATATACGTACAGCACTGTGGAAAAAAAGTCTTGAGTCACCGCTTCACCGAGTCATTTCTTCATATTAAATGTGAAATGACATTGATTAAAGAAATAGGAATCACTGTTTAACTGCAATATAGAGTGACATACTTTTTTTTGTTGTTGCACTTTTTCATTTTAACCAACTATACAAACGTGATTGAGCAAAAAATGTAAAAGAAAAATAAATAAATTGGTCACACAGGCAAAGAAATAGCACAGATTCATAAGATTGTGGGTTTTTTAATGGGCTCTTTTTTGCTTGTTTGTTTCTAAGACCAATATTAATAATAATAATAATAATAATAATAATAATAATAATAATGTGACTTAATTCTCATATTTCAGTAGCAGTAAAATGTGTAAATGTGTTTTAAAAGTAATAATAAGATGATTACGTCAAAAGTTTGGACACAGGTTTGGATTTATTTCCTACATTTAAAACAATACAATACGGATTGTTTCAAAACTATGAAATGACACATATGGCATTAGGTACTGTAATTAAGAAAGAACAACATTTTAAAAGTTATGATTATTTTGGTTCTACCTGAAATATCTGAAAACCCAAATGCACACTCTGATGTCTGGAGCCTCTCCATCTGCAACATTCATCGACTGTGCTGCCGGTCTAAATCCGTGCCTCTTTTACCTTTTTAAAGGTAAAAAATTAGTTGTTTATGTAACAACCTCAGCAGCAACCTCATTTCCCCTCTCATTTTTTTTTTCAACCTCTCAGCATTCAGCATCACCAGTACACTAATCACCGGCCTGATCATCTGTCATCTGCCCCAGTTTCTCACTAGTTCATGTATTAGGTTAAATGTTCTGTACTGTATGTGTGACTGATCCATAGGCCAACTGTATGGCTTAACAAACAGAAAAAATTCCTCTGAAACTGCTCAGGTTTAGGTATAGTGACTGGACTGAAAATGAGTTGCCAAAACTTGCCAAAAATGAGTTCCAAAAAGTCCTTCAGGAAGCCTGGAGTGGTATTGCTGAAGACTGCATTAAAAATAGAATAAAGTCTGTCTCTTTGGAAACTAAGTACAAGATGAAGAAATGAGCAGTGGCTCAAGAGTTTTTCGGGTGTGAGTAACAGACCCAAAAGTTTGGACAAAAGTTTATATTTATTTATTTTCCGCATTCTAGAACAATACTGTATTTTTCAAAATTATGATGATAATAAAACGTATGATTACATTAGGTAATTAAGTGACAACACCAACAGTCAGTTGTTATTTTAAGACATGAAGGTCATGTTCTGGAATAGTTCTTGCAAGAACAGTATTATGTCGAGTGCATTTACAAAACCCATCAAGCACCATGATGAAAGTGTCTCTCATGAAGACCCTCCCAGACAAGCAAGACCTAAACATTATCTCTGCTGCAGAGGAGACGTTCATTTAGAGTCACCAGCCTCAGAAATCACCAGTTAACAACCAGCACCTCAGATTAGAGCCGTTGAAGGCATAAGTAGATTATTGCATTTTTTTTGAACACCTTCAGCATTGTTTTACAGTGTAGAAAGAAATAAAAACCAGGAAAGATCATGGAATTAGAAGGTGTGTCCAAACTTTTGTGTCCAGTACTTCTGGTACTGAATGTATTTATTGCTCAGGGTTGCATAATGCACATGCTTCATGTCAAGAGTTGTGAGACAATTTTCATTTTAAACCCAACGAGTTGCCATAGACATGGCTGACATTTTGTCAAAAGTAGCACAAGATAATACTTTCTGATCGATAGGGACGGACCGACTTTTCTCTGTCCTAACGTGCTATGCCTATTCCATAATTGGTTGTTGCAGCCCTACAAATGTTTTATGAGCATTCCAAAGTGTTTAAGCCTGCTAGGCTGCTGTTTTTGTGCACCAACACCGTGTAGAAACTTATCAACAAATAGTTGACATAATTGTATAAAATCTGAAAACAAGGTCCAAACCTACATGAAGGGAATTAAGAAAATAACATTAATAAAGTGGTAATTATTGTATTAAACATGGACCATTAATAGGATTATTATTATCTATAATTATATTATATTATATATAATTAATAGGATTATTTTATATACACACACACTTTTTTTTTTGCTTAAGATACCATAATGTTAATATCTGTGCTTATACCGTTGATTCAGAAGGCTGCCGTATGACAAAATTCCTCTGTGTTATTTTTATCAATCGAGGTGAAACCTTCTAGTGGCGCTGTTGGGCTGTTGCTATAGCAACATCTCTATTAATGAATTAGAGACGTATCGGGCCGAAGTGGCTGGAGAATAGCAAACAGAATAAAAGGAGTGTGTGCGTGTGCGTGTGTGTGTGTGTGTGTGTGTTTTCCTGCCAAGGCGCAAGACCCTGGAGCTCTGGAGCAACTGTCCAAAAACATCAGCAGAGTGGGACTAACCAATCTCACGCTGAACTACCTCAGAGTAAGACACAAAGACACAAGACCTCCCATACAGTGCGCATGCATGTCCGCACGAGAATCATACACTGCTGCACACACACACAAATGCATACAAAAAATGTACAGGGCTAAATTACATTACTTGTGTGTGTGTGTGCGTGCACGCAGCTGTGTATGATCCTAGAGCCAATGCAGGAGCTGATGTCAAGGCACAAAACATATGGCTTGAGTCCCAGAGACTGCCTGAAGACATGCCTCTTTCACCAGTGGCAAAGGATGACAACACCACCAGGTATCACACACACACACACACACACACACACATAATAACCTTGTTTTTTTTTTTTTTGTTTGTTTTTTGTTTTTGCCCAGACCATTTTCCATTCCCCGCCCATCTATCTGTAGGGAATAATAACCAAAAGATACATTGTTTCTTCACTCTTTTCCCCCTGAAGCCCTTATTTCTTTTACTTTGTTCTTATGGAAGTACGTATGATCATGAAATTTACGGTTCCGTTCACCGTAAACATGTTTCACAGTCATGATTAACACTTCAAAGTCCAGAGTACAGATTGTCAGGGGTATTGTGAAATTCTGCAATAACACATCCTGCCTAATTAATGAGCCTTGTGACCGTGGGATTGTTATTTCTGCACTGTTTTACTGTTCTTTAAACACTCTCCCAATTTCTTCTCAATAAAAGGCATGAAAAAGAAAATAATACTCATCATGTTCTTTTTTTCACTTAGTGTTTGATAGGGTTACCAAATAGATCTGGTGTCATTAGGTCTGAAATCTGTTTTGTTTTTTTCTAAAATATGAACGAATTTGAGTTTCTAAGTGTTTTAGTTAATGTTAATACAGTAGTTCATAACTGACTGCATGTTCTTTTAATTGTAGTCGGACCTTCGCCTAACTTTAAGACCGAAATTTTTCAGTCAAGTTCCAAAAAATGTAAGTACTCATCCATCCATCTACCCATCTGTCCAACCATCCATTCATCTTTCTGTTCTCCATATCCATCTTTGAAACATCCAATCAACACATCCATCCATCTTCACATAGATGCCATGCATCTGTCCAACCATCAATTTTTCCAGCTATTTTCCATAACTATCTTCCAATAGCTTATTCATCCATCCATCCATTCATCCTTTCATTTAGCCATCCATCCAATACATCCATCCATCCATCTACATGTAGATTCCATCCATCTGTCCAATCATAAATTCATTCATCTATTCCCTATATTCATAAGCCAGTCATTTATTCATCCATTCTTCCATTTAGCCATCCAATCAATGCATCCATACATCTACACATCTGTCCAACCATCCATTCATTTATCTATTTTCCATATGAATCTTCCAAGCCATCACCGATCCATCCATCTATCCATCTTTCCGCCCATCCATCATGCAGTCATCTTCACATGCATCCATTCATTTTTTTCCCCATTGTAGCCATCCAATCAATACATCCCAACCATCAATTCACCCATCTATTCTTTATATCCATCTGCCATTCGTATATCCATCCATTCATCCATACATGAAGCTACTAATTCATCCATCCTTCCATTTCACCATTCAATCAATACAGTACATTCATTTCTCAATCCAACCCTTCATCTACCTTCTCATCTATCTGTCCAAAATTCCATTCGTCCATGTATTCTACATTTCCATGTGCCATTCAATCATCCATCCATCCATCCTTCCTTCTATTTAGCCATCCAATCAATACATCAGTTCGATTACTCATCTGCTGTTCAAATTCATCCATCCATTTACAAGTCATCCATTCAGCCTTTCATTTAGCCTTCCAATCAAAGCATCCATCCATCTACACGTAGATTCCATCCAACAATATATCCATCTGTCTGTTTTTCATTTCCATTTGCCAATCTATTCATTTAGCCATACAATCAATACATCCATCCATTTTTCTATCTGTCCATTCACTCATTTATTCTTCTATCCATTTGCTGTTCAATTATCCATCCATGCATCCATCTACAAATACATCCATCCAACCTTGCATTTAGCCTTTCAATCAATCCATCCATCCATCTACATGTAGATTCCATTCAACAATCCAATCACCCATTCATCCATTCATTTAGCTGTCCAGTCAATACATCTATTCATCCACCTGTTTTTTCCATACCTATTTTCCATCTTTCAGTTATCCATTTACTGTATTTTCCAATCCATCCATTCATCCTTCCATTTAGCCACCCAATCACTGTTTTACATTCCGTTTATCTGTCCAACAATCTAATCCATAAGATGTATTCATTACATTTATCTACCAGTCATCCATCCATTCATCTATTTAGCCATCCATTTATTTAGCTATTCTCCATATCCATACCCCAATAAAACTTAGTTGTCCATCAATTCATTCATCAATAGAAAACATTTAATCTATTTGTTTATTCCTTCATTATAGTCCTTGTGCGACTGAAAAATAAAGTATTGATGCTGTAAATTGCATGAATTACAACTTTCCCTTCATTGACTGACAGCGGAAGCACCCAAACCAACAGCGAAAAGAAGAAGGCGGCGGAACTCTGCCGGCAGCGCGTCCAACAGCGGCGCAGGAAACAGCAAGAAGCGCAGCCCAGCCAACAGCTTCAGCTTGCCCACACAGGTACGTCTATAAACATGCACAAAACACACACACACATAGTGATACAGTGATGTGAACTGCTCACGACAACATGCTAGACTGAATAACCTGTGTGTGTGTGTGTACGTGTGTTTGTGTGTCTGTGTGAATGGGTTTTAAGTACTAAGGATGAGCTGTTTTCTAGATAGTTAGTCCAACTGATAACTATTGCTGTGAAGTTTTTTTTTTTAATCAGTTAATAATTAAAATATTGATTTGATTCTAAAAGATTGATATTTATAAAACTGTAATTGTTCTTGCCAGTACCTGATAATATGCTTTTATTTAACCCGTTTAAATGATGTGTTTGTAATTGATAGCAATTAGTTCTAATTGATTTGATGATAATTAGTGCTGTCCGTCTCTGGTCCCCAGCCCAAACGCGTCGCCGGTGAATCGAGGGGTGGCGGGTGGCTGGAGGCGGAGCTTAGGTAGGTGAGTGACATGTGCAGATGGCTATCGCACAGCATGTGCTGCCTTAACGATCCAATTAGCGATGCGAACAAGCTTAATTGGCGAACATGTTGGAGGTATGCTTTGTCTGAATGGGCTAATTAAGGAGCAAAGAGATAGCGTCTGTAGACAAGGATGTGTGTGTGCGTGTGTGTGTGTGTGTGCGTGTGTGTGTGTGCGCGCGCGTGTGTGTGCCTATAATTTTTTTCTGTTTGTCCCTTCCAATCGTTCTCATTCAAACTTTAAATCTACATTGCTAATTCACTTGTCTGGCATGCGACATGTGTTTCGATTAAAAATGGTACAAGTTTTGCCTGCATTCATATTAGGCAGTGTGTTTCTAATCTTGGTTTCCCTTCCTCTCTCTTTTTTTTTTCCGTCTCCCACCCCCTTCCTCTACCTGTCTCTCTTTTTGTCTTTCCCCCTCTGTCTCTCTCTGTACCTCCCTCCCCCACTGTATAACGCTCTCTCTCTCTCTCTCTTTCTTTCGTTCTCATCCACCCCCTCCTTTACCGCCCTCTCTCTGTCCCTTACTCACTCTCATCTAATTCAATTCCGAGCCACATTATTAGAATGACCATAGCAAGATACATTATTACATTATTTAGTATTCCTCCATATTTGTCCATTTGTCAAATAAAATAATTCGAAATGGCGTTCCACATCTGTTCTAATATACGTATATGGAAATAAGATTTCTACACAAAGAACATAGACACGGGATTATATTTACCCATGTGCACCATGAACACTGCTGACGCTCTTTAAATAGTTGAATGGTCTGTAGGTCAGGGAAGCAAAAACGAACAAATTTCACATGATATTTAAGTGTTTCCAAAATTTAATGGACGAGCAAAAAAAAACAACAACGTTTAAAATATTCAGAATCAAATATTTAGTTAGATTTAGTTGCCCATAGTCTCGTAGGTGTAGGACAAGTGGTCTGATTAAATGCAGGACAATTTAACCTAGCTGTTATAATATTGGCATCGTCTTTGAATTAAATATTTAAGAAAAGAAAAATGTTTGAAAATTCTTTAGGGAGTTTCTACGTATAGGCTCTAGAATTGTAGCCTAAAGACAAACTGTAATATAAAGTTAATCACTGAACATGGGGTGTTACACAGGAGGGATTCTATTATTTTATACATTACAAGGTTCATTATAAGATATATATATATATATACAGACATATGATATGATGTACAATGTATGATTTGATATGATACAATATGAATTACAATATGATTTATGATGATTTGAATAATTTGGCAGACGCCCATATCCAGGTGGACTTGTATAAGTCTCCATCAATAAATATCAATTATTAGGTTATTGTATTATACGATATGATACAATGATATGATTTGGAATAAATGATGCGATATGATCTTAGATATGATATGATACAATACAATATCATATGATACAATACTATAGTATATCATGATATGATCTTGCCACCTGCTAACTTTCTTTGCTTAAAAAGCAACACGGCTCCCTTTGCATGGTCTAAATGATACTAGATCAAAGTTTTGTCAATTTGTAATAATCTAATAAAATGACAAAATAATAATTTATCAGCTCTCATGCACACAGACACCTATACACATCATATTTACCTAATAGCATTTGGCAAGAGCAGCTTCATTTAAAGCAATTGTACAGTATATATACTACATATAATATTTGTCTAATATTTACACACACATATATATTCGTAGAATATCTGATCTGTTGCTGGGTACAAAGAAAAAAATCCAGTATTTGCTGCTTACTTTAGTTATAGTTTCTTGTGCTCCAAAGATTTGATTAAAATACCTACATCTCAGGTCATTGAAATCAGCGTGAGCTGGATCTAATTGAATGATTCTGTCTGCATGAATTGCATGATAGACCTCTTGAAGATGTGTTTCAAGGTCAGAGTTTGGACAGCACAATTTGTTTCCTAACCGCGCAAGAGTGTGTATTCATTGTCAGGACATTCAACAAACTTTCTCTTTGTCACACTTTTCTCTATTTTTTTTTTCTGCCTCCTTCTTTGTTTCTGTACATCTCCCTTCTGTGCCTCCCTCCCCCTCACTATACCTCTCTCTCTCTCTCTCTCTCTCATGCACTTCTCTTACCCCTCCCTTTTTCTCCATGTCTCTCAAAATTCTATTAAAGTCAAATCAATGCAATGTATCTTTACTTGAATTACCATACTAATATAAAGTATAATCGTATAATATGGTATTTTACCCACACCCTAATCTGGGAATAAGGAAATATATTCATGCACACTGCGCCTATTTAATGACTGCTACTGTAATCTCAGTGTGCCCACACACTTTATGTAAGTACAGTATAGAAAATCATTTCAGTGTCTCTCTGACATGATGTTCAACAAATGTTTTGTTTTTTCTTTCTTTCTTTCTTTCTTTCTCTCTCTCTGTCTGTCTGCCTGTCTCTGTGTAGGATGTGATGGTGGTGGGGGAGCCCTCTCTGATGGGAGCCGAGTTGGGAGACGTGGACGAGCGTCTGATCACCAGGCTGGAGAACGAGCAGTACGACCCTGCTGGCGGTCTCCGGGACGACGGTCGCCATGACTACACCAACTCGCAGGCACTCGGCAACAGCAACCGGGACGGCGAGCCCACCGTCATGGCGATGCAGCGGCCGGAGTAACGGGAGCGCTAACGGGAAAGGATCGAGCGAGGGGTGTGGGAGCGTGCTCATCTGGGGATGTCGAGAAGGAATTTGTGCGTGTGTGTATGTTTGTATGTGTGAGAAAGAGAGCTATGACCTATATGACAAATGATGTCATCCAGTTTGTATAACTATTACAATGGCTTTAATGGCATTTTTTTGTCTCAGTCTCCATATCATAAGAAAATGATAATCATGAAGCATACGTTCCCATTTCATATGAAAGCTTTATAAATAAGCAGCGCTATCAACTACTTTCATACCAGGATTTTTTATCTTTTCTGTAATGATTCAGCTGTTCTGTAATGTTCGTTTCGGCTTTCCAAAATCCACTTTAAAATGTCTACTTTGTGAGTGTTGTGATGTTTTTTGATTTTTACTGCTGCAAAATCTGCAACGCCAGATTTTTTTTTTTTTTCCTCCCTTTATTACTTAATTGTTTAAGGCATAATGTAAAATACCTGCAGGTATGTGTATTTACCGTTAAGTGTGTATTTTCTGTATGCTTTTCGACTATTTGCATCAATAAATTGTGTTTGGTTATGATAACAGGCAAAGGCCTTACTTGCTTATTTAATATTCTTTAAATCATTGATGAATTAAAATAAAACATTTTCAATTACCTGAGGAAAACTGTGTGGGGAAATTATTTAACAGTGTTAGACCTATCATTACAGTGTACTGTGCATTTGATTGCGAAGGTATGCATCCCTGTGATTTACTCTACACGTGCTCTTACAGAAACTCCAACTCACTGTCGTGTGACTGTAGGTCAGTTCAATTTCTATTTGTCATCTTATCCTAATTGTATGCAGTGTAAGGATTGCTCTAATGAATAGAAAGTTAATCTCTTTAAACTTACTTTTTAAATTGACCTATTTTCATTGAAAAAGACTTCTCATTCTTACAAACCCAAAAGAAACGGTACCATGGGTCATAGTTTTTACCATACTGTGATACAATGGTACATGTACTATATATACAGTATATATAACACATGGTTCTACTACATACTTTATTATGCTAATATGGAACACATACTGTACCAAGATACGGTCAAAAATATGTTATAAAGTTTATTTACTTGGCGGCACGGAGGAGTAGTGGTCAGCACTATGGCCTCGCACATCTAGGGTCATGGGTTCATGGAGTTTACATGTCCTTCCCGTGTTTGGTGGGTTTCCTCTGGGTACTCTGGTTTCCTCCCACAGTCCAAAGACATGCAGATTAGGTTAATTTGTAACAGGTCCCCTGTGACCCTGTATATAGGATAAGCAGTATAGAAGATAAATGTATGTACCATAATGGTAATATATGGTACAGTACAATGTTACTTGTTATAATACTCTCTAAAGGTTACTACACAATACTTTGGTGTATGGAGTTTATTGAGTAACATAGTGGCTAACAAAGTTCAGCAGGTATCTAATATGGTATGTTTGTACATAAATTCATATTCAAATATTCAATTCAATTCAATTTTATTTGTATAGCGCTTTTAGCAATTGTCATTGCCGCAAAGCAGCTTTACACAATCA
>JAOVVB010000034.1:8532705-8543867 GCA_028570985.1 Heterobranchus longifilis | reverse complement strand
TGAAGTTTCCACAGTCTGTGTTGATTTGGGGAGCCATGTCATCTGCTGGTGTTGGTCCACTGTGCTTTATTAAGTCCTGGGTCAATGCAGCTGTCTTCCAGGAGATTTTGGAGCACTTCATGCTTCCTTCCGCAGACAAGCTTTATGGGGATGCTGACTTCATTTTCCAGCAGGACTTGGCACCTGCCCACACTGCCAAAAGCACCACATCAGCGCCACAGGCTGATGAAATGAAATGAAATGCCGCATTGAGGCAGTAATTGCTGCAAAAGGGGCCCAAACCAAGTACTGAGTACAATTTCCTCTCACAGTATCCTGTGTTGAGCTCCAGGCCCTGCCCCCCCCCCAGAATGCAGCAGCATAGATGATGAGTGAGTGAGTGAGTGAATGAGGGAGTGGGGGATGGACAGGATAAATTCAAGCAGCTTAAAAGGACAATAATTTTAAAGCATGTTTTAGGTGCAGTTATAGCATTTTGCAAAATCTTACTGATATAGCCTACTGTAACCAAAAAAAAAGAAGCATTTGATCTTTTTAACACCGTTGTTTCTCAAGAAAAACGTGAAAACAATATATTCTTTATCACTCTGCAATATTTCTATATATAGAACTGCAAAAGTTATCTCATTTTGCTGTCAAATACTAAACCTATCCATGCTCATTTATTTTGTTTAATATCAAATGGTACCGAAATCATAGAATATTTTTATTTCATTATATATAAAATTTTTTCACAGATCTCATTGTCAAGATTTTGCAACAAAACACAAAAGGAATCAAACCAGATGAGCTTCACAAGGTGCGTGTCTTTGTGTGGATATATATACTGTATACTGTACATTATATAATAATGCTTTTCTTGCTCTGTCTAATTTTCACTTTCACCTTCTTTTTATTGCCACCTCTTCAAAATTGTGGAACAACAGCCTGAGAACATTGTCCTAACGCTACAGGTAACAACTTCACTTGCTATCACGTTCTTATTCTAACTCATTTCGACATTGATTCTCGTCATTACAGTACCTTTAATTCCATCCTGCAATTTCATCTTTTAATTGATCTCTCAACTTTTGACTTTCACCTTAAAGGCCATTATTCTTCTTTTAAAGAAGTTTTGTGTAAGTCTTAGACATCTTCAAAAACATATGTGTTAATGTTATAGATCTGAGATCCTGTGTTTCTGGTTTCACTCACTTCCTTTTTTTTAAATGCGCTGTCTCAGAGTGTATAGCTTTAAATTAATGCCCCCTTGGCGGAATTGCATCAGAATACAGGAGCCATCAACTTCTATGTTAAGTATTTCCCTCATTTTAGGCTTTTCCTAATCAAATTTCTAACAAGCAAAATAAAATATAAGAGGACTCATTCACGGTGAAGTCCTCATTATTAATTAATTAATTCATTCATTCTTAATACCACTTATTCTGTTTAGGGTTGGTTCTCCGTTAGCTGGAGCCTCCCAGGAGACTTTGGTCACAAGGCGGGGTACACCATGGACAGGGTGCCAAACCATTGCATATCACACATGCACATGCGCGCGCACACACACACACACACATACACACACATTCATTCATGCACTGCAGGCAATTTGAAAACACCAATCTTTATGTCGTTATGGGAGGAAACTGGGTTACCCACAGGAAACCCACTAAGCCTGGGGAGAGAACATTCACACAGACTCGAAGCAGGAATCGAACCCTCAACCCTGGAGGTGCAAGGTCACAGTGATATAAAAGTTAAAAAACACCCAAAGTGGGGATTGAGCAGACATGTGCAATAAGGGGAAAAAAGGGATGTACAATAAGGGAAAACGTAATTTGCTTACTTAAGCCCCAGCCTATGCAAAAAAGGGAACTGGAGAAACACCATGGAATGGTTTTTTTTTTTTTTGTGTGTGTGTGTTTTTTTTGCGTTTGTGCAGACTGAAGACACATCTGAATGTCTAAAGATGACTTAAAAGGGAATTTTGCATAAAAGGTCCCCTTTAAAATAGCATTACTATAGCATGTTCTTATTTTGACTTGTTCAAAGATCTAATATGTCAAACTAATAAAACAACTCCGCCAGCTGCATTGTTTAAAACTGAGACGGGCATATTATTATTTATCAGCAAAAAAAAAAAAATTATATTCTATACTATTAATATAATGTATATTACTGTACAATATTACACGGATGATCTTAAAAGTTTTAATTGCATCGCTTAATAACTAACTCATGATAGTGACTCAGTCCATTTGCTGACTTGAGGACTTACATAAAGTATGATATCATCTTGTTTTGCAAAGAGCCAACATGACTCATATTTTTCACGTGTATTTTCTCTCCGAAGGCCATTTATTATGAGATCGGCTTCATCGTTCTGGCAACGCTGGGTGTTGTGTTTGTGCTCCTGATGCCACTGGTGGGTTTATTTTTTTGCCTGTGTCGGTGCTGTGAGAACTGCGGAGGCGAGATGCACCAAAGGCACCGCAAGAATGCTGACTGCCAACGTGGCTTCTATACATTCCTGCTCATCACCTCATCGGTGTTCATCGCGTACGTATACACACCTCCCATGGAATATGTTTATCACATCCCAGTACTGAAAGTCAAGTCTTTTTTGTTACTTTATATAGCAGCAAAACTGACTGATTTCGTATACTGTTGCGACCCATCTGGCGGATGTGTTGACACTGGTGTGCACTACGAGATGCTTTTCTGCTCGCCATGGTTGTAAAGAGTACTCAGGTTTTTAGACTGACTCAGACCACTATTCATATACACATTCACTAGTCACATACATAGAAAGCCAGACATCTCGCTTTAGCTGTTTTATAAGCTATTGCTAGCACTGCTACAGTATGTAATCTCCACATCTAGGACCAGACACGCAAGTGACTCAGATCCGATCTGAAAAACATCAGATTTGTCCATTCAAACAGTCACAAAAAAATTAGATCTGTGTAAATTTAATTCCACTAATTTGGGGCTAAAAACAAGATAAATATCACAACCTGAACATCCTTCATCAATAATCCACCTGTTCCTCAGTTTAGGTTTTTTATGCGTATGGACTCTTCCATTCATTGTCATTTTTTTGTGTGTAGAAATGTGTTTTTAATCAAATGAGTATGACTTTTTGTGGACATTGAAAAGATGACTAGACAAGGATGTCTCTTCTGAACTTACATTTTACATCTGAGCAGTTGAGGATTGAGGGCTTTGCTCAATGGCCCAACAGTGGTAACTTGGTGGTCATGGGGTTTGAACCTTGGGAACCTTCGAACCTTGAATCAATGATGGTTTCACTACTGACATCTTTAGAGGAAAAATAGTACTGCACAGTGCTGCTATAATTCAATAACAGTATAAAAAATAGCATAGATTACAACTCTGGAAGTGTTTTGGGCCCCTTTGTAAATGCAATTTACTCAATTAACAAATGAAGCTACAATAAATCTATATAAAAAGTTTGTACAAAAATGTATTTCACATTTCTTAATGGAATCCAGTGGCAGAGGAAAACCTTTATGTTTAAAATAATGATAATAATAATCTTATGTGCGTACACTAATCACCAATAACATTACAATATAAAACATTATTATGTTAACGTTACCATTATACCACCTGGCCATGACTCCATAAGACCTTTTGTGTGCTGTGTTGTCTGGTTCTGGGATGTCAGTGGGCTTTGGATGCTGTGGGTTGCGGTATGGGCTCTCCAGCGTAAACCATGAACACTTGGTCAGATTGTGATCTCGAGAGATTGGAAGCTGAGTCTGTGCATTTAGGCTGAGTAGGTTTAGCTGGTACCGGGTCTGCTGGTGACTTGTTATCATTGATTTGCACTAAATTGTCTTTTCTGTGGGATCGAACCAGACAGGCTAGGCTTTAGTCTCCATGGGCAGGGTTGAGCCATGGGAGCCCATGATCCCATCACCAGTTTACTTGTATATAATTGTTAGGGCTAATCAGTGTATAAAAAGTAGCTTATAATATTTTCACTCTCTAATGTAGCAAAAGTAGAAATATAAAGTAACGAAATTAGAAACAAAAGCACAATATCTCAGAACTCTGCTTATTTGAATATATCTACTTAGTTACATTTTTAAATCATTGAAATTTTTAAATTTTTCCGATAAATTCAATGAAGAAAAATCTACATTTGATAATATTCTGCATTAATAATAAATGCAAACAGTAGCAACATTGTAGTTGCTTTCGAAATATTGCGAAAGGCTGTAAAGATCAATTTATTGCAACAATTTCCCATCTGTGGAACCTCAAAGTAAAGCAAATCGTATGAAATACGTCATTAGTTTAAAGTCATGTTTTTAAGCAATTCTCATAAAAAAATTGAACAGTCAATATACACATATGCTAATCCATGCATCCACAAAAAAAAAACATTAACCTTAAGCTAGCTAGCTCTGGTTAAGTAGCTTTTAGCTTGCTAATGTGCTGCAAATCATCTGCAGTATGTTCATATACAGTAGATTTTAAAAACAGTGTAATAAAGAGACAAAGTTGTCAGGGAAGATAATTTTATATAGGATTAGACATTATTTAACAAAGAAATCAGAATGATCATACTGCTACTCTAATAAAGAATAAAAGGTTTAGTCATTTTGTATGGACGCATTGGGACCAAGTGGATACAGACTATAAAGTTCAAGTTTTCTTGTATTCAAATTGGTCATATTCATGGATGTACACTCTATTGAAATAATAAAAATAGTCATATTTTACACAAATGTGTTTGTTATGTCAATACTTTAGTCTGTCTGAGTATTCTGGTGATTGACATTCATACTGACAGATGGCGTTTCCTGGACAAGTTTTCAACGGTGTGTCACATGACTACTGTATATTTGGGACAAACGGCGTCGATGGCGGGCCGACCTCTCAAATCGCCGTTTAATGACGGCCCGGTGTTTGCGTGGAAATTTGGAGGAAATGTCACGATTGTGCTGCAGACAAAGCAGTGTAACTCAAATACAACTTTCTCATTAGGAAAGAAGCTCGAGAGTAAACCTGCAGTGGTTTAGAATCTCTCTCTCTCTCTCTCTCTCTCTCTCTCTCACTCGCTCCCTTTTTTTTTCTCATACACACACACACACACTTTTGCAGCACTCACAAAAGCACAAGTTTCTTTTTCACCCTATGAGTGTGTGTGTAGCAGTTATGTGACATCGATAGCCCTTATTTTCTCCTCAGAGAAATTCTCCGCTTTCTTTCTCTGCTCTCCATCTCTCACTTTTCCTCTTTTTTCTTTCCTGCCCTGTGCTGACAGCAGCCTTCACTCCACAATGAGCGTTTGTGAAGCGTAGACAAGCGTAAGCCCTGTCTGCATTGTGTGTGTATGTGAGTGTGTGTACAGAGAGGGGAAATAAATATTCAGAATATTCATTATACTTTCAGTACAGTCCGATTACCCACACGGATATTCAGTACAACAATGTGAGTGAGAAATTTCTTTGATGTTAAAAACATTTTAGCCCCAATATGGTTAAATGGTCTGTTTAGTTTTGCTTTCTTAGCACTCACTTAATAGCAGCTGGCGTTGACTTGTACTGTACATTTCTGATAAGGATGCTTCTCTTCTTCGATTTCAACTCTATCTAATGATTATTTGTTCCGTATCAGATCAAAGTTCATGAAAATCATATTGTTCACCATGTCCAATGATGATGTTGCTACCTCTACTGTAGGAATGATTTGGGTTTTGCTAGAATTGGAACTTTATGAAGCAAAGTGGTACAAACAGTGATATGTCTTCTTCTTCTTCTTATGATGATGATGATGAGGATGATGATGATGAGTATATCCCCCACTATCCAGTCATATCTGGATCTGATGTGTTTTACACCTCAGGATCTAAAAGGCTTGCCATAGATTCAGTGGGTTCTTTCAAATAAAAAAAAGCCTCAAGAACCACCTACTTTCATTTATGATAATTAACATAATATCCAAAACCTACCGAACAAGCCGTAAGATTTTTGTGTCATCTTCATGGTTTTCGTGATCAATCTACTCAGGAGTGTGTGAAACGCTTAAGAAGTTTGACATTTGTTGGCATCATGACCAGAACACACCAATCAATTCCACTGAGGCAGAGCCTAATTTACCCAAAAAGCTGTAACTCATATGCTTGAATGGATTTGCACCAAACTTCAATGGCTTCTACAGGACACAATTCTGAGGTCACAACCATATTTTGGGTTATGCTGTTTCATAGGTACGGAGCTATGATGAAATAAGTGTTTCTCCGGATGCTCATGATGCATTAAGCCGAAGTTTAGTATGATCCATCTAGGTGCTAAACAGTATGCCAGTCACATGCCGATCAGCTCCTATAAGGCGGAGCCAAATTTTCATAATTGGGTCAGTTGGGTTTGCTATCCATTTCTGCCCAATTATAAAACATGCATATCATCTGAAAGATAAGTTGCACTATGAAATATTATTTATTAAATCGTTTCCTTTGCTCAAGCTTTAAAATTTTCTAATGGTCTTTTGGACTGTTTAGCTTTAGCTATAGAAATGTGTGATCAATATTATAAGGCTACTTTTACAAACTGGTCCTAAGTCTTTAAATCGTTAATGTCAAGGAAAAAAAAAAAAAGCGAGCAATCACAACTTGGGTAACTAAGTTGTGACTGCTCGCATAATTGCCACATAAAACATGAAAGGTCTAGTAGGTTGTGCAAGTCACTCAAATTGGCCACTTTGGTGCACTGTTCACAATTTTCACACAAAATCAAGTATATCTCTGAAAAGGGTTAACGATAAGATTTCTTCAAAAGGGTCAAAGTTGACCCGCCACTATGTTTAACAACAGAGCAAATTTTATTTATTTATTTATTTATTTATTTATTTTTTAACTTGAAATATGATTTTTGTCCTAGAATGTGACCCCAGGTATTTACCAAGTTAGTGACAAATGACAGAATGTTTCTTCTTGCAAAACAGATTTGGGGTTTAGAGTTCAATGAATCTGCTTTGTTTTAGAGATTTAGTGAAGCTGGGTATTTTTAGAGCTGCGAGTCACAGACAGACTCTCAATTTTGATTTGAATTTTTGACCATTTTATTACATGTAGCTATAATTCTTATAGGTTTTAAAGTATTAAAAATTGCTACAAGTATTATATATATGCTTTGTTTCCTGTGTAGTCGATTGTTTAAATGCCATGTCTTGTACAAAGCGATAATCTTTATTATTGTACATAGAAGCGACACCCTCACAAAGCGCGAGAATTTGAAGATGTTTGTATTTTACCACAAATGCTGTGGTATATTTTTAAAGGAATTCATCAATTTTAGACTATTTAACTTTTGCAAGTTTACCTAAATCATTTAAAAACTGTGACTCGATTCTGATTCTGACCTAGCATTGGAACAATTAATTGAATTGACTAATATAAGATTGTTTAAATTGTGTAATAGATTAAATGATTAAATCACACAGCTCTAGTCATATTTGACGCATAGGAACAGTGGAGTATTATTATAATGAATATAAAAGACTAGCAACATACATAGCAATGACATTTATAAACATTTGCATGATATCTCACTCACTCACTCATCTTCTGTACCGCTTTATCCTGTATTCAGGGTTGCATGGACCTGGAGCCTATCCCAGGAGGATAAGGGCATAAGGCAGGGTACACCCTGGAGAGGGTGCCAATCCATCGCAGGGCACACACATACACGCTCATTCACACGCTACGGGCAATTTGGGACCGCCAATTAGCCTGACCTACATGTCTCTGGGAGGAAACCGGAGTACCCGGAGGAAACCCGACCAAGCACGGGGGAGAACATGCAGAGACGGGACTCGAGCCTGGCCGGGAATCGAACCCGGACCCTGGAGGTGCAAGTGCTAACCACTACACCACCGTATATATTATAGTATATTTTTGCAAACTCATCTAAGGATTTGTCAAAAGCTGCTGTCTAATACTGTCTAATATTGACTCATTAGCAGATTTGAGATTTGCAAACAACATTTTGCCAACACAGTTAAAACACATCCATGCAAGACTTGAAAGGGAACTTTTGAGGTGTGCAAGGTTTGGCATATGAATGTCAACAGAGGGGTGGAATTAATTTCCCATGAATTTAATTTCTATGGAGTTACTTTAAAAAAACATGGCCACCTTCAACCTTTCATCAACACTCCATACACTTTCAGACATCAGCTTCTTGAGTTATGAAATCTTTACTGTTCTATATAGGCCTACTGTAACCTGGCAAGAATTGGGCCATGCGTTGGTGAAGGTGCTCTGATAAGTAGTACTCTGATAAGTAGTTGATTTACTGCCCCTGTGTGGTTAGTGGCTGCTATTGCAAGACATGTATGTGTACATTTAGTAGAATGTACATTGTAGATACACAATTACTGAGACTAGCCTGTCTGGTACCTACAATGTGATAGGTGTGATATAAGTGTAAAAATAAGGGTCCAGGGGAGACTGCTGAAAAAATCTAATATATGTAGCATATGGCAATTACAGTATGTCATACATAATATTTAATACATGTGGAAATATAACACAGTCTTAACTCTGTGTATGTTCCAGAGTGGGTGTACTGGTTGCCTACGCTGGAAACCACAACATCACATCCCAGATCAAAAATACCAAACACCTCGTCCGCTCCAACATACAAGACCTGAAATCCCTGGCCAGTTATACGCCAATGGTAACACACATCACAAACACAACGAATTAAAAAATCTGTTAAAGTATATACAAAGACGCATTTTTATTGTGTACATTTACAGCAAATCGACTATCTGACTGCACAATACACAACAGCCAAAAATAAAGTTCTCTCCGATCTAGACAGTAAGTAGTCTCTTTCTTGTAAATATTTTTGGTATATTTCCCTTTGCTACTTTATATTATATTTCTATGTCTTCATTAATTGTGTGCATTTGTTTTTTTTATGGTGTGTGTGTGTTTTTGTCATTGTGATCGTGACTAGACATTGGGCCGTTGTTGGGTAGGCAGATACACAACCAGATGGACAGAGACGTGATGCCAGCTTTAGACAACGTACTCCGCGTGGCAGCCGGTAAGACACACGCATGCATTCACACACAAACACAAGAAGATTTAAATAACAATTTAACCCTTTAAACTGTCAGTGGATCCTTTATATAGATATATAAGTGCATTTAACTTCACAAGAATCATGAACCGCAGCACGGTGGCTTAGTGGGTCGCACTGTGTCATTGCACCTCCAGGGTCGATGGTTTGTTTCCCACCTTCTACTACTCTGGTACTTCGGTTTCTTCCTACAGTCCAGAGACATGCAGATTAGTTATCAGATAACTTATGGGTCCACATTCCCTGTAGTTTGTGTGCATGTGTGCCCTGTGTCCACCCCGCCGTGTGCCCTGTGTCCCCTGGGGCAGGCTCCAGGCTGTCCACGACCCAGTATAGTGAATGAGCGAGCGGGTGAGAGGTTCCTCTGCACACCAGCTACTTTATCCAGGAATACAATCAGCCATCATGTGGCAGCAGTGCAGTGCAGAAAATCTTGCAAATACAGCTCAAGTGCTTAAAGAGTGACTACTTATCTTAAGCTATCTAAGGCTACAGTAACTGGACTGATCAAGGCCTTTCAAACTGGACAGATCAAGACTAGAAAAAAGACTGGTGATGTTTTTTGTTTTTTTTCCCCCCACTAAAGCTCTTGACCTGCATTTGTATGATTTTATACCCAGTGCTGCTGCCACATGGGTACCTGATTGCACAGTTCCATGATTGAGTGTATTTACAGCAGCGTTCAGGGGAGAGAGCTTACGAATTACTGGTTTGTTTTAAATCAAAGAAGATCATGATGGTGCAATTTGGTATAATATTTATTGTTGGAAAAAAAAAAAGTACTGGCTTACACAGACATAAACATAGCATTAATTGTACTCTCTCTCTTTCTCTCTCTCACTCTCCCTGTGATTTTATTGTAAAGTCAAAGTGGAAAATGCTATTAAAGGTAACTGATCAAACCATGAATGTAGAACGTGTTGAAGTTACTTGTGTGTGATGTTGCTGTTGGTCTACTCTAGTCTGTGTTGTGTTCTTTCTTGTATTTGAACATACAAACCTAAATCCAGTCTTTATCGACAGTGAAGAAAAGTGTTGATTATAAGAAAGCAAATCACACATGAACCAGAATCTGATCCAAATCCCTCTCTAAGCAGTTTCAGCATATACATTTTGCCGAACTCCATCTGGGGAGTTTGGAGGTGCCAATAGAAAGGCACCCAGTGCACCACAACCCAAGGCCGGGCAGACAAAGAACCGAAAACTGTTATCCTGGCCTCTAAACTCCCCAGATCCCAATCCGATCGAATATACCATGGGATGCACCTCCACCCCACAATCCACAATAACCAAAAGATCCTCTGACAACATCCTGGATTCGCAGTGAAAGTTTCTCAACATTACCCTAAACATTCAACTATGTTTAATGAATGTATGTTGCATAATCTCCGTTGTATACTTGGCATTTATATAAACAAGATATATAAAAAATACCACATTTTAATTTTGGCTTTAATTATTTAATTGTCACTTATACATTTCTAACATCCACTCGAATATATATATATATTTTTAATTCTAGTAGTAATTAAGATTAATAAAGGAAATATCCTGATACATTCACATCATTACCATTTCTTTGCCTCTTCCACCACTCTGTTTATCCATCCATCCACCTGTGTGTGATTTCTATTTGTTTATCCATCTGTGTGTGTAAAGCGATGCGAGACACTAAGGAGGCTTTAGAGAACGTGAGCACATCCCTAGAGACATTACAAGAAGCAAGTACCAAGCTGAGGAGGTCTTTGCAGTTGGAGCGCACTTCGCTTTCAAACACACTCAACGATCCAGCCTGCCGAATCGGAAACGCAACGCACACATGCAACAGCATCCGGGCCACGCTCAACCAGCTGGCTGTCAGCGCCAACTTTAATGAGGTAACACATACTGTACACACAAACACCTTAAACGATAAGTGCAATTTTACTAATTATATTAGTGTGTATATATATATATATATCTTTCTATTTCTTTTTTTTGCATTTGCAAAATCCGTCAAGCACCATAATGAAACTGGCTCTCATGAAGACCATCCCAGGAGGGCGAGACCAAAAC
>JAOVVB010000034.1:8469559-8485077 GCA_028570985.1 Heterobranchus longifilis | reverse complement strand
GTTCCTCTCAAGGTTTCCTCCTATTACCATCTCAGGGAGTTTTTCCTTGCCACTGTCGCCCTCGGCTTGCTCATCAGAGACTATCTGACCATTTTCATCCATGCGCACTCATTCCATACAAACTTAAATAATTCTTTTGATTGTGTAAAACTGCTTTGCGACAATGACAATTGTTAAAAGCGCTATACAAATAAAATTGAATTGAATTGATCTGCATGTCTTTGGACTGTGGGAGGAACCCCATCAATCACGGGGAGAACATGCAAACTCCATGCACACAGACCCAGAGGCAGGAATCAAACCCTGACCCTGGAGGTGCAAGGCTACAGGGCTAACTACTAAGCTATTGTGCTTTTTAAAATTAACTCATTTTTGTATTGTTGGATAAAATAATATAAAATTTATCTTCTTCTTTTACTTTTGAATGCTCCCATTAGGGGTCGCCACAGCGGACCATTTGTTTCCATATTACTCTGTCTTCCACATCTTCCCTTCCATCTTCCTTTTTTCCACTTGCCTAGCGGCTCCATCTCTAACATTCTTCTCCCAGTATACCCCTCATTCCTCTTTTGCTCATGTCCAAACCCTCTTAATCTGGCCTCTCTAACTTTGTCCCCAAACCATGCTATCTGCATTGTCCCTCTAATATACTCATTCCTAATCCTGTCCATTATCCTAGCATCTTCAACTCTGCTATCTCCAGCTCTGCTTCCTCTTCTTTTTGTCATCAGCAGTGTCTCCAAACTGTACATTGCGGTTCACAACATTATTAAAATAAAATAAAATTACGTTCATCGTATTGTTAAGTTGTGCTTAAAAAATCCTCTTGTGGAATTGTGGAATACAGAGTGACATCCTTTTTTAGCCCAATAAATGCTGAAATATACAGGTGTATTAGAATATTATCTAAAAGTTGATTTATTTTTAGTAATTAAATTCAAAAAGTAAAACTTGTATATTATATAAATTAATTACACTTTGATATATTTCCCGTGTTTATTATTTTTTTAATTTAGATGATTATGGCTTACAGCTAATGAAAACCCAAGATTCAGTATCTCTCAGAAAATTAGAATATTGTGAAAAAGTTCAATATTAAAGACTCATGATGTCATACTCTAATCAGCTAATTAATAATTAATTAATTGACAACCTGCACATAGAGAGGAAGACACAAAAGGTCATTGCTCGTTGTATCTAAGCACATTTCTGGAAAGTTAAATGGCAAGAAAAAATGTAATAGACAAAGGGTCACAAGCAACAGGGATAGCTTGTGAGAGGGTTGTGAAACGAAGCCCATTCAAGAATTTGGGGGGGATTCACAAGGAGTAGACTGCAGCTGGAGTCAGTGCTTCAAAAGCCACTACACACAGACATATCCAGGACATGGGCTACAACTGTCGCATTCCTTGCGTCAAGCCACACTTGAACCAGACAACATCAGAGGCGTTCAGATGAACGTAAATTTTGGATTTAATTTGGGAATCAAGGTCCTAAAGTCTGGAGGAAGAGAGGAGAGGCACAGAATCCAAGTTGCTTGAAGTCCAGTGGCAAGTTTGCACAGTCAGTGGTGATTTGGGGAGCCATTTCTTCTTCTGGTGCTGGTGCACTGTGTTTTATCTGGGGTCAGTGCAGCCGTCTACCAGGAAATTTTGCTGACCAGCCTCACTGAGATGCTGATTTCCTTTTCCAGCAGGACTTGGCACCTGCCCACGCTGCCAAAAGTAATAATACCTGGTTTAAGGACCATGGTATCCCTGTGCTTGATTGGGGAGGAAACTTTCCCAACCTACAGTAAATCCCATAGAGAATCTATGGGGTATTGCGAAGAGGAAGATGTGAGACACCAGAAGAGCTGAAGGCTGCTATCAGAGCAACCTGGGCTTCCATAACACCAGCAGTGCCACAGACTGATCGCCTCCATGGACCTTCAGACCTGTTGAAAGCATTGTCCTGTGATAGGCTTCAGTGAGTGAGAATACCGTATTGTTAAATTTACAGTAAATCTCAATTTTAATCAAATTTACTTTATTTTCTATAAATAATATAGGGGCAAAACAGGGTCAGAATGTTTGCTTCAGTGTTGTTTGGCAGTTAGTTTGCAATCGGACATGCATCACTGGAGTGATCCCTTGTAGATCTGTCTCTTATTGTGTTCTATACCTTGCTTTCACTGCATACAATCAGTGTTTACCTTAATTGCTGATGCACCAAATTGTCTTCTTCTATGTGATCAACAGTATTAACTTACAAGGCCTAATGTAATGTTCAAGCATGACATTTACAACAAAATGCATATTATACATAATGCACAATTACTATTATTACTCTTGTTGTTGTTGGAAAACCCGTGATAAACTGATAAAATTATACAAATACATCATTTTGAGAGTCATCCTTACGCAGATTATTAAACTATTGATTAGATGTATGAACTGATTCAGACGTTTCTGGCTGTTACTGGTAGTTTCTAGAATCATCTGACTTTGGACTGGTCTATTTTCACTCCGAGTGGAGATGAAATTTTTTTTCTAGCTTTTTATTTTTATTAATTAAAATAATGTACGAGTAACACGACCCCGAAATCGTGTTTAATAAACAGTTGAGAGGTTGAGACACGTGAAAACCGTTGGCAAATAAGCGTGTTTGGAAATACACCCCCCCCGGTCTGGAAAAAATGGGACAGGTCCGCTCGCATATCAACCGCGTGCACGGTTTTATATTTTTAAATCTCTTCCGTTAGGATTGATTCTTTAGCGTGTTAGCTTTCTGAGGAGAAAAAGCGAGAAAAAAAAATCAGACGCGAATATGGAGTGGAAAGCGATGGAAATAAACCCTGAGGTTAGTGCTTATTGTTTTTATCGTGTTCCCCCCCCACACTTTTTCTAGACCATATTTCAACGTATATATATTAAAATTATTTATTTTTTAATTTAGTTTTATTTTTTATATTATTGTGTTGCAGATGCTGAATAAGGTGAGACTGCTGAGTCATGGGAGAAGCTTGTGAGAAAACTAATGTTCCTCAGGGAATGGGCGTAGGCTCGGCTTTAGCCACCTGCTCTTAAAAACTGGATAACTGTCAGATTGGATGATTCGGCCTAATCTCTGCCGGGGTTTTCCACACAATTTGGTTTTATTGGTTATAGTTTAACTGGTACTGGTGTTTATGTTTAGGCTGTGAAATATATAAAATATGTATGTTGTATAAAGATGTGAGGATTGTATTGTTTGTGACGTCTCTAATTTGACATTACATCATGGCCTGATGTCTGTGATGCAGTAATTGGCTTCCTGGGGGTGTCAGTGACTAGATCGTCTGTGGCGTGTTTGTGTGTGTGTGTAGGTGCTGAGTAAGCTTGGTGTGAAGCCAGACTGGCACTTTGTGGATGTCTTGGGCTTGGAGGACGAAGCCCTGGCTGGGGTGCCCACGCCCTGCTGTGCCCTGATGCTCCTCTTCCCCTTGACACAACAGGTGAAACACACACACACACACACTTCTCCAAGTAGAGTGGTGGTGCTGTATATTGTCATATTTGTCAGCCCTGATTGCATTAATTCCATAGGAAAGCGTACTGTGCTTGATACTAAATGACTTGATTTTGATTTCCCTTTCCTTTTCAGCATGAGGAGTTTCGCTCCAAGCAGTCGGTTGACCCATGCAAGGACGTCTACTTTCTGAGTCAGACGATCGTAAACTCCTGTGGGTCTGTCGGATTGCTGCATGCCGTGGCCAACAATCGGGATCAGCTCAGTTTTGGTCAGTTCGACTTCTGAAGTCCTTTCCAATCTAATCTTGCTGTTTATAATTAATACATTTTTAATAGTTGGGTTTCACTAACTTGAATGCCTGACTAGTCTTCATGCAAACCTTATTGTTAATTTTGAGTAATTATTTTGCTGGCACACCCATTTGCTAAATGGTGCATCCAGGGTGGCACTGTATTACCATAGCACTAATATCCGATTGCAACTACTTCAGTGTTGCACCAAAAACAGAATTTTTTAGAAAGAGGAAAAAAAATGTCACAAAGATCCACTTTGTCGTTATCCAGAAGGTGATTCTGCCTTGAAGAAATTTCTAGAAGAAACTGCTGAAATGTCCCCTGATGAACGAGCTAAACAGCTGGAGCAAAATAAGGTACTTCTGCAGTATAAGTGAAAAATGAAAATTGACACCAGGAGACTGGTTAAGTGCTTTCTATTTGTTCGTATTGAATTAGAAAGTCTTCCTCCCTGTCTGCCTTCTTTCTGTAGTATGTGTGTCTAACAGTAGATGGCGCTTCAGTCACACACAACATTGATGGGGCTTGATTTTTATTTCTTAAATAAAAACTCAAATTATCATTTATGATTTTTTTTTTTATTAACATGGTTTCATTGATTTTACTTGGGTACATTTAAAAAAAAAATTTTTTTAATTTTTATAATTTTTTTTACTATTATTGTACTTCACAGGCAATCCAGACGGCTCATGATGAAGTTGCAGCTGAGGGACAGTGTCGTGTAAGAAACATGTGCACATTCGCACCCACACAAAAATAAAATATTGTTCAATTGTATTGTACTTATTTATTTTTAACCCCTTTGGAATCAGCCTGAAGCCGACAAGGTTAACTTTCACTTTATCACCTTTGTCAACGTAAACGGTCAGCTTCATGAACTCGGTAGGTTATCTCTTATATTGATTGCTCTGTGAACATGTGGTATGGCTTGCTTGTTTCTTTCCTTTAAATTAATACAGATTTGTCCTTGGAGTATTAAAATAATTTGTCACAAAGAAGTCATTATTATTGTTATATAGTTGATATTGCCATCATGGATAGACGTTTGCTTATCTTAAGTTATATTTGAATTGCATTAAATACTCTACTTTTATTTAAATGCCTCTAGGACTATAATTTTAGGTATTTATCACCAGCCATGCTGCACTGACGTTTTATACAATTACTTACAAGCATTGTAAATACCAAACATCTATCAGGAGCTAACACTAAAGATTTTTGGGCCCAAGCATTATGACCTCAGCACCATATCATGGGTATGAAAATGCTGATGTCCTAGTGTGTGATGGGTCCTTTTGTTCTAAGGTTTTTTTATTTTCAGAATCTGGGAATTTTTGGGGTTTCTTAACATGCTCAAAAACTCTTGGAATTTACTGCCATTAGGATGCCTGAGTGAGATTTTGCTGTATAGCTCCTACACATGCATGTAAAACCCAGTACACATTTAAGAGATCATTGAGCTGAACAACGTGGTGCAAGGTGAACAAAGTTTTGTAGGTGCGAGGATCACATTTATTAAGCAGTTTTCAATTGAACACCCATAAGCATGTATTAAATGTACATTGCCATCTGTTGAATTTTGAGAGAAACTAATTTTTTTTTTTCCAAGGTCCTTCTCTTTCTGTGGGTTTAAACATCCGTTCCGTAGTTATGTGACGTTTGCACAAACGATGCATTAAAAATGTATGAAATATTATAAAATGTAAAAAGATCATGTAGCATATTGAAAATAAATTCAGATAAATGCATTTCCTTGCATTAAGCATCAGGTTAGTTAAAATGTTTAGCCCTACATAGTGTGTTTGATTAAAATGTGTGTTTGCAGATGGCAGACTGAAAGGACCTGTAAACCATGGTGCAACAAAACCAGACAGCTTTGTCATGGTAATGTTTATTTTACATTTTGGGGGGGGGGGTTGATTAAATTATAGTACTCAACGTTTCTCTCTGTAGGATGCTGCAAAGGTGTGTCGTGGATTTACAGAGCGAGAGAAAGGGGAGGTGCGATTCTCTGCTGTGGCGCTTTGTAAGGCCTGAAGATGAGCTGTACCCAACTCTGATCAAATGACCAAAAACATCCCCCCCCCTTCCTTACAGGCCAGAGCACATCAGTCCTGCACAGTTCACACAAACTGCCTGCTTCTGAATCTTGCATACTGTTCAATATTTTCTCTGCTTTTCTTCATAGCTGTCAGGCTTCTGTTCTGTTTGTAAGTTGTTTATAATATTTGAACAAGTTGCCTAATTGACACATGATCTTGTGATTTGGTTCAGTTCTAAATAAGCTTTCAGCTTCTGAACTTAATGCTGTTTGGCTCGGATTTCGGGCGCACGCCTCGCCAGGAAGCGTGTTATCTGGTGTTAAGTGCTATTCTGATCTATAAAGCGAAGGATGGGTGATATGGGGGGGTTTCAGTGACACTGTTATTAGCGCAAATATTTCCCATTCTGGCTAACAGGGAAACTGTTCTCTTTTTGTGGTCACTGCTAATGTAGTTAATAAATAAATGTGAAGAAACTGTTTACCAGTTGTGGTTTTTTTTTTATTTTATTTTTTTTAAATGACATAGCATAAATAAGGGCTAATCTAAATGAACATGATAAAGATATCCAGGTCAGTAAAAAAAATCTGATATTACTGTGGTTTTAATTAACTGACCAATAGAAAAAAAATTGTTGAGATTTAATAGGTTTTCTTTCTGATGGGGTTTCGCATGTTTTCCCCGGTGTCTGCAGGGTTTTCCCCTGGGTTCTGCTGGCTAATGAACCGATGTCTCTAAAATGAACAGATACAGGCTATTGTCACCACTATACCTCTTTTAAAACCTCACACAGATGTTTTTCAAAGTTCACATTCATAACTTATTCAAATTCCCACTGGGGGCTACGTGATGTCCTATCCGGGCTGCAGTCATGTCAAATTAAGCAGTGTTTAGAGACACTGTGTGTATGTGCCCTGCGATGGAATGGCACCCCGTCCTGGATATCACCCGCCTTGTGCCCAAAGTCTCCTGAGCTACCCGCGCCTCTGTACAGGATCAGCGGTATAGAAGTTGAATTAGCTAGCTTCAAAACCCCATCAGCTGTCAAATCACCAAAATGAAAGAATAAACGATTAAATTTTCTTTTGAGTAAAGGTGACGTTTAAGGTAACACATGCAAACTGTAGCTGATTCAGTATCCTTTGATCAGAGTTTCATTATAAATCATAAAAAAACAGCGCAGCGTTTTCTAAACCAGGCAGCATTCCAAATACATTGCCGCCCTCTAAATAGGTGCACTCCGTATGGCGTGAAAGACTGCACTACGAAGTGCACGACATATCCATTGGAGTTGCATTTGGTCGCAGCAGACGGAGGGAATCGGAGCGATAACGGAACTCCTCCATTGTTTTCGTGCACACTGCTGTCTCCTGGCATTGGCTGAGCGCGGAGCTGCGTCTCTCTCTCTCTCTCTCTGCCCCTGCATCGTATTTTTAGCTCAGACCGTGCTGAGCACTGCGCTGGTGCTCTGGGTGCAAATTACAGCAGCTCGTGCGGCGGCAGCAGCTCATCGGCACCGTCCAGGCTATCAGGATTTGTTTGATTCAGTGCTGCGGGGAATCGGGACTGCGATTGGACTTCTTCCGCTGCAAATGGCCAGTGCTGATGAGGGCTCCGGTTCCCGACCGGATCACCACGAAGCCGCCGAGTGCAGCTCCGGACCTGCTTTTCAGGAGGCGCAGAAATGGATCGAGGTCAGTCAGGTGTCGCTCGAGCGGGCGCGCGCGCTTTCTCCGGTGCATTATGTATTTTTGTGGAATTTTAATACAACGCGGCATGAATTTATAGCTGAAGCTATAAACATTGTATCGTCACCTGTTGTGCGCGCGTGCGCTGGTGTGTGTGTGTGTGTGTGTGTGTGTGTGAGTGAGTGGTAGATGGATATGGCCTGTCAGTACCAGTGAGCGCGTGCGTCGGGTTACGGCGGCACGCGCACAAACAGCGCAGCCGCGATATCACGTGCAATATATTCGCGCGCGTGAAGTAAACGTCTCCTTCTCCTTCGCACGTGAATGTATTTAGTGAATAATAATAATAATACTAATAATTAACAAAATATAGTACCCAGTTCCATTGTAGAATAAATACTCAGCCCAAGTGTGACGTCAATTTAGAGCCCAAACACAAATATCCAGATCTTTCTAATGACGCGCGCGCACACACACAGACACACACACACACACACACACACACACACTTATATATATATTTTACATGGACACAAATATTTGGATAAACCAGGTAAGTATTGAATTCAGGTGTTTCAATCAGGCACCTTATCCCTAGTGAAGGACAATCTTAATGCTTCAGCATACCAAGACATCTTGGACAATGCTATGCTTCCAACTTCATGGCAACAGTTTGGGGAAGACCCTTTTCTATTCCAACATGACTGTCCCCAGTGCGCAAAGCGAGGACTATAGAGACATGGTTTGATTAGTTTGGTATGGAAGAACTTGACCGGCCCCAACACAGAGCCCTGATCTCAACCCCATCGAGCATCTTTGGGATGAACTGGAATGGAGATTGCCAGCCTGGCCTTCTCGTCCAACATCAGCGTCTGACCTCATAAACACTACAGAATGAACGGGCACGAATTCTCACAGAAACACTCCAAAATCTTGTGGACAGCCTTCCAAGAAGAGTGAAAGTTGTTATAGCTAGAAAAGGGGGACCAACTCCATATCAAAGTATAACTATTGGTTTGCCCAAATATTTTGTCCATATAGTGTATATTATATAACAACAATATATTGTTTATTATGTGTTTTTCCTTTAACACACAGCATTGGATTTGGTTATCTATTCTTGTAGCCCGACCTCCTAAAGTGCCAATTCACTAACGACTTTTTCAAAAGTTTCCTAGACTCATTCAACAGAAGCCAAGCATGACCAAATTATTAAGATAGACCCAAAGCCTAACCTGGACAGCTGGAAACTGTCCTTTGAGGGAGATTGAAGGTCAGGGATATTACATGGTATACCATATTACACTAATCAGGGCACAAATGAGAATTTCAAGAGTCAAGTTTAGTGGTTGGTTTAATGATTAGTATTGCCGCCACTCACATCCAGGGGTTCGAATCTCATCTCCAGTTTGGAGTGTGTGGAGTTTACATGTTCTCCTTGTGCTCAGTGGATTTCCTCTACAGTCCAGACACGTGTTATAGGTGTGTGTGTGTGTGGTGTGTGTGTGCGTGCCTGTAGGTTGCCAGGAGGTTGGAGTCCTCAACAACGCATTATGTCCTTTACAGCAGGGAAGGCAATGGCATGAAGTCATAGGTCACTCCAGCCAACCATCATTCAGCGTAGATGGCTTGAATGAATGAACGTTTCTTAGAACGTTTCTTCTGACCTTTTAGTCATTCAAATGCATCTTCAGTGTATGTAAACCAAAACATTTAGAAAATTCATTTATACTGGCAAATATCTTTTTTTCTACTCATTCAAGCCGCCTTCACTAAATGATGGTTGGCCAGAGTGACTTCATAGGTCACTCCAGTTAGCCATCATACAGTGTAGACGGATTGAACTTTATAGTCACTTTATAGTCTTTTTAGATTTCCAAATGCTTCTGGTGTGTGTTTCTACAAACCAAAAAAAACAACAACCCTTTTTTCATTTTTTTATACTAGCTAGGACAGATCTTTCCCCTTCTGTGACCTCATATAATTTGTTGCTTCACTTTGTTACATAGACAGTGAAGTGACATAAAGGGAGTTTAAGTTATGAAAGATTTCATCTTTAACACACACACACACACACACACACACACTGAGGGATTCCTGAGATCTGTATTAAATTGTTAAAAAAAGGGTCATTTATGAGACCTTTAATTTCAAACATAACAACATGCTAAATGCTAAAAGTCCATAAGGAGACAGTTTTCTGCTTGTTTAAGGCATATTTAACTGCCACTATCTACACTACTCACTAACACCAAAGTCATAAAGCCATAAATGCACATTACTGTAACAGTGTTCCATTATTAATAATAGACATAAGCGATATAATTTGTAATAAATGTCTTGTTTCTCTCACCAATCGGTTCTTGTTGTCATGGTAACTAACTCACAATCACAGTGCTGCGAAAGTTTTACAATTACATCCGTTTGCGCCGTGTGCCAGTGGACTCTATTCATAGATTCTGATTGAAAGTTTCTCTTCGTCTTATCTCAGGGGCAGAAGATGTTCAAGATGTAGGCCTCGCTATAAATACCGTGACCTGTTTCTAGGTGGAGTTGTAGATCCTAACTACATGCTTGTGAAGTGCGTGGTATGTGCTGTCGCTCGCCACCTATTTTCCTTCTACGGTGGGATGCATTCTTTAATGTTGATGTTCATTGGTAGGAATGAGGCGTGAGGAGGTCTCTCTGTCTCTCTGTCTCTCTCTCTTTCTTTTTATCTGTCACTCTTGTGTCTGTCAGGCTACCGACCGGAAAGTAGAACAAATCAATTTTCATTCCAGTTTTTTGTCTCTCTTGCTGAAACCCTGACCCTAATTCTTTTGTGTTTTTTTTTGTCAGTATGGCTTCTCTCTCTCTCTCTCTCTCTCTCTCTCTCTCTCTACGTTCGCTTCATCTGTGTGAGATATTTTTGCTGGTCCACCTAGTTTTCTGTCTGTTTTATAGAAAGTTTTTTTTTTTTTTACAGTACCACTCAAAAGTGTGGACACACATTTCGATTTATTTTCTACGTTCTGGAACAATACTGGATTTTTTTTGTATTAAAACTATGAAATAACACACGTTATTTCAAGACATGAAGGTCGGCTGTTCTGGAACACTTCTTGCAAGAACAGTGTTGTGTCAAGTACATTTGCAAATCCCATCAAGCACCATGATGAAACTGTCCCTCATGAAGACCTTCCCAGGAAAACAAGACCTAAACTGACCTCTGCTGCAGAGAAAAAGTTCATTTAGAGTCACCAGTTACCTCAGAAATCATCAATTAACATCCAGCACCTCAGATTAGAGGCGTTATGCAGGATTTACAGAGCACAAGTAGCAGACACATCTCAATATCAACTGTTCAAAGAAGATTATTATGTATTTTGGATAAACGCCTTCAGCAGTGTTTTACAGTACGGAAAGAAATACAAATCTGGAAACACCATGGAATTAGAAGGTGTGTCCAGGCATTTGAATTGTAGTGTAAATCTAAATGTATAAATGATTCTTTTTTATCCAAGCTGAAAAAAAATAGTCGATCATCCAATAGAAATCAAGAAGTTTCTCAGAGCTTTGTGTTAATTTTAATATTAATAACTAATTACTTAAGTCTGTCACTGAAAAGATACAGCTTAGAGGTTGGGTTTAGGATTAGAGTTTGGTTTTAGGATTAGAGTTTGGGTTTAGGATTAGAGGTTAGGTTTAGGTATATTAAAGCATTTATTAGCTGTGTGTACTGTAGTAATTATGTCAATGCAAAGTCCTCAGAATGGTGATAAGGTGTGTGTGTGAGTGTGTATGTGACTGTCTCGGTGGAGGTATGTCAGGGGTAAATGCAGAAGCAGCTGTGATGGGGAGTGCTTCATAAATAGCCAGGCTAAAATAGCGCAGCACCCTGCTGCTTCCAAAGAGCTTTTAACAGTGTTAGAATGAACACACACACACACACACACACACACACACACACACTGGGGTGTTTTCCTCCCAGCGGATAGAATGTAGCTTTTGGAAGGACGCGAAATTTTTTTAAGTGATCACGTCTCCTGCAGCGACCATGTGTTTCATATCCAACACAGGAAGTGGAATTATGGGTAACCGAATCTGGTCGACCTCATTCAATCCCCATGGGTGTATGAGAACGGGCCGGGGTGTGACATTGTTCAGATATTTTGACATGAAAATGCTCAGAGCAGCTGCCCTGCTCTGAAACCAACAGTCGCGAGCTATCGCGTTTCGCTTTATCACGTTACAAGGGCCTGGAGGTTCTTCTGCTTCAGCCTATCGGGTTACAGAGTGTTCGATACCCGGGTGAAGCACAGGAACACGCGTTATGATCAAGACTCATTTCGATTAGTGTTCTCTGTGGATAATAAACGCATGGTGTGTGTGTGTGTGTTCAGAGAGAGAGAGAGAGAGAAAAAGAAGAAGAGCTGATTCTCTATTGATCAGCACAGATGCGATAATGACATGTAGCTTCTGACTCTGTCTGTCTCCCTCTCACACACACACACACACACACACACAAACACGGATTAAAGAGGGCAGCTGTTGCGATGGGAAATGCTAGATAGAGGTAGCACGGCGGTAGTGCTGACACGACCTTGCAGATCCATATGCTCTCGTCCTTCAGTCATCAGCATGAAAACATGCTTTAATAATAAGAATATTGGTCAAAAGACTCAACTACAAGTCGCAAAGATCAGTTCACATGCAATAAAAGTCAAAGTAATAATGAGTACGCATAGACCAGAGGCTGTCCCTTTTCTTACCTCGGCTGCTGAATTTGTTTTTTACGAATTTTAAAGTGTATGTCTGTTTACCGTAGAAATTGGAAGGGCAGTTGTTAGGTTAAAAAAACACAACCGTAATAACATTTTACATTATTGTTCCAATATTGGATATTTAACACTGCATCAGGACAGAAGACTTTGGAAAGACTTTCTCTCATGTCAGTCCCGTACTTACAGTATCATGACATTTATTGTTAAAGTTCTAGTTTGAAGGCTGTCTTACAGCGTTGTAGTTTAAAATCTTTAACAAGTCATAAAAAAAAGGTTGTAACTAAGATGAACTGATATTATTTTTAGGAGTCACATAAAATCATAGTGTTTGTTTTGATCCAAGAGGCAACCTCTGGGGCTGCGTTCCATTCCAGTGTCCTTTAAAGGGTGCTCCCTACTCTTTGCTCCCCTAGCAGGGAATGTCGGATAAGGGAACATCACCAGCGCAGACTTCCTCCACGCGTAACCTTGGTAACATAAGCACCTCGGATACCTGTTGCTCCTACTGTGGAAATTTTACACTGCGAAAATTGAATATTGAATATTTATTGAAACCAAAACTGATATTATTATAAAACATACAATTGAAACGTATATAACTCTTAGTTAAATGATTTGATTAATTTACAAAATGTGTGATGAAATGATTACAGACAGATTACTAGTCTTTATAACAGTTAGGATTTATCAATTAAATTTAATTAAAAAAATATTGTCATATTAATATTATATCATCCTCGTTAATGTTTCATCCCCTTTTCTGGAGAAGTGGAGACCCATTGTTCACTTGTTCCCTACTCCCTGTGGTTTGGAGTAGCACTTAACAAGTGCAGTACACTTCGCAGGGAACTTGAAACTGAACACAACCATGTTTTAAAAAATCTGTCCAACCTGGAAGCACTAAAACATGCATGCAATGTGTCACATGACCACTAAGCTCCAAAAATAAGTCAATCCTCATAAAACTGCCATGTCAAAAAGTCCAATTTCACAATAGAAATAATTGTTGGCGTCCTGGTACAAAAAACAACAACAACAAAAAACATGGTCGCCATAGCTAGAGTTCTCATTCATGACAACTTTGAGGTGACTTTTTATGTATCTCATCAGTTAAAATTCTGTTAAGCCATAAATTCATGTATAATTATGGCATAAATTTATAGGGCAGAGTTGTAGTGTAACTTCCCAAAAGAAATGTAGGAGATGACATGGGACGATGTGACAGTTGCGGTTCATACAGTAACGGTAGCGTTTAAATTAACATTGACCGTCTTAGCATTTTATTGGCTTAGCTACTTACCTCAAGTACAGATTGCTAAAATGCTAAGATGGCCAATGGTAATTTATATGCTAAGGTCGCAAGCTTGAGGTAAGTAGGCGTGTTCCAACCAGGAGCCAGGCTCAAGCTTGCTAGCTTAGCTTTAGCTTTGCTAAAATGCTATGGCGGCCAATGTTAATTTATATGCTAAGCTAGCAAGATTGAGGTAAGTAGGCGTGTTTCACCCAACAGTCAGGCTCAAGCTTGGCTAAAATGCTAAGACAGCTCTAGCAAGCTTGAGGTAAGTAAATATGCTCGAACTAAGAGCCAGGCTCCATTTTTTTTGGGGCAATTTGCCTAGTTATGGATCAACAGCGGTTACCAATGGCGATGACTAGCGCTCCCACAGTTGAGCTCTGCAGAAAACCTATAGGTGATGTCACAGAGGGACTGTCCATTTCTTACAGTCTATAGTATTGTACAGTCTATAGTATACAATGGCCAGGTAAAATTCAATTCTATTCAAATCAATTTTAACAAATGTCATTATCGCAAAGCACCGTTACACGATCAAAAGAAAATTGTATAAAATGTGAAAAATGTGTATGAATCCAAATGATTAGTGTGTCGCTAGCATCATCACCGATGTCTTTCCAATGCTCATAAGCGATGCCTTTTGCCATATTTCTGGCTATGTCGCTGTTCACATGCGGTCCTCGTGCTATCCTGAGTTTTCTGCACACTCTTTGGGGCGCTTCCGTAGTTGTTAAACAAGTTCATCCTGTTTTCCTTAATGTGACAGTCTTGCCTTTGCATACTGCGCAAACAGTGCTGTTTGCTTCATGTTCGTTGTTTAAAATCCAAACTTCATATACAGTAACGTAATGCTTAAGTTCATACAAAAACTTGTAATGCTTAAGTATAGAGCAAACAACTTGGACTTTGCATGGACAATGTACACTCCAGTGTGTGTGTGTACTGTATAGTCGGTTTACTTTCAGTTTCTTCTCCAAATGCATTTGTAGAAGAAAAAAAAAAGTCTGGTAGGCAAAATAATCCACATTGTTAATGTTCATCACCCTCACAACTCACTCAAGTGTAGATCAGATAGGGCATGTCAGTCAGTGTATTCACCTGAACATGAGTGTCGCTGATGCACCGCAGGAATCTACAGTCTGGGCTAGAAAGAAATCATCCCCAGACGCACATCTTCATTCATTGCATTCTGTGTATTTCTTTTATTTTGTGAAGTAATACCTTATATTAAAGTCTTTTTCTCTTTAAAATGAATTTGTCTTAATCCGCAATTGCACATTTACACCAGTCTCGGACTGTGCAGCACTTTGGATATCAGCTCCGGCCTCATGAATAAATGTAAATATAATGTAAATCACGTTTACTACACACCCCTCCCTTTAACCTCCCTTTTATAAACTTTTATAACAAAGCTCTGATTTAAGTGGTTCAAGCTGTACTAATGAAATACACTTGATTTATTGGCGTAGGATTTCCCAGGTGATCTGCATTGTTGAATGATGCGGTCGACAAGAGATTTCCAGATAAACTTAAAACATAACAGAGAACAAACAGGTTACTAAAAGAGTGAAAAGAATGGTGCAATGCACATACTGCATCTAAGCTAATAGAATAAATATATAAAAAAATTGACAAGGTGTAACTTAAATATACTGTAAGTGTGAAATAAACACCAACTTTTTTCTTTATTAAATAACAGCTTTCTATAGACAGTATTAGTCTGAGATTATGTACAGTGCCATGAATTATTATTTTTTTTGCATATTAGTTACTTAAATGATTGAGATCATCAAACAAATGGTAAAATAGGCCTCCGAGTGGCGCAGTGGTAAAGCGCTCGCCCTATCATCCAGAGATCGAGAGTTTGATCCCCGGGTGATGCTGTTACCTCTCACAGCCGGAGGCACAGAGAGAGCTGATTGGCCGAGCTCTCTCAGGGGGGAGGG
>JAOVVB010000034.1:8439352-8450282 GCA_028570985.1 Heterobranchus longifilis | reverse complement strand
TGTTTCCGTTCCGTACTCTGCCGTTTACTCTCAGTCAAAACTTTTTTTTTTTTTTGGTCCGAAAGAGAATCATTACTGGTGACGAGACATGGATTCATCACAATGAGACTGAGAGTAAACGGCAGAGTACGGAACGGAAACATCCTCAGTCGCCTGCCAAGAAAAAGTTCAAAAGTCAACCATCAGCTGGAAAATTCAGCAATGCTTACAGTTTTCTAGAATTCTCAAGGGCCAGAAGTATTGGAACATCACCAGGAAAACGGTTCAACAATCAGCAGCGCTGATCGTTACAGTGAGACGCTTGATGAAGAGCTGAAGCCTAAACTTTAGATTAAACTCATAGGCCTGATATCCAAGTCCGTTGTGATCTTGCATATGACGATGCACGTCCACAAAGCATCCTCCCTATAGTCCTGATCTCGCTTCATCAGACTTTCACCTGTTTTCCCTGAAAGCAGCCCTACAAATAAAATGA
Source organism: Heterobranchus longifilis (assembly GCA_028570985.1). Classification (NCBI taxonomy): domain Eukaryota; kingdom Metazoa; phylum Chordata; class Actinopteri; order Siluriformes; family Clariidae; genus Heterobranchus; species Heterobranchus longifilis. The sequence goes on along the minus strand of JAOVVB010000034.1, from coordinate 8,449,807 downwards.
TGTGTTTGTTAAAATAAGTTTTACAGCCAGAGTGCGGATAATTTTTGACTGACCATCGTACAAGCCTCGTCGCAGTTAATTGCTATATAAAATTCCATCCTGAAAAAGAGAATCTTTTTTGAAATGAAGAGCCCGACTCCGTCAAGATTCTTTAGCGTTTTTGTAGAAGTAAGGATTACTTAATTGTGCATTATTATTCCATGATGTTACGTAAAGGATAAAACATAACTGGGTGTTGAAATTCATTTTGAACGTTTTGAAGCAGAAAAATACAGCTTACCAGGTTATCGAGAAACGCTTTATCCTGAAAACATCCCTGAGAACAAACTAGTGACACCGGAGACTACTTTCATTAATGTTAAATAAATGACTCCTTTAGAAACCGCATCTTTAGAGAAGTAAAGCAAAATACAGGTGCAATGCGTATGGTTTGAGTTGCATGTATTTGACTTGGGGGAGTTATAAAGGAGCGAATTAATGGCACTTTTTGTGCATGTCTGGCCTGTGGGTTAGTAATAGTTAGCAATAATAATAAAAAATTTATATATTTAAATTACATGATGTTAAGCTACAGTTAAAAGTGTATGTGTGTGTGCTGGTGAAGTAGGTGGCGCAATATCTAACTGTATTAATTAAGAACTACATTAGTGCTTCTTTAGATTGGATTTTTTTTTTCTGACTATACATGTACTATACTTTCTACCTCTCTAATCATCCTTTCTTTCCATTTTCTCTCGATCGTCACCGTTATCGTAAAAACACATCTGCTCAGTGGAGACTCAGGACCCCTGACCTCACCACTCAAGTCCCCACAATCCGCTATTTCTGACCCCAAACACACTTTGACTTTTGCCGAGCGTGAGGCTCTCGAGTTAAGGCTGGCTGAGAAAGCGAAGGATGAGAAGGAGTATGAGGAAGAAGAGGAGGAGGAAGAGAAGGAAAGACAGCCTGATTTAAGGAAGGATGACATGATGGCTCGAAGAACCGGAGTGTTTCAGAATGCGGGTGGTAAAGTGCATAATCGGTTCCTCCCACTGCCCGGTTCTAAGAAAGAGACGCGTCCAGCTGTTTCGGCTCAGGAAGAGAGCAAGGGTGATTCGTTCATGGATAGGAACATAAAAACAAAGAGATTCAAAGTGGGACAAAGGTGGGCTTGCATGGTGTTGGGCATGCGTCATAGGAAATTGTCTAACGTGGCTAACTGATGCTGGCTAGCTAGCAAGTTACTTTTGCTTGATATCACCAACCTTTAACTTTACTTTCCGCCAACTAGAAACACATAAGCAGGATAAATATTAATAATTCAGACTTTTCCGTGATGATATGGTGCATAGTCAGTTCATGCATACATTACACTACTCATAAAAAGCATCTTCACACCCTTATGTATCAGGAGTTTGGTGTGATCTAATATTTGATGGATGTACTAACGAAACGTTTTTGAGTTCTGATCCGTGGGAGTTTTGACCAACGTCATGAGATTGTAATTTTTTTTTAACGTGTGCAGTATTTATATTTTTGTGTTTAAGACCAAGAACTCTCTTAACAGAGCTGAGCAGGTAAAACCCGAGCCAACCGTACCATCAACTGTCACTCAAAAGGAGCCAGAAAGTCTTGGTTCTACGCCAACCCATGCTGAGGTTCATCATGACAGTTACAAGCACTCTGGGAATTACGATGAGGGTAATGACGAAGGTCCCCTTCATAACCCGGAGAAAGACGACATGCTTGCAAGGAGGACAGGATCATACCAGAACCCGAGTGGAAATCAGTTCAATGCTTTTCTGCCTAAACCTGGAGGTGTGAGAAGCAAAAAGAAGAATGTGAGTGGGCAATGCGAGCCAAACCTCAAAATCGGCGAACAACCTACTCAGAGGTTAGGAAGGAAAGTGCATGAGTGTGGTTTTTCATAATGGAAGTCCTGTGGCCTTAATTTATGTGTTAGAAACCTATCCATGGATGACAATTTATAAACCGAGAAACTGCCTAGACAGTGAAATCACAGGAAACGAGTGTCTCGTATCGGTTGTGATTCTGTTTGGCTAACCCGGGAGAAAATCGCTTGTACCTGACTTATGACTTCCATGACTGTTGCTTGTGCTTGCATGTTTTCCTGTGCACTCTATTGCTTGATTTGTTTTATGGGCTGTGTATGCAGCACTCCTGAGTACTAGTTTTTATTCCAACCTTTGTGTTTAGTTGGGGATGGTTCTTACGGGTCTTACACTTGGTTCTAATCAAAAATAAGGAACCAGTAAAAACAACTGGAACTTGATGGAAACTTTACTTCTATCATCTGTGATCTATACACCAGTGTGTTCATATGACCGAGTTGAGGTGCTTGGCCTTCTTTCAATTTAAGTCCGTCGATGGTCAGTTGCCGCTCGACTAGATCTAGTGCTTCCTTTTCATTAAGATCACTCAGCAGGCTGGTGAGAACCTAAAACTTAGGAAAGTCATCAAGCCAGCCCCAGGAAATATTGCACTCTTTCAGTTTAAGACTATGAGCAGTTTTCCCTTAGGTGACCAGCCATGGGGGTCTAATGAAAAGCATTTCCCTGCAGCTTCTTGGAACTATTTTGTTTTGAGTGTCCTGACTCATTCTATATAGTCCATTTGTTGACATTGGCAAGGACAGACTTCTTCATCTGTAACGGAAATATACACATGAGAGCGTGATTTATGACAAGGTTGGGTGGGAACATTGCAAGGAACAAGTTCATTGGCAAATTTGAACCAGCCTTCAGAAATTCAACTCTTTGTCAAGGTGGCAGCTGACAACATGCATACAGTTCAATGGATACAAGTCTGGATGAATGAAAAGTCATGAAATAAAACTGCTAAGTACAGTAAGTGTCTATGTGTCACATGTTAGAACACTATCCTATAATACTACAAGACAAAAATGGTTTGGTTAAGCATAAATTTAGAGGAATCTCTTGAGACGTTGTTGCTTCTCTGGATGTTAAAAGAGCACAGAGTGCACATTTGGAGGACTGTGGGTGTAGCTTTGTATGTGCTCATTCTCATCACAATTACAATGCCAAGCTTTTAAAAGACTGTCTGCAGACTTGTATTCTCTAGAGGATCTGGCTGCTACGCTTTAACCCACCTCTCTTTCGTGCTAGTAGTTGGGGCACCAGTTCTCAAAGGTTTGCTGGCTTTGGGTGGGATTTTGTTGCAGGATGTCAACATGAAGAGAATGTTGACGTCTTATCCCTGATTTTGTAACATGTAGTCCTCAGACCACCAGGATGTTCCCCCACTTGCTCATTGCTGGTTAGGAGTCTGATGTTGTTCTGCTCCAGCTACTTCTCTGGGCTGTTGTGGCCTGGCCATTCTGCAGGAGATGTGCCACATTGTCTGGCATCTTGCCCCACCCCTGTGCCAGTTGTTTCTGCTGGTACAAAAACTGTATAAATGGAGTATTTAGTACTGGACTGGTGACCAATGGAAAAAAAAAAAAATCCGGGGAAATATCTATAGCAATGCCTTAGGTCCATTACTTGTAAATAGTTTTGGAAAATCCTTGTCATAAACGCTTTAATTGTAGGTCACCCTAATCATGGATCTCAGTTTCGTTAACCTCTTGGTAAAGTTGGCTTTCAAGGCATGACTATAAAGTTTTAAAATCAACTTGAGCATGCATGTTCTGTTGAAACTAATCTGAGGTCTGGTTTCAACCTCCATGTTTGGCTTGAACTTGAAAAGAGAACTGCTTTTTTCAAAAATGTTTTTTCTTTTCTTTATATTTTGCTTCAGTAACCATGGCTACAATCTCAGTCCCACCCCTAGATCTGTGACCCTGCCCCCTGCAGATGTTGATGGCATGCCTAGAAAATGCCCTCCAATCCTGGATGGGCAGAAAACAGACACTGTGGCAATGCTTGGTGGGGAAGTTGATGTTGTGGGCGGGGCCCAGGCGCGAAGCCCTTTACCTTTACCTGACCCTGATGCGCGGCACAAGTTTGGCCTGGATGATGATGTTTTCCCTCTGAAGTGAGAAGCAGCTTTACCCTCTCAGACACACACAGACACACAAAATGTGTATTTTCCTCCTTGTACTTGCATACATTACCCCAAGCACTAATGAAACCCACTGGTTTAATTTCCTTATAAGCATTTAACCTATTTTTAGATTTGAGTATTTAAAAGATTCAAGCGATTCTTTTTTTTTTTTCATAAGAGTTTTATTTCCTGTGGCAATAATAACGACAAACTAGGCGTAATTATAACAGACCCCTGTACAGGCCTATTCCAAATGGTTTAGATGCCACTTTGTGGTAAATTATCATTATATTTTTACATACCAAAAAAATCTGAAAAAGTTACATAGGATGCTAACTTTTGGTGTGGTAGTTCATCAGCACAAATGTTTTGCGGCGTTATTGCCTTTTTATTTCTTGTGGAATGCTGCATAGCAATTATAAGGGCATATATAATTGTGTTTTTATATTTAACATAGCATACCTCAACCAAATGGTAGAGATGGATCAATCAGGTTAAATGTAGCTCAAAATCTGCTCTACCAAAGATTTTTGACCAGAACATTAACGAGTTAAGTAGCTTACTTGAAATATGCCCACATTTATTTATTTATTTATTTGCAGAAGGGAAATTTATTTATAGATTTCTTTATTGCAATATATACAGTATACTCCAGGACTTATGGGAAGTGTATAAAAAAGGGGATATTACTAAAAGCAGTGAAACTCCTGCTATGCTATCTGAAATTGTGATTGTGAAAAAAAAAAAGAAAAGTAAAAAAAAAATAAATATGAACTATGTTAATTGATGCTTGTGTATGGAAACAGGTTGTTCTCTATTGTGTCTGAATTCCATAGGAATTGTGTAGAAAATAAGTTTACTGAAAGATGTTATCTTTTATTATTATTATTATTATTATAATCAATTAATTAATTGATTGATTGATTGATTGATTAGGCTAATTAATTATATCAAAAGCTCACATTGTTCTGTCTTTAATTTTTAATGTTCTAGATTCAGTCACAAGGCTTCTAGTGTTTCTGATGAAACCGAGTAAGTGCTTGTTTTTTTTTTGTCCTCTGTTCTGTTGACCTTTCACCCCCTGCGTCCTGCTCAACAATTCAGATCTTTTGCATGTAAATAACACTTTACCCATTGCATCCAAAAGGATTCTTTTTTCCTTTTCTCTTTCTCTTTCTGTATCCTGCACTGGATTGTAACCTGTAAACCACGGCCCAAGGTCACGTTCTGCACACGACCTTGGACGTGTGTGTATGCCGTTAACAGTTTTGTTCCGCTGCGTTCGTTGTTTCCAGGAGCGTCAGTCTGAATGACATGCGCGACGAAGAGGAGGACGTGGACTCGCTTTCACCGCACAGCCAGACACGACACGAGAGGCTGCACAACCAGTACAACAAAGTCAAAGAGGAGGAGGACCAGTGGCAGGATGTGAGTCATGTCCGAACGATCGCTACATGTAACAGATATAAAGAGGGGAAGAAAAAAAACAAAACAGGATGCAAACATATCTGTTTACACATGCATCCTTGACTGTTTATGGAAAACCCCCTTCCATTGTCTTTTTGCACTACATATGGGCGAGGAGTATACAGACGATGCAGATGTTCTGTTATACTGTAGGAAAATAGTCAGTGATGCAGTCTGTAATGTTACCAAGAAACCGCTTATCCATATGTCTGTGCGTGCATGTGTGAGCTAGGACCTGGCTCGGTGGAAAAATCGAAGGCGCAGTGCCTCTCAGGACCTGATCAGGAAAGAGGAGGAGAGGAAGATGATGGAAAAACTGATGACAACTGAGGGAGGTGCACATCGCAGGAAGAGCATCAAAACGTACAAAGAGATCGTGGAGGAAAAGTGAGCGCCCATCTTTTTAATTCATTCTCTCTCTCTCTCTCTCTCTCTCTAACATGGGCTTTGAGTTTATTAACAGATCATAGCTAACAGATTTATAATTGGTGGAGGGTTAAACACTGCAGTAGTAAAAGTGGGCCTGCAGCATGCCAGGAGTCCCGTTTGACCTTGATATTGCAAGATATTTCATCATGTTTTCACGTCCTTGGATTCTCTTTTAACCTGCATTGGATATAAAGCAGCATGTCTTATTATTGATGAAAAGTTATATAATTATTCTCTCTCTCTCCATGCTTGCTTCAGGGAGCGTCGAGAGCAGGAGCTGCACGAGTTATACCTCCAAGCCGCGACTCCCGAAGAGAAAGCGGCCATATTACAGCGCTATGCCCTCCGCTTTACCATCAGCGACGCCATATTGGAGAAGCTCCAGCTTCCGAAACTCCCGTCTGCCGTAACGATACAATCGGCCGCGCTGAATGAAGAAGCAGAGATTCCCGAGTCTCAGATGTGCATGGATGTAGAAACCGATTCCAGTGATCAGATAACACAAACTATAACGCACAAGAGTCCAGAATTAACACCTATCAAAGACTCAAGAACTCCACAAGTATCCCTTCTTCCAGAAATCCCCCTCTCGCCAGCAGGAGACTCGAAAGCGCCAGTCGTCCCACTTTCCCCCGCCAAAACTTCAGAAGTTCCAGTTTCTTCGGTACAAGAAATCAGAACCCCAGACAGCTCCCTCTCACCTTTCCTCGACTCCAAACCCATAGAAGCCCCTCTTTCTCCCAGCAGAACAACCATCACCCCTGAAGTCCCTGTCTCGCCTGCTTGGATCCCCCCGGCACCATCCAGACCTGTGCCGTTACTAACGGCAAAACCGTACAGCCAACCCAAATTTAATCAGCCTTCTTATAAGCAAGTTAAGGTAAAAAGTTCAAAAGCATAATTGGAGTGATGAAGTGTCACTATCTGTATTTTAACCTGCATTCAAAACCGAAGTGGAAGCATATTAACCAGAACATAAACAGACTAGTAAACTAGTTTTAACCCCCTACCAGGCAGTTACTAAGGATACCTCACATGTCAAATCATCTTCTCGTTCCTGATTGTATGAGACATTACATCTAAACAGTTCCAGTCACTTACTGCATTTCATAATCACCGTTTTTGTTTTGCTTCAGAATGACGGACTGGTGCGCGTGAACGGTGACTCCATTCCGGAGGACGCGAGAGAGAATCCAGTGAGGCCCGTTTCCTTCACTCCATCACCACCGAAACCAGCAAGTCAGAGTCCTCAGCGAGAACCAGAAATCTCAGCTGGAAGTGAAACCACAGCTCAGGAGGGCACTCAGACCTTACCCGTTCAAAAAGCTGAATGTGTTAAAGAAGAGACCGACATCCACAGCGTCGCTGTTCAAAAGAGGAGTACAGAGGACGAGGCTTCCAAAACCCTCACAGAATCAGAACTAACAGGTTGGATCAAGAACCGAGCTTTCTACTGTGTCTACTAAAAAGCCTTAGTTTGTGACGTCTAATTTCATAGCGCACAGATCTGATTTCTCAAGACAATGTTTATATACTTGAAGCCTGATTTGACAGATATGACTTGAGCATGTCCTGAGATTTGTTGGTTGTTGATTATCTTAGGAAAGCAGACCGTCCCTGATATGGCGGTGAAGCGCAACTGCATGGTCGTCAAGACCACCATCGTGACCGAGCTTAGAGAAAAACATTTACTCCCCACGACAGATGCTCCTATTCCTGACCAGGTATAGCTAATATTTTATTGGGACTAGTAGGGATGGGAATCACCAGTCACCACTGATACGATATTATCACAAGTTTAATATTTAACTTCAAATTAAGTGAAACAAAAAAAGCTACATTTTTGTTTGTTTTGTTTTTATCAGCCATAATTGTTATAATTTCGAACCAAACTTAGCAAATAATTCACTCGTACCACACACGATTAAAATGCGTGAATAGTTCAGAGTGTACCTCCTGTAGGATTACAAAGAAAACATGATGTTTTACCTCCTCCAATGCCTCCAAAGTAGTGATGGGAAGTTTTGAATCATTTTAGTGACTCGGTTCTTTGAATCTCGTTTATCAAAATGAACGAATCTTTTTTTGAGTCATTTAGTTCATTTCGTTCTTTTGATCAGAAATAAAATAAAATGTTGCATTTTCAATAAACAGACCCCCAATATGTCTACATACACAAATTATGGCTATAGTTCCAGTAATGAAAATATTACAATGCAGTTAAGGACATATTATAATAAACAGAATGAGTAGCTCACCATCATATCTTCCAGTCTGAGTCGTTCGTTCTTTTGCACCGCATAGAGTCTATGGGAGTCACGTGACAAAGGAAAGAAGGACTCGGAGTAGAAGAGTCATTGAGAAAGAATCGCTCAATTCTGTTTGCTGTACATGACCTACGGAGATTTTGCGATGATTTGCGCATGCGCGCTCAGTAGAAAATGAACACTCTACTTGTTCTTCTGAGTCACGTTAAAGATTCGTTCAAAAAGAACGAATCGTTCATGAACGACCCATCACTAGGATGAAGGTGGAAAAGATGTCACACCAGGTGTTTTCCTCTCTCGGTACTCCTGTCTCTCTCTGTTCCTTTTTGTTCTAGTCTAGTCTAGAGTAGGTGCTATTCGCTGTAGTAAAGGAGCTGAGAATAGGGTCTCTATATACGTATGACTAGTTGCAGGGACCGACATAAACGGGATGTTGAACAAGAAAAGCACAGACATACAGTAACTTTCTGTAAATTAAAAGCACTGGTCAAGTCAGACTTAAAACTGAATCTGCGTTCTTTAAAAAAAAAAAGTGTTCTGACAGCTGAGGGGTCCAATTGAATTTTGTTTACATAGTGCTTTTAACAACGTAAATTGTCACAAGGCAGCTTTACAATATTTATAAATTGATAAATTGATAACTGATGAGTGAATGAGAGGTGTTGGGGGGAAAAAGATGACATGAGGAAGAAACCTTAAGAGGAATAATAATTTTAAAAAAAGTCAAAAGGAACCCATCCACCTTTGGGTGACACCGGATAGTAAAAAATGTGTGACTGTGTAACTGTGTAAGCAAAGTACACAGAGTAATTCTCTCATATCAAACAAGGTATGTACTGTTTAACGAAGGAGACTTACTTAAACTCTTCTTAACTACTGAAGACCAAACGGTCACAGATTTATTGGAGAGAAAGATGAAAGTGCAGATCATTTATTATGTGGAGTATAATCAAAACTGTGAAGAATCATAAACATGAACTTTGGACACAAGGCAAAAAACCCTACAGACTATAAGTAATACTGTGGCACACACAACAACAGATAACATTTACAACTGAAGCTTGATGGAGACACACTGGAAAAACTGCAACTTAAGTAGTGGCGCAAATAATAAGGCACAACAAGACACAGGTGCGAGTGATTAGTGTGGCATGTGATGTGCTGGGGCAGATGGGTAGTGTAGTTCAGTGCCATTTGTGATCGTGACTCCATCACCCCTACCTTGTTGCTCTCACAGGCACTGTCATCTTTATGGTTTCTAGATGGTAGTTCCCACAATCACTTCATACATCTTTCCATTGCCTTTCCATAGGCAATTCATATGGCACCATATAGACATGACAACACAATAAAACATAACACGAAATTACAGATAGAAATATTAGAAATATTGGTGTATTGTGTGTGTAGAGTGCACAGGTGGATATAACTTTTAATTAATATCTAAATGTGATTTTACAAGTTAGTTACTATATAGTTTTCATCTTCTGTCACTGATTAGAGTGATTTACTGTTTAAAACTCTCTCTTTCTCTCTCTTTCTCTCTCTCTCTCTCTCTCTTTCTCTCACTTTCTCTCTAGCCCTTTTCAGACATGAGGTTAGAAACATCACTGGCCTTATTGATCAATTTTTTTTGGTAATGTTCCTTGCAGCCTCATTCAGACAGACTCACGACCATGGCCATTTGTAACACCTACCAAGACCATTTTTCTCCTACCCGTTATAATCAAAGAAACGTCAAGACCGGAAGACCTTCAAGCTCTTAACCAGTCTAGTGGTGTATCAAAGAAAGTCTTCTGCTTAAGAGAACTGAAGTACATGATGGACACATGCAAGGAAAAGAACTTCCCAAATTACGAGAAAACTTATGGTGGGGAAAAGAGGCATTAAATCCCTGTGTGTCTTTTTGTCTGTCCAGACAATGAGGGTTTTAACTTGCAGACTTACAGCCTGTCTAATCTTACAACAAGTAGAGGCTATGGGATATAACAGACTATGATCGCACTCTGGCTGGTGGAAAAGGTCCAGGTGATTAGGCCACTGTAGATCCCTGTACAAACTTGGTCATGGATGTGTAGTAGTGATGGGTCGTTTATGAACGATTCGTTCTTTTTGAACGAATCTTTAAGGTGACTCAGAAGAACGAGTAGTCTCGGAGAGTGATTTGTTCATTTTCTACTGGGCATGCATGCGACTCTTTTACTCTGGTCGTTCGTTCCTTTGTTATGTGACTTCCATAGACGCTATGCAGTGCAGTACACAGGAAACAGAATCGAACAATTCT
>JAOVVB010000034.1:8377048-8387636 GCA_028570985.1 Heterobranchus longifilis | reverse complement strand
CATGACGTCATCTAGCGACATTTGGCGACTTTTCGAGCAGACTTTAGCTACTTTCCATTGAAAATAGTTGGCAACACCGGTTGTGGCGACCCCTCGACAGGAGCAACCGAAACACCACCAAGAGTAAAATACTGTGTAAAAGTTTAAAAAAAAAAAAAAAAAAGTCCTGTCGCACCGTGTAACTTCCAACCTACAACCATTAGAATCCAAAGAAAACTCAACTAAACTAAAACTAAAATTACAACCAAATCAACACGGCTATCGTTGATCACTAACATATAATGACATTAAAACGAGTGTATACGAGTACAGTAATTTAGATCGATAAACATACAATAAACAACAAAATTTTGTTTGTTAATAAACAAAATTTTTTAAAGAGAAAAATAAACGTCATCACGGTTAGCTGGCTAGCTTGAACATAGAGGTGCTTGTTTTTTTTTTTTTTTTTTTCCCACTTCATCACAGAAAATGAACTTTTAAGCTCTTGCTTTTAGCCTGGTGTCTTTGTGAGCCATATGGCTTTCCACAGTCGCTCAGCTGCTGCGCTGTGTCCGCGAGCTCCGCGCGGGGCGGTGCAGAGGTGCGAGCCGTGAGCGGGGACGCGCGAGAATAACACAAAAGTCAAACTCTGTCGAGCTGTAGTTATTCCACAGAGGTGGCAAAGTGGAGCTCTGTTCCTACAGGTAAGCCTTTGTTTCTGTTTTTGTTTGTGTTTCTTAGAGCTTTAAGAGCAGAAACATGCATAAAGAAGTTTGTACACTGTATGTAGATCATATACTGTATAGATATTAACAAGTGCTTTCTATGTCATTAGTTGCTTTCCATGATTGCTGATTTGGTGATTAATAAGCATGATATAATATAAGATGTGCATGGATATTTCTGGGCTTGCACCAGTGCTCCTACTGCACTTCATCCATTCTCACCCCTGACTTCTTTAAAAAGGTTTAAATGATATCAAACACTTGATGATCAAAGGGAGATTGTCAGTAACAGAGGAAGATGAAGCTGTTTGACACCAAACACTGTAGATTAACAAGCCACTTATCAATACACTGTCTCTAAGAGCTTAATCGCATTTTCTAGCAAGTCCTGCAAAAATCGATGTCAAAAATCTGTGTGAACAGACATTCTTATTTTAATATGTTGGAAATTAAAGCTGCTGTGAGCGACTTTTTAAAGATGACATTTTTTATTTTTTATTATTTTTTTTTTTATAAAAGTTGTTTTCAGATTCTGAGCCCAGTTAATAAAATGCATGCAGTGAAAGGGGGATTTCTTTACTTACTTAATTATTTTTTATGCAGTTAATAAGTGTTAATTATTGTTATATGTGCCGTCCATAGAACAGGGTTCCGTCCATCTATCTAGGAACTAGGGGCCGTGGAGGCCAGTGGTGACCAGTATATTCATTCCCGTTTTTGCCTCTGATGGCAGTGTTATGATCTGGGGTTGCTTCAGTTGCTCTGGTCAAGGCTCAACATCGTTATGTGACAATAAATTGAAATCAGCTGGCCATACCTTTGTCATCTCCCCTACACTTAAATCCTTCATTCCCTCCCTCTCTTATAGATAAAACTTTTTGAATCTGGAAAGACTACGGGATTGCTTCTGTAGAGCATCTGTACATCAATGGTGTTTTTGCCTCTTCCGATTAATTAAGAGATGCTTTTCATCTACCAAACACTCACTTTTTCAGATACCTACAAGTCCGGGATTTTACTCGTACTCACTTTTCTACATTCCCTGCTATTTGTCCTTCTACTCCTCTTGATTCTGTTCTTAAACTGGATCCTAACGTTAAGGGTGCGATCTCAGCATTATATTCCACTGCCCTCTCACTTCATTCCTCTGCTCCAGACGGTCTGCGTTCTGTTTGGTCCGAAGACCTTGGTATTGATATTAGCCCTTCTGTTTGGCAGCTAGTCTTAAAAAGAATACACACCTCCTCTGTCTGTGCGCGTCATGAAGTCTTGCAGTGCAAAGTGGTGCATAGACTGACAGAGTTTTTGACTCTCTGTCAGTCATTACCTCAGTTAATATCCTCCCGGAACCTCTGGTTGGCCTGTTTGGGGTCTTGAATACCCAGTGGGTATTCCATGCCCTCTTACTTTGTTGAACTTGTTGCATTTCTCACCCTCCTGGCAAGACGTGTTATCTTAATGCACTGGAAGGGCCCTAACCCTCCCTCTCACTCCCTCTGGATAAAGGATGCCCTTACTTATATGAAGTCGGAAAAGATTAAACATTCACTTCGTGGTACTCAGGTTAAATTTTCAAAAATTTGGCAACCATTTCTTAATTATGTCAAATCACTTCGGTTTACCGATTCCTTAGTGACTTAGGAAGACATTTCAAAAAATTGAAATCAGCTGACGACCTGAATGTACTGAATGACCAGGTTATCACATCTATGGAGTTTTTCTTCGCTGATGGTACGGGCCTCAAATTGTGAAATAGTTTGAAATAGTTTGTGAAATTGTGAAATGATCCAAATTGGATCATACTGATAATTCCCAGTAAACATCACTTGTATTAAAAAGACAATCTGTCTAAAATGTGACATTTCATAAAGAATCTCAGTTTAGCATCAAAACCCCATGGGTTAACATGGTACAGCAGTAAAAACGGGTGTTTTCCTGTGGAGCATCAGACCATCAGTCATTAATCATCTCTTTTGTTTATAGTACAACTAACATACTGTAGTTACAGTGCAGTGTGAAGCTATGAGCGGATTTGCGATCATGATTTCCTTTTTCACCATTAATTTCACCGTGATTTCCGTTTTCTACAGTAATGTCCAAAAATATTGAGACAAAAGTGAAATTCTGTGTTTTAATGACATTATCAAGATAATAATAAGAATAATTTCTTATTTTATGCAATGACATCGCTATATAACAATCAATATGTAGTATGAACTCTTTATTCTTTAAAACCTGCTGGAGTCAAAAAGACGTCTGCAGTACTCTGATGTCAGGCACTCAACCCATCCCTGCTTGATTGTTTCCTGAAGATCATGTGCAGACGACGGTTCCTTGACCGCTCCTGTCTTCTTCACCATCATCCAACAGTTTTCCACTGGGTTTAGGTCTGGAGATGCCTGAATGCCTGTCACATAGCCAGATTTTTACTAGTTTTTTTTTTAGTTAATTAGACAACTCTTCAGCCAGAAATAATTAGTGACATCATCTGTTTTGTTCTTTTGTAGAACTATAATACATGGCATATGCTGTTTTAATAGTTTTGGCCACCACTATATATTATTAAGCAATCATTCCATAAGTTTAATTAACAAGGAACTAAATGATCAAAGCAAACTGTATTTTGTCATTAAGGAGACACTGGAGAGGATGCAAGTGCAGGTTAAGTGGCTTTTAATAAAGTTATGGGCTAAAGTGTCGAGCGGAAGGTCAGGTGAACTGCAAGAAGAGAGAGATCTGAGTCAAAATCAGAATAATCAAACAAGTCATGCACGAATACACTAAGCGTTTTCAGATGTTATTTGTCATATATACATTATTGGACAATTAAATTCTTTATTCTACGCATATCCAGATTTTGTAAGTAGGCAGCGGTCAGAGCACAGATATAGCCATTACACTGCACCCCTGGAGCAGACGGGGTTAATGGTCTTGGTCGAGGGCCCAACAGCGGCAATCTGGCAGAGCTGGGGCTCGAATCGTCAACCTTCTGATCACCAACTCGGACCTTTAACACACTGAGCCACCACCGCCCCATTCACAATGAGCTTGACTCCAGAGTCTGTTCATATAGGTGGTGAGAGTGATTGCAAGGAGTAAGACTCAGGTGAATGTGTATGGGTGGCTTAGTGGTTAGCACTGTCGCCTTGCGCCTCCAGGGTCCGAGTTCGATTGCCACCTCCATGTGCATGGAGTTTCCATGTTCTCCATGTGCCTTATGGGTTTCCTCTGGGTACGCCGGTTTCCTCCCACAGCAGAATTGGCGTTCCCAAATTGCCTGTAGTGTACCTCGCCTCGTGTCCTAAGTCTCCTGGGATAGGCTCCAGTTGTATTATTCTGGTTTCCTCCTGCAGTCCAAAGACATGTAGGTTAGGCTAATTGGCGCTCCCAAATTGCCCATAGTGTGTGAATGTTGAACTACCAAGGCTGTAAAGAATTGGAATAAATACAATAAATATCATCGGCGTCCATGGTCCCCAGTTGGACTACAGAGGTTCCTGGATGGATGAGATGGAGTCCTTTTAATACTTTAAAAACTTCTACAAAGTATAGCAGCTTGAGACAAATCCGTCAGTAAACTTTAGTGCAATCGAATTGACTTGAATAGCGCATTGACCAAAAATCTAATCAAATGAGTCACAGCTCTAGTAACCAGAGTATTTAAGACCCAGCAATATGGAAAGGTCACACTGTGTCACAATGGATTAAATTGTATTTGTTATGAATCATTTTTCGTTATACAAAAAGAAGATTTTTTTTCCAAACAAAAGGACATTATAACATTGAGCTACACACAGCAGAGGTTTAACTCAGTGATGGAGTAACAAGGCCCTCTCTGAAGATCATGTGCCCCGCCGAATAGATAAAGCCGTTTTTATTCTTCTTGCTCTGTGCTTTGTGCTGGTGAAGACGGTGCCTCTGGGTTGACATATCACCCAGAAAGCCAGGCCAAAAACACCAAAAACACACTGCGCTCATGTAACAACCTCTGTTCAAACTGGATACCAAGACTAATACTGATCTCATTCTGACTTCCCGCAAGATTCTGTTATGGATTATATAAGGCGTCAAAGGTAAAATGGAGATCGCTCTCTGTGCAATATTTGTATCATGTGAAAAGCACATAAAATGATGCTATGTAATACATCCTTAGATCAGATCTGAGTCTGAAGCGCTGGCCTCCCAGGAACTCCTTTAATGGCCCTAACATGTGGAAATGGCTTGGAGCGAGGTCAGGACTGTATGGGGGATGTGGAAATAACTCCCAGCTGAGTTCCTGTAACGTGCAAGTGGTGTTGGTGAATAATAGTGTGTACAGTTCCCACAGTCAGTTCCGTCTCTTCCGACAGCTCTTGAGAAGTTATCCTTATCCAAGGATCCTTTCCAAGGATCACGCGTTCCACTCACTAAATGTTCACAGGAACGACTGCAGTCTGGGAGTCTCAATCACCGTACACAATAAATTTCATCACAAGTCCCGATTTGACATGAGCACGCTCCAGAAAACTTGTATTTGAGATCTTTATTGTGGCTTTGAACTCAATGCATTTGTGGCGAGGCATCCAAAAAAAGGTGTGGCATGAATCGGGACAGCACATGGAAGGAGGTCCGAGAGTGTTTAATGTTATGCGGTTAGGAGCGGATGCTCAGACATGAAGCTTACGAGACAAAGACAGGTGAGTGTACAGTATTGGGTGCTGCAGGAAACAGTTAGTGATTCATTCATTCATATTGAGAAACTGCTTTATAGAAATCAACATAGACGAATAAGAAACATTCATCACAGGTACAAACAGTTCCATACTGTACATACTTCTACTTTAAAGTTTTCTTCTTTATTATATACATTTTTGGCTAAAGCTACATCTTTTGAGAGAAAAGAAACAAAGACTATGTTTATTGAAAAAAAAAGCTTTGTGTATGAACATATTTCAAATAAGAACAGAATTGCGGAATTGCAGAATTTTTTTTAGATCAATCTCATTAAATAATTCTAAGTATGTTTATATAAATATATACTTATTTTTATTTATTAAGTAAAATAGACATAATTTAAATATATAACAGCGGCATGAGACTGATGAGTGTGCTAAAAGGCTTACTTAATAATAATAATAATAATAATAATAAAAATAATAATAAATCATATTGAAGGTCCAGATTAATGCGGACAAGGAGCAACCAATGAAATTGGTTGTAAAATATATAAAATTGTGTGTGTGTATATATATATATATATATATATATATAATCTTAATCCCTATCAAAAATTATATATTACAGCATAATTTTACATATTTATTGTGAATAAATATTATAGAACTATTAGAATGACCTCTAGTCACGTGACAGCCAAATATTAATATTAATGACAAATATTAATAATAAGTTTCCATATAAAACACACTTTTTGATGCATTTATTTTGATCTGATCTCTCTGAACTAAAACAATGACTAAATATGTATCATTTTTAATTCATTTTGTTTTTATGCAATCGTTCTTATATACAACAATATTAACATATTTATTCAGAATATTATTAAGTTTAGAAAAAAATTTTATTACATGACAAACCCTGCAAAATAAATGGGCCCTAATAGAAATATTATAAGCAGATTTTTCAATAACAGACTCGATGTGACTAGGGCTCATTATAATAGAAATATAATATAATATTTAATCATAATAAAGAGGTAAATTCATATAATACATAATATAATTTTTGATAGCGATGCGTGGGATCAATCCGTTGGCAGGCATTGTCTAAACTGTATTAGATTTATTATTTTATTTTTATTTTCTTAACAAAGGCGCTCCCTGACCAATATCATCTTCTTATATTTAAAGGAGTGAGTTATAGAATCCCGGCGACTCTCCAGGGAAACATAGTAGAAGGGATGATCATTGTTTTAATGTACTGTAAGACGGTAACATGAGCACAGCCTGTCACTGCTCATCATGTAAAATCTATTCATCTAGGGGTTTATAACATGGTGCCTTATAATCAAGAAAAATGACCCTTTGGCTGTGTCCCACTTAGGTGTGTATGTGTGTATGTGACTGACCGACAAGCTCTTATCCCGCTCGTGTTTGACCGGCGGCGGAAATGGCTCAGTACAGTGCGTTTAACGATGCTGAGACTCAGGACAGAGTAAAACACAGTGTCTGGAGCTTTGAGCCAACTTTAAATTGTGATCTTGCGAACCTACAGAAGAGTAACATGACACTGAAATCTAAAGGCTGACATTTCCTTCGAGCGATACCTTTGACCCAGCTGCCAAAACACATCGGCTTGGGCGAGATGGCCACAGCGACGACCCGCACTCGAACCCACTCTGGGTCTCACCCTAATTTTAGCACTAGTCTTAGGAAATACCATGGAGCAGCATGTTGTCTGGTCTGTTTATTAGTCATTGTTGTGACATTTGGACAGTCAGGAGGTCCGTCTGGCAGTGAATGTTTAACGAGAGGGTTGTGAATTATTTCAGTGCGACCAGCACAAGATCCATAGGTGCATACATGCTTTACTGGTGTGATGTGTACAGATTAAAGCAATGTAAGGAATTCCTGAAGCTTCAAAGAAACCCATGGTTAATGCTTTGCCTGTATTATTTGCACCAAAATGATTAGCATTTCTTGGATCATGTGGGTGCAGTGATTCATCCAGACACAAAGCAAGTCTCTTCTGGAGTGTTGTAGATCATCCAGGATGATCACACACACACAATGACACATGTAGGGACTGCTTAGAGAGGGGAGAAAGCTTGTTGTATTTTGTAGCCTTCTGCAGTGTATCAGCATCAAAAGTCAATGTGATAACATTTCATAATTACATGTAGTGTCAGCCTAAGCATGGTGCAATTTTATGTTGTATATTGAACTAATGCTTATTTTCATCTAAACCAAGGCGGTGCAATGTATCATTTTTTTGTTTTGTTTTGTTTTTTTGTTTTGTGTACTACTACTTTTTAAAGTAGTTTTTAAAATCTGTAATTTTACTTAAGTATGTTTTGTTTAAAGTATTGTACTTCACTACATTTTGAATCATATTCGCTACTGAGTAAAAAAATAAATGAATGAAAATGAAAAATAATACAAATAATACAACGGGGAAGGGAAAAAATTGCACCCCGGAAGCCACTGCACTGATTGGTTGATCGGCGTGGAGAACAAACGCGCTAAATTCACAAGAACGATGGAGACGGACAAAACAGATGCCAGTGATGCAGACACTGCAAGGGTGTTCCATCCCCATCCCACCCCCGCTGTTAAAAAAAAAAGTAACTTTTACTCTGAGTAAATTTTTAATGAGCTACTTTTTACTTTTACTTGAGTAGATTTTTGTAAGGGTAACTTTACTTGTACTTCAGTAAAAGTTCACTAAAGTAACAGTACTTTTACTTAAGTACAAAATTCTATTACTCTTTCCACCTCTGATCGTGTTAAACCACAGAACTGAAGCTTGTGTTGTACTGCAGCATATTCATGGAACGTGACTGGAGCGGAAACGTTTGGTAGTAAAAGGTGGACAAGTAACGGGAAAGAACACAATGTTAAGAGTCAAGCGAAGCCAATTCAAGAACTTGGAAGAGTTTCACAAGGAGTGGAGTGAGGCTGGAGTCAGTGCAGCAAGAGCCGCCACGCAGAGACGTCTTCAGGGCTACAACTGTTGCAATTCCCAGTTATCGAGCCAATCCTGAACCAGAGACAGCGTCAGAAACATCTTACCTGAGCTGAGGAGAAAAAACTCCTGGATTGTCACTAAAAATATATTTTGCATTTCATTTTCAAGGACCTAACCCCAACCCTATCCCAAGGTCTGGATGAAGAGCAGAGAGGCACGTGTGAAAGCCTGGTTTGTTCCGATACTTTTGCTCAGCTAAAAAAAAAAAAAAAAAGGGAAAGTCAGCGATTAAAGTTGCCATGTTCCAAGTTGTTGGGACAAGCCTGCACTATTCTTCCTGTCCTCCATTTCCACACAAGTTTCCTACCACAATCGGCCACTATGTGGATTGTGTACGACCCTGACTCACTCACTAAAGATGAATGGATGCATTTTGTCTCCACTAGTTGTATGTAAAAGGAGAAAAACAAAAACACTTGCACATTTGTTGCCATTTTATTTGTAACAAAAAAAAAAAAACATTCCACAAATACCCCTGTATTCTCACATGACTTTTTTTCTCACAACAAAAGTAGGAAAATAAAAAAGCATAAGATCATTTCTCTAAAATATTTACATTTACTACAAAATAAGAGGTAAATAACAGAAGACAGGCATTTGCTTGTGCTCACGTCGACTGGATGGGACAAATCGCAGAAACTTCTTACAGAGTGAAAAAAAAGAGCAATAAAATGGATATTTGGTCATATCACATAATGAAACAAACAATGATTTATTTATTTTTCAAAAGTTTGAAAATGGACTGTTCGCATTTCTGGCATTGCACGGAAGACAGAAAAAAAAGGCTTAGAAGTGGCTGATTTTTTTGTTTGTTTGTTTTTTAGAAATATGCAAATAAAATCTGTAGAATTAACATTACGCTGATGTTTAGAGTTTTTATTTTTAAATTGTTTTTATTTAACGTTTCATCATGGCAAAAATCTTTATATGCAGAGAAACACACCGAACACCGTGTAAAAGAAGGAAATCCTAAATATTAACCTCTTGAGACCTGAATGTCCTATAACGAGGACATGATATTTGTCTGGGACAGTTATTTTATTTTTTTGCTTCTTTTGAACTTCTTCTGATTAAAGACTTCAAGTGATTACGTTCCTAGTGATCAGGCGCTAATGAACAGAAACGGTGAGGAGAAATATGACAAGGTAGACGACATTACAATCCGGGTCTCAGGAGGTTAAATTGGAGCCACAGCTTTTGTTATCAGGCTTTGGCTCTTGGTGGACAGTTGAGGAAATGTGGTCCTGTCCTCTCGTTCAACTCGTAGAGAACTACAATCACACCATCTTGTCTTCTGGAAAACATTTAACACTAAACACTACAAAGTGTATATTCTCCTTAAGCTTTAACACCGAAAGATATTCGTTGTATATCGTTAACATGCACACACACACACACTGTGGTCACCATGGTGATAAAAAGAAACGCTCAGTACCCCAGGAATGAGGAATGGTTTGTTAGTGCATAGAGAGTGTGTCGTTTCGCCACAGAGTGAGGCTGCAGTCCACACACACACTAAGACCATTAACACGTCTCAACAGCTTTCATTAAAAAAAGAAAAAATGTTAAATAACCAGCACACGTTTGTGGCTTGCGTGAAAAACTGGTGTTTGTTTTTACATTTATAGTGCAAATTATAATATCATATAATAAAATATAATTAATTACATATAACCAGGAACCCTGCATGAAAATCCTCAAAAGGTATGAAGATGTCTATACGGCCAAAGCACCTCAACTAGTTTTTTTATAACGCTGCATGCTTCTTCCAAAGAGGTGCGCGATACAATTACAGTTAAAAAAAGAAAGGGATTTCGTGTAATATTTAGTAAACTGATAGAATTCCTTGTGATGACTAATACAAAATATGAAATAACTTTCTCAAAAATTCATAATTTCCGTCAAATATAGTTTCTCCATCCAAAACCGGGCATGCATACGACACTTTAATTGATTTTGTAATAATAATTCCCTAAAGGCCCGTGGCAGCATCAGTTTGGACTGGTCAGTAAGTATGGCTTTGTACAAAAATCACCAATGTGAATGTGACGTGTTTTGTGCGAGGAATGTAACGCTCAACATACAGTACAGTACATTCCCAAGCGATATTAAAATTTTGGTGTGTGTGTGGCGCGCGTGATCCTGGTTTATCAACCCTACGATGCGGAGACACGCACGAGAGAAGTGGAACGAAA
>JAOVVB010000034.1:8296252-8316220 GCA_028570985.1 Heterobranchus longifilis | reverse complement strand
CTGTAACATAAAGAATAAATTGTAAGTAACTTATAATTACAGGGTTGTTCATAAGAGGAAGACTTATTTTAACTGGGTTTGTAAAAATACAGTCTCTCTATCTCTCTCACACACACATACACACACACACACACACACACACACACACACACACACAAACAGTGACTGCTTTTTGCTAGTAGTAGGTAGATGCTATTACGGCCCTGGAGGCAGCCTGACCCAATTCTGCCTAGGAGAAGGTACTTTAAAGAATCTCTTTCTCTCTTTCTCTCTCTCTCTTTCAGAATAAGAGCAAGTTGAAAGGTGACAATGCACAGAGTTTAATTGACGCTTTTTAAGCTGCACATGATTGCCCTCTGTTGAACAATCAGACACACAATTCACTCCGTTTTGTCTTTCATCTCTTTTCCCTGTGTCCCCGTAATACTTTCAAGAACGCCTCATGACAGATCAACTGCTGCACGCTAGTGGCCATTTGCAGCATTCACTGAGGAGTGCATAGTGGAGTTGCTGACACACTCAAACTTGCCCACAATTGTCGAGGTTTCGAGGATATGTCAAAAAAGTCCGCAGCCAAAGAGATGACATAATGCTTATTTTCAGCAAGGCGTGGCAATTAATTGATTATTTTGAGGCCATAAATGAAGTTACAAATTATTATGGTGTGGCAAAAAACTTGAATGAATTGAGCCATTAAGATAAATTTCTTAACCCTGTAATGTTCTTCTTAAGCATTTGTTAGAAAACATTTTGAGTCACCATATCCTGAAAAATGCAGTGAACCTAACCTGATTGAGCCATCTCTACCATCCGGTTGAGGTATACGGTGCTGAAGAAAATCCACTGGATGTTTCTTTTTGTCTTTAAACAGAATTCCATCATAGGATATAATAAGAAATGCAGTGGAGATAATGTTAGCACTTTTTGTGACTTCTTTCATGTTCTTGGTGTTTGCAAATATACCGATACTTATATAACAGTTATTGTTGTATAAAGGCAGTATCATACTTGAGGTAATGCAGTTGTACTGAATACTGTACTGTAGCATCATGTAGCAACAACATGCATCCATGCAACAGCGCTTGCGCTTGTGTGATGTTGCTTAATTTTACCATGAACGGACATCTTGACCGTTTGGAAGAGGCCTATCTTTCTCCTATATACAAGAATATTATTGGTAAGTAAAGTCTCTTCACTTTGAGAATTCACTTATAATGATTATACAGACTAATGTATCCATGTTGCAGCATCAGTGACTTTATTTGTTTTTATGTTTCATTTCAAAATTGAAATAAATGTCTCGCTCAGGTTGTCATTTATTCATCATAGTTGATAATACTTCTTTTGGCTTCAGTTTGCGGTAATAATTTGTTGCCTCCATGTAACTTCAGCAGCTGTTCAGCAGCTGTTCGGTAAACCTCCGTCATAACTGAAGATTGTTGTTGGAATGAAACAGCCATGTTTCAGCCTAGTTTGTGGTGAAAAGCCATTACTCACCAGAAGGACACGCTGCAGTGTCACTGACCAAGACAAGTGGACAGAAGGATATGTTTATTCATCACACAAATGTGTCTCAAGTGGTAACATAAAACACCACTAGGCAACAAAAGAAATTCTAATTCATAGCTAAACTTAATAATCCACTGCTAAGCTTTAAAAATAGCGATTGTCAGCATTCATTGATATCGGTTATGAATTCAGACATAAGCTGGACCTTCACAGATTTTAGTGGATTTTTCGTTTTTCAAAAGACAGAATTTGACATACAGTAAAACACATATACAGTACATATTTCTACTTGTCATGTTTATTTTAAATTTCCATGCAACATGCATTTAACTAACTTCACTTCAGCTAATAATGTAGTGGTATAGCTCCTTAACGTGTCAATGCAAATTCCCCAAGGAGAAATCGTGTTGACAGAAAGTCGATAAGGGTGTGTTAAAGATGGTATTAGAACACAGATTTTGTCTTTCTGTCTACCCTCAAGCTCTCGCCTAAATTTCTGTGTCTTTCCACAAGGTCATACTGGACATGTTCTCTTTCAACCTCAGGGTCTTTTTTTTCTCTAAAACCCACACACACAAACACACACATACACACACACACACACACACACATAAAACACACTCATGGAGCACCACGAAACAGAGAGAACTGTAGCAACATCAAAAACTGAGGTAATGAAATATTGATAAAGGCACAAACTTACATAATGCTTATATAAGTGTTCTATTTAGAAATGGCATTGTCTTCTTTCGACAGTTCTTTCAAAAGTTTGTCCTTTTATTTATTGTTTTGACAGAAATAATGTTAAAATATTTCTTCTGCTGAGAAAAAAAAACTTTCTTAGACATCATCTCTATATCCATCCATCCATCCATCCAACCATCCAGCCATAACTTTTCCAACCATCCATCCATCACTATCCCTACCATCCATCCATTCATCTAATTATCCATTCATTCATTCAAGTAACCATCCATCCATCCATCCATCCATCCACCCATTCAAGCCATCATTGGCTTGGTCCAAGGTTGCAGATGACCCATGACTTCACATGCCATCAGTCACTGTTGTAACGGGAAATTACGTTGCCCAGTACACCACATGCACACACACGCTACAGGCATTTTGAAAATGCCAAGCCCTATGAGTTTTCAAACAATGTGGAAGATCCAGAGGAGACCCACCAAGCACGGGGAAAATTACTGCCACACACACACAGACTAGAGGTGAGATTTAAGCCCCTAATACTTGAGGTGCGAGGTTGAGAGGTCCCAGTGCTTAACACTGTTAATATGACATAATGGATAAAAATCACTTAGACAAACATCTGGGCTTTCAATGTACAAACAAAAAGTCACTTTATATCCAGTCAGTTTTCATATAAGAACATTGGAGAACATTGCCGCGTTGCTAATTTGGTTGTGGCGTCTGCTGTTTTTTTTTTTTCTTGGCCCCCCATTTATTTTTCTCACATTTGTCCTATTTTAGCAGTCAGAGTTCAATTTGCGCCTGTGCTGGCATTGTTAGAGAGGCTCAGCGGGGGATGTGGCATTCAAAAGTGCTATTTTCGATGCACTTTGCTCCAAATTTGGATTAATGCTACTCCCTCCCACTTCTTCTCCCACTCTGTGGTCAAAATGGTATCTTCTTGAGTTCACACGACTGCTTCAAAGTCATATCCCATTCCTTGCAAGCCGGTTTCATGAACGTGCGCTGGTTATATCAGCCTTCTTCAACCTAAAGGCTATTTTCTGCAACCAACTTAACACGAAGGACGGGACTGTTTTTTCCACGAATGCTACCCGCTACACCATCACGCCACCAGTTTTAGACAATATCCCACTCTAATGTCTACAGTCTTTCAACTTCATAGAAAAATCTATTCTAATAACAAAATAATTATGAAATTATTCTTATCATGTAAATAACTGTTTAAACCAGAAACATATAGAAACATCAAACAGATTTGTTATACACACGTTCCTCAAAGATCACAGAAACAGAAGACTGCATATATATCTTCACACTCTCTTCTCTTTGATAACTTCGTTTTGGCGTGAATAAATATACCGAGTAGATCGTCTCAGATGTTGCCACTGTTGATTCTCATTGGATTTACATACGAGAAGAAGGAAACATGATGGACTTTTGACAATTGTGACCCAAAAAGATGTCCTAGATACCTCCTTGAGTACATCAAACAGACAGCTACGCACGTACACGCACAAACACACCCAAGGAGGAGTAGTTCAAATGGAACACCGTGTTTTTGTCATGTACTGTACCAAGCCGCACTGCAAGGGTAGATATTAAAAATGCATTTTGCAGTTATTCATTTGGCAAATGCTTTTATTGAAGGCAATTTACATCTGAGGCAGAGTTCAACTAAAGCATGTAGCAGAGGATTTATTAAAGTGGTTGTTTAAGGGCTGTAAAGTCTGTATGAGAGTGCTAGGAGTCTAACTTACACCATTCTGGTCGCCAGCATTAGCACCTTAACTGCTGAGTCATCTGATAACAATTCGAGATACCCCACAGAAAATAATTTAGTGTTGTTGAATGCTGTTGATTCAGATCGGTCAGATTCATTCTCTGTAATAGTCGTTCAGACAGCAGTGCCGGCTGTAAGGTTTATATTCCCTCACTTGGTACTCTTTATTTCCTCTTTAAAAAACCTACAACTTGTCAAGCATTTGCTGCAATGGAAAATGCTTTTCTTGAAGTTCCACTATAAGTTCCTCCAGTGTTAGTTCCTGAGTATTGTTTCCTATAGAAAGAATAAAATATTAAATCTGATAGTCTTGACAGTCAAAGTGAGAACTCTTTTGCCATGCTAAATTTTAAACTTGGTAAAGTTTACTACTTGGTAGTATATAGTTGGGAAATCGTGAGGGTGAGAACACTGCCCAGACAAAAAAAAGTCAGCATTTGGAACTAAGATTCCAACAAATACTTTGATTAGATAATTACTGCAGTGATTAATATGTTTCATTTGGCCACAATTATTTTAATCCTAATTAATGAAGTGAGTAGCTTCTCATTTCTTAGTCAGTCAGAAGATGTGTTTCAAAAGGATTTAATCATTGGTCTGAATCAAGCAAAGGAAACAACTAAGGAAATTGCTGAAATTACTGGAATTTGGTTAAGAACTCTCCAAGACATTATTGAAAAACTAGAACCATGGTGCTGAACCACCAACGTCCCTGAAGAAATGTGGACAGGGAAAAAAATCATGAATGACCATGTTTGGAGATCCTTTAAACGCTTGGTGAAGATGCATTATAAAAAATTGACATTAGAAATGATAGCTATATTTAATAGTGAAAGTAAGGGCACAATGTAGTGAGGATTGGGAATAAACTGCTGTGCATTCAAATGAATTGGAAATTTTAGAAAGCACAAAGATTGAACTTTGGAGCAATGGACAAAGATCAAGTGGTCTGATGAGTCCAGAATGACCCTATGGGTGTGTCAGGGTGAGCAGGGAAGCACATGAAGTGAAGCATAGTGGCCACTGTACAAGCCTATGGAGGCAGTGTTATGACCTGGGGTTGCTTCAGTCGGTCAGGTCTAGACAACAATATGGATTCATGGTTTTTTAGGACCGAGTCACCATGACACAGACTCTTCATCTTTGGAGTCATGTCTTGGGACAGGATTTTACAGCATGTTTCTTCTCTCCTGTGATCAATACGAGATCTCAACCAAAAACTCTGATAATAAATGTTGTAATTAGGTTTTTGAAACAATGCCATGGTGAATGTACAGTATAATTAAAACTAAATTGTAATTATTTAGTTTTTTAAAGGTCCAACTAAATATTTGCATGGGTGACCTTTTTTTTTTTTTTTTTTTTTGGTAGGGCTGTGTACGTGCAAAAGGGATTTCAACATTTTGAGCAGTTAACGTTTTATTCAGGCCTCTACACATCTATCATTTGGTAAAATCCTTCCCCAAAAAAATTACAAAACATTAGTGTGTGAGTTATCACAGACAAAATAGCTCTCACTTTACCAGAGAGTCTACTTGATCAGAAATTATGTTAAACAGCCAACCGGAATTTCTGTTGTATTCTTTCAATGTCTATATCCCATGTTTATCTCTGGAAGCAGTACACAAGTTTAGCTCTTTCTTATTGCCGGTATACTAAATGTACACATAAATTATCATGTACACTTTCTCCATATCAGTGCTGACTTAAGATCTCCAGCGAAATCACCTTTCCTTGAAGAATGTCCTTGTATAAAAATATTAACCCATTCTAGAATGATTAAATAGATCTAGGTGATCTGGGAAACTGTGTTGGAGAATTGATATATTCAGTTTTTCTCTTTCCTGGCATTTGATCCAAGCATATTGCCCTGACAACCTCACAGCTTGCTTATAATTGCTATAATAAGTCTTGCAGCAGGAGTGTGACATGTCGCTGTGGCCTGGCCTAGGACCTGTATGGCATTCTGCAGTAGTGTGTGACTTTTTCAGACTGGAGCAAAGCTTCATGCAAACTGTGAATGACCAACAAGTCGCACCACCTTATCTCCACTACGAACCACAAAAAGATCTTTACTTGAGTGACCGACGGCGGGAGACAGCATTACTACAGTACTTTCTCATCAGACGAAGAGCTACTTGAAGACGTCTGCTGTCTATAACAATGGAACTTCGTCTCTGTAAAGGCTTGTTAGTCGTCTTGCTGCTACATCTATGCCAGGGTCAAGGTATGTTCACCATGAATGAAAATATACATTTCCAATAAAGTAGTTTATGAACATCCCGGGATACTGTTCTGTTCAGAATAATGATTGAAATAGGACATGTTATTACATCTCAAATGAGTATTTATTGTGCTAACAGCAATGGTTTTTATCGATTTCAGTAGCCTGTACCTGGCTCTCTGAGTTCACTCTTGAGTTCCCCAGACATTTGCAGTAATAAGTGTACAAATGATTTAGCCAAAATGATTGCTGGAGTGCCTACACATATACTGGTTTTGATATTAGAGTCGATGTTTCAAGTTAACACTTCGGGGCTTGCTGTTTTAGAAAATAATCAATTTAGGAGTGAAAATATATGATCCCGAAGTTTTTCTCTACAATAGCATGTCATGAAGTGTTTTATTTTACTTGATATTTGTAATGAGGTTTTTGAAACAATGCCATGTTGAATGTACAGTATAATTAAAACTAAATTGTAATTCTTTAGTTTTTAAAATGGAGTCCAACTAAAAAGTTGCATGGGTGACCTTTTTTTGGTATATATATTGCCAAGAATTGCAATTGGCTAATTAATTAATGTCATAGATTATCATTTGTGTTAACAAGGCAAAAGATATGCATATACCCAATACTGGGAATTGGAAAGTCCTCTGTCCTGAAGACTTTCCAATGGAGAAAAACTCTGGAGACTCCATTTTGTGAATTTAATAGTGCCACAATATTTACATTACATTTAGCCAGATGCCCTTATCCAGGGTGACTTACATTTTTATCTCATTACACATCTGAGCAGGTACGGGTTAAGGGCCTTGCTCAAGGGCCCAACAGGGACAATTTGGTGATTGTAGGATTTGAACCTGGGATCTTCTGAACTGTAATCCAATGTCTTAACCACTGATATTTTCTCATCCCCGTCAGATCCCTCTCCCAGCCCTGAATCTGCTCTACCAAGTCTGGGTGACGTCATGGATGCAGTGAGAGCCGCATTTATGGAGGCTGTGAAGATCTCGAAGGATGATGCAGCACGAGCGGTTTTTGAACAGGTTGTGGAAGAACTAGGGCCACAAGAGAACATAGCAGAGAAGCCCCTAGCGACAGCTGATGACACAGAAGATGGATTACCTGCAGTGGAGCATAACCATGCAGATAAAGAAACAACAACCCTCAGCGAAGAGAATGCAAAGCAGGAGCAAGCTGACCCAAAACTGAACTCATCTGAACAAATGCTGCTGCTGCTTCCAAATGAAGAGAAAGTGAGACATGGTGTAGGGATGGGTAAGGAGCCAGATGAAAAACCTGTTGAGTCAATTTACCAACTAAATAGGTCAGCTGAAGAATCAGTACAGGAGGTCAAGGATTCAGATCTAAATTTACCTCAGGACCTAGTGGAGCCAACTCAAGAACCAAAAGAATCATTTGAGCTTGAATTAGAAGACACAAGCCCCAGGGATGAAAAACAGACTGAACTGGATGCATCCCAATTTCTATCTTTTGAATCGACACCAGAAGCAGAGCGAGAAGAGCAAGCAGGACTAGATGAGGAAAAGCATGAGCAGGTTGAGTCAGAGCTGGTAAAAGCTCATGAGCAGACCCAAGACACTAATCGAATTGCCGAATTAGAAATAGAAGATGGGCAGGAGAAAGACTTGGAGACAGATATAGAGTCAAAGATTCAGGAAGGAGGGCTGCTTGAGCTGGCTAAACAAAGAGAACCACGACCTGATCAAGACCAAAAGCATTTTCTAGTAGGAGATGACTTAAAAGTGAAAATAATAGTTGAAGAGGAACAGAGCAAAGATGAACAGGGTTTAGTAGATGCTGGAGAACGTGTGGTTGAAGTTAGGACTGAGGAGGAAGATGTGGATGGAGAAGCAGCAGCTCATGTTGGCAAAGAGTCAGTAGAGACTGTAGGAGGAGCAGAAGTGGAGAGTCTGATCCCAGTACTGAAAGTAACAGAGAAAACTTCTCAGGAACAAGGTAACTGAGTCAATCACCCAACAGTACACTTACACTAGGGAGACAGGCAACTGTTAAACTTGCGTAACATGGAACTCGTGGCACGGTTGCTTAGTGGTTAGCACTGTTGCTTTGCACCATTGCATTATTTACTATTATGTGAATGGAATTTGCATGTTCTCCCCCCTGCTTGGTGGGTTTCCTCCTCCGGGTTCTCCAGTTTCCTTCCACAGTCCAAAGACATGCAGATTAGGCTAATTTGTGTTACCAAGTTGCTTATAGTGTGTGAATGTTAACCAGAGGTCCTACCATGGTCGTAAAAATGGGAATAAATACAATGGTCACCATTGGGTTCCACAGTCTCTAGCTGGACTACAGTGGCAAACATTTTTCTTTTGTAATAATTTTTTGCAAATTAGCCACGACACCTTCAAGTGACAAATCTAAATACGGGTGGGAGTGATTCCACCAACCAGTATTGTGGTACGTGTAGTCAGACTTTTCCTCATTTTCCTACAATTTACTGCTTGCCACAAAAAACTTTAATAAGAATGTTTCAACTTTTATATATCCTATGGTTTACATGTCAATAATGTGCATCAAGGTATTACACAGAAATATGAAGTTTTGCAGAGTAGCAGTTAGAGTTGGTGTCTCCAGCTAATATAGTTAGCTTGCTTTGCTAATTTTCAGAGCGAATCAAGCGTTATTTAAATTGTGTTGAACCAGTAAGCTTTAGATGTTACAGTACATAAAGTTACCACCGCTAATGTTTTAGTGGTTGGACTTACTGTATAATGAGATTTTTCAAAGTATTAACATATCAGTTGATTGCTAATCAATCAGTGCTAACCAGGATGAAGCAGTTACTAAGGATGAATAAATAAATCAAAGAAAGAATGAATGTGGTAAACATATTGTGCCCCAATTACTTTCTCAACAAGGCTTTATGTTGGTCAATGGGCTTCATACAGTATCTCACCTCCTGCATAAAAGGTTAAACCTTCTTATTGTGTCCTGTGCTATCCAAATCCCAGTGCACTGGAACTAAACCCAGGCAAGCATCATGCAATAATCTAAGGTTCATGGACATCATTTTGACGCTGAGTAGACATTTTGGTCTCCCATTAGACCGTATGCCCTTTGCCCTTACAGTATGTACGATATCCATTATGGGATGGGGGCTGGCCTCATTTCTCTTCTGCTGGGAATCTCCTGAGAGACACTGTATACAGACAAAATGTAAGGTTTGACCTCAAAAAGCTCTTCTTTTGTTTATTCCAGCTGTGGAGAAATAGGACACCTAAAGTGAACTTGTTCGTTCTGGAGAATTGAATGCAATGGAATGGACTGATTAAATGCAGGGCAATATAATAATATAAAGAACATAACCTGGACGACATACATTTAAGTGTACAGTATAAAGGCTTTTTAAAATCTGAACAAATCCTAACACCAACAACAGAATATTATGCAAATACAGGAGATAAGAAAATGTGGAAATGAGATTCAAATGCTTTAAATCTCTGAACTCTACAGAGCACAAAATACATTCAACATGAATATTAATTTATTGCTCTTTTTAACCAAGGTTTGAGATTTTACCCAAGGTCTGGAACCTCTGCAACCTTGCAAGAGTATATTTAACGTAATGAACTACTAGCCTAGATGGTCCATTAACTTGGTCTAAAATCTACTAATCTACAGTGATAAGCTTCACACATTAATATACCTTAATGTTTATTAACTCTAGTAAAAATAGGACCCTGGAAATACTGGTTAAAAATACATACATGAGTGCGGATTGGACTACAAGCTGGACTTAATACCGGACTTGTATAAATTGCTCAGAAGTGTGTATCTGATATACAAGGATCATTTAGAATTCTGCGTATGGCCTTCAGTGCTTGTCTCACCTCACTGCTGTAATTTTCATCTCTATGCTAAATGTCTCCCCTGGGTCATAGTAGAGGTCGTTTCAGAAACACCAAAGCCACAGAAGACATTGATGGTGTCCACGAGAATCAATGGTGTGCATAAGACAATTTTATATATAAGTCAGCCAAAAAATACACACTTCAGGATAGGAAAAACTTGTACAAATATTTTACTGCTAAATTTATTGCTATACAGTACATTATATATTGATTCTGTATACAAACAATTATAAAAAATAAAAAAAATTATATACTGTACGTTGCACTTTTAAATACTAAAATTTGGTTAAGAACTGCCCAGCACATTATTTAACCTGGAAAGATTGCGCTAAAGCATCAACTTTGTTTGAGGAAATGTGGTTGGAAAAAAAGGAAAAAACCTAAATGGACATCACTTAAATGCTTGGTGAAGTTGAACCATAAATAATAGTCAGCTATGTTTAATAGTGAAAGTAAAAGCATTTCCTCACACACATAACATGATGAGGTCTCACCTGATTGGGACTAAACAATTGTGTGGCCATAAGAAAACCACTTGTTAATGAGACCAATTAGGGAGAAAAGCTTTTTTACGAGTTATTTTGCTAGAAAGCATAAAGAAAAAGGTCAAGTGGTCTGATGAGTCCAAACTGAGCACCAGATTCATTGAGTTCCAGAGTGATGCCCCGATCATGCATAGGGCCCAATGTAGAAGCCTCTATGTGTTATGATCCGGTGTTGCTTCAGTTAATCAAGTCTAGGCTCAGCAACATTATGTGGCAATAAAATGAAGTCAGCTGACGACCTGAATGTACAGAATGAACAGGTTATTACAACTGTGGCGTTTTTCTTCCCTGATGGCATGGACATGCTGTATTCCAAGACTAAAATCATGAGTAATTCCGAGAGCATGAGGACTGGTTGTAAGATTATTCAATGTTTTATGCAGAAAGTTCTTGTCTGTATTCCCAGTTTTTCTGTTTAAAAATAATAGTAAAACCTATTATTGTACTATTGTAGACGTCATGCGAGAGACTAATGAGCTGAATGACATTGTGACGTCCAGACACCCAGTGCTTGACCAGGATGTCCCAACAGTTGGCACCGGAATGCCCGCGTTCCCTCCTTTCACAACTCTGGGTATAGCACTCGGAGGAAATGATGAACTGGCGGAGGAGCCTGGAGACACACCACGTATATATGACAAGCACAAATATGCACTACCAAAAACAATCAGCACACTTCTAATTCTTGTTGTGTCTAGTGGAAAACATGCGTACAAAACTTGATTGGTTCTTCTTATTTCTCCATATCGCTCTCATTCTTTGACTCTCATTTTATTTCTCTCTCAAGAGTCCCCCACTTCAAAACCTGAAGCCTGGAAGATTGGAGTGATAGCGATAGCATTCTTCCTCATTCTGCAGACCCTCGTCACTGTTACCTACATCCTGAAATGCCGGAGAAAAAGAAGCAGGTTTGAGCGCGTGTACTGTACATGTACGGTATAGAACGTTCTTTAATCACTTCCCTATTATGCATTCATGAATGGTTTTGTACTCTACATCCAATGTGTGTTTGCAGGTGCACAGGCCCTGACAAAGTGTGTGAAAATGGAATCGAATCTGTTAAGGATGATGCAAATGCAGAGGCTGATGAACAGTGAGCACACACACACACACACACACACACACACACGCTTTGGCTGCCTAACTGAGGGCTACATGTTTATGGTCAATCTAAAAGGTATTTAGAGCTATTCTTACTACACTTCACCCAGCACTATAATGCTACCACACCGTGCTTCACTGTGGCTGTGGGTGATGAGCCATCTTATTGCTGTGCCACAAATACATTTTACACAGCAGTGTTGAATTACCACCCAACGTATTGATTTAACACTTCCGGAATTTATTAGTGTCCAACTGGACCGATCAGCCATAACAATAAAATTGACTTGCCTAATATTGTTCAGGTCCCACTTGTGTCACCAAACCAACTCGAAACCATCAAGGCATGGACCTCCACAAGACCTATCAAGGTGTGCTGTGGTATCTTTCACCACAGCAGTAAGCAGTGTATCCTTTAAGTCCTGTAAGTTGTAAGAAGATGCGGCCTCAGTGGATTGAGCTTTTTGAATTCAGATTGAGATCTGGGGAATTTGAAGGCTTCAAGCAATTCATAAATCATTTTTTAGTGTAGCTGCTAAAAGAGGCCAGGGGATACTTAGTCTGCAATAATTGTTGTAGTTGGTACATTTAAAGTAACATGTTAAAGTATGCCTTCTTCCCTTAATGCATTATGGAGCCATCCTTTGCCCAAGTACACACACCTAGCCATCCATATGATGTACTGTAAAAAAAAAAAAACATGATTCATCAAAACAGGCCACCTTCTTCCATTGCTTTAAGGTCCAAGTCTGATGCATGGGCACTCCAAGCATTCTGTGGCTATCCACCTTCATAAAAAACTGTGCTACATTAGCTCTTCTTCTTTGAGCATTGGATCAAACAGGCTAGTCTTTGTTTCTCCATGTGGATTAATGAGCCTTGGACGACTCTGTTATCAATTCACCAGTTGTCCTTCCTTGGGCTACCGTTGGGAGATCCTAACTACTGCATATTATTAACACCCAAGAAGACCTGCCGTTTTGGAGGTGCTTTTACCCAGCTTGCTAGCTATCGCAATGTGACCCTTGTTGAAGACTGTCAGATCTTTATGCTTGACAATTTTTCCAAATCAACTTCAAGAACTGACCCCTCGACCCAATAACACTCCTGGACCGGTGTCAATATAAGGACATAATCAGGGGTCACCTGTCAGTGCTTTAAATGTTATAGTTGATTGGTGAATAAAGACTGCAGAGTATTAATTGAACACTAGGGATTTTCCTGTTTCCACTCCTTTCAGAACATAACACATTTTGTCATATGCATTGTCAAAATCTAGGTGATTAGATTTACAGTATATTGGTCTATGTTTTTTTTTGCAACAAAAAACCCATCATTTTCTATCCAGTGTACATACAAAAATACAGATGTAAGAAATAAGATTTGCACACAGAAGCACACACTTGGACCATTTCATACCTCCTCATGGTGTTTATTGTTTATAGGACCACACTGGATGACCTCCCAGAGCACTCTGAAATCCAGAAAGAGATGCTGGCTATGACACCGATTCACTCACAATCTATGGTGGAGAACTCATCCAATCATTGAACTTCTGTTCTTTAAGAGCTACTCCTGCAGCACTACTGCCTCAAATATACTGTATGTCTGTTTCTTTTTACTGTGACGGGGATTTATAAGTCTAGATGACACTATCAATCAGAAGTTTGGTGATGCTAGATACTGGAGTTGCATCACGGTCTGGGAAAACCTGTCAGATGTTGGTGCAATATTTTGGAATTCTGGAAAGTCATAAAAATAGAGAGTTTTTTTTCCCCACTAGCAAATTTTGACATTTCTGTTAACATAAGAGGAAATTAAGTCAACACGATTTAGTGAATCAGTAATTTCATATTGTACTTTTTTTTAAAATTTAGAAGTGTCTTCCAGGGTCATTTAAATTGATTCATCAAATTGTCTCTCTTTCACATTTTTTTAAATGCTAGAATGGTATTTGGGATGGAAATACTATACGCTCACTTCAGGAAAGCCTGTAGTTTTCAAAACCTTATGTAGTTGTTGTTGGTCTTTTGGCTGTTCCTGTTGAGGGGTTTGGGCATTGTGTGGGAATTGAACCCAAGCCTTCCGCATGGCAGGAGAGAAACCTACTGTACCACCACCCCTAAAACCTTATATAGTTAAAAATAAAAATTTTACCTTTCCCAGACATTTTTTTTATGGTGAAGATACTAAAAAACATTAGTCACACATGTAAATAGTTAAAAACGTTGGTGAATGTCTATAAATTTTGTTTATGGTTTTAAGTGATTTTTTTTGCAACAAGTGTGTGATATCTTTTTTAATTTAACAGCTCAATGAAACATTAAGGATTTCTTTTGAAAAATTGTTTGGATTTGTTAAACACTTCACGATTCTATACGTGTTACTTTATAGTGTTTTTATGTATTATTCTATGTTAGTGCAAATCTTACTGTATATACACAATGTTATATATAAAAAGAGTGTTCATGTTCATGTAAGAAGACTTTTCATGTGTAAATGTTAAACCTGTGTTATGGATAACATTGAAATGATCGAAATAAAGTACGTTATGTTTGATTTAACAAATTATCCAGAGCCTGTAAAACAGTACACTGCAAAAATAACTACAATTCTTTTTCAGTAAGGCTAACAGGTTAAGCTAAAACACACTCATTTTCACACATCTGTTAATTTATGGATTCCTTTCGAACTGTATTATCATTGTAAACTATCTTTTCCATTATCAGGGTGCAAAGTTGCACTAATATTAAATATGCAAATATAGTGTATACAGTACTGTGCAAAACTCTTGAGCCGCCCTTATTTCTTCATGTTTTACTGCCAAAGATGCAGACTTTATTGTACATATGTAATGCAGTTTCGTGGAATAGTTGTCCAAGCGTCCTGAAGAACTTTTTTGGCTTTCGTTTTTGACTCTCATGTTCAGTCCGGTCCCCGTACCTGACCAGTTTAAGAGGAATGTTTCAGAGGAACAATATCACTCATTTAAAAGCAAAATCCAGCCATGTTCACCAAAGGACCCATGTTAAATTAAATCAGTGTTAATACATTTGTTTAATTTGTCACTCATAGAATCCCAGTTTGTTACTTTAATATACTTAATCAGACATGATATGGTCTGGATTTGTACAGTTTTTATATGTTGTTGTGGCTAAAGTAGTGCGTGACATTAAATAGACACAAATGCCTTTAAGCGGTTTGAAATAATAGAATCTTACAGGATTTTTCAGAACTTTGTTAGTTTTCTACATAACACATGAAAAACCGTTCTTGGTTATTGTTTCTTTTTCTTGTTTCTTTTTTATTCCTTTTTTTATACACTGACCTGCTCTTTTTAACAAATTTATATCAGCCTCCAAAATATCTGAAATCTGATATTTCTGTTGGCGTGAGAAGCAACGGAAACAAAAACTCCTCTCTCTCTCTCTCTCTCTCTCTCTCTCTGGCGGCTGCTGATCACGAGATGAAGGGATCAGCGAGATGAGTGCAGTCATGAGGGAAGGGATATAAAGAATTTCAGTGGATTTGTAGACGTGTAAGCAGTGAGACAAACAGAACGAGAGAAACCTGATACCAGGTACATGAAATTATTTAAAATTCACATTATTTATAGTTTTGTAGGAACTTATGACAAATTGTAAGTAATCAACCAGTGTGTGTGTGTGTGTGTGTGTGTGTGCGTGTGTGTGCAATTGACAAATGTTTAGGAACTTATTTAACACCAATATCCAAGCAGTTTGCAATGTTTTATTACTTTAGCAGAATGTCTGTAGGACAAGTTAGTTATATATTAAAACTTTTAAAGTTTGAGGTTTAACTCTAAGCACCGACACTTAAACCTCATTCCAAAAGAACTTCGTAGAGGAACACTCGCCATATCAACAATTAAATACAATTTGGAGTGTTTCTCTTAACAGCTTCTGACCAACCAGAGCACAAAAGGGTCAGTCAAAAATTATCCGCACTCTGGCTGTAGAATTTATTTTAAAAAATCTTTTTGAAAAGACAAATATATTATAAATATTTTTCGACATATTTTGCTGAGTGTCGACAGTGTGGGCAGAAATGTGCGGACGTACAACATCATGCGAGATCACAGCACCCTTGGATAGCAGTCCTCTGCTTTTATTTGGAAGTTTAACAAACCCTTTAATAAAACCCTGTTGATTGTTAAACTGTAAGTGTCAATTTTCCAGCTGATGGTTGACTTTCGCATCTGGACAGCAGTGACTGGGGAGACAGTAGTCTTGAACAGAAAGCGTTGATAAGAACCAACTGAAGTTCTATTATAACTGTGCGGACAATTTTTGACTCACCCTCATAAAAACAAAGCTGTGGTGTGTGTAAAACCATTCTGTGGTACCGTATGTGTAACAATGTGATGTGAGTTTGAGGATGAAGAAGTAACTGTCTGACCATATTTGACTTTGAGACTCAATTAAATTAAAGGTTCTGTGTTCGAACAGGTCGACATCCTGCATGTACACAGTATGTGGCAGAGTGTGTTTTTACTCTGCGTGTACACCGTGATCGCCCGGACGCAGTTCCCGCGCGAGTGCGTGACACCCGAGGTCCTGCGTAGTGGCACCTGCTGTCCATCACCCACCAGTCTAGCCAATGATGAGTGTGGAGTGAGGACCAGGCGTGGTCAGTGTATGCCAGTCGTCGCTGACCTGCGCCCACATGGTCCTCAGTATCCTCACGATGGACGGGACGATCGGGAACGATGGCCGCTGCGCTTCTTTAACAGGAGCTGCCAGTGTAACCAAAAGTTTAGCGGGTACAACTGTGGACGATGCAGATATGGGCTTACTGGAGCGAACTGTGATCAGAGAATCCATGTGGGTGAGGATTGATTTTATGCTCCTGGCAAGACATACATATTTTACACCTTACATTTAGCCAGTAAATCCTGATTCTGGTTACCTGTACATGTACTTACATGATACGTGTTTATCCTTCACACCTGTGTCACTGTAAAACCAGTGCGTCGGAACATCATGCAGATGTCTCCAGAGGAGAAACGGGCTTTCGTGAACGCTCTGGATCAAGCCAAGATGACGGTCCATCCTGATCTGGTTATCTGCACCCGACGCTATCAGGAGCTCTTTGGCCTGGCCGGAAACACTGTCCAGTGCGAAAACATCACCATCTACAACTTTTTCGTCTGGACTCATCACTATTCGGTTGGGAAGACGTACATGGGCTCGGGACAGCATAGCTTCGGAGGTGTGGATTTCTCTCATAAAGGTCCAGGATTCCTTACATGGCATCGGTTCCATCTGCTGCAACTAGAGAGTGATATACAGGTGATGTTTTTTGATTTTCACACCACTCCGTGTAAAATCTCGAAACAAGTTTTGCATGAAATGGCACGGTGGGTTAGTGGTTAGCCTCCAGATCCCGGGTTCGAATCTCTTGTCAGGTCTGTGTGCATGAATGCTTGGTGGGTTTTCCTCCAGGTTCTCTGGTTTTCTCCCATAGTCTAAAGATTAGGCTAATTGGCGTTCCCAAATTGCCCGTAGTGTGTGAATGCATGTGTGAGTGTTGGCCGGAGGTCAAACAAATGGGAATAAATACAATAGTCGCCGTTGGACTACAGAGGTTCCTACATGGCTGAAATGCTTTAACCAGCCTGACTGGCACCAACACAAAACCAATGCCATAGCATTAACAGAAGCTCTTGTTCTTTGTGTTTCTTTGTGTTTTTCTTCATGCAATGTGCTTCTTCCACATGATTGGTTGATCGGATCATTGCATGAAGGTGTACCTGCCATAAAACAAAAGAGTACAAACATGCTCCTGTTAGCCATCATACTGTAAAAAAAAAAAATTCCCCCAGAGAATCGGCTACCGGAAAAATGTCAAATTGAACCATAAAATATGTTGAAATGACATTGGGTTGTACAGTTTTGGAATCATGAACTCGTTCACCTCTACACATAACCTCTCTGTTATGCAGGACATGCTGAGGAACCGGACGTTCGCCCTGCCGTACTGGAACTTTGCGACTGGAAAAAACGAGTGTGATATCTGCACAGATGACCTGCTTGGAGCCAGGAGCAGCTTTGACATGAACAGCATTAGCTCTAACTCTGTGTTTTCTCAGTGGAGAGTGATATGCGAAGACGTGGAGGAGTATGAAACACAGGGGACCATCTGTAACAGTGTGAAACTCACTCACACACACACACACACACACACACACACAGGCACATTAAATATTTGTGAGATTTAATGCAGACGTACTGTAGCACACACAGAGCCGTGTGTATATGCTAGTGCATAATACACACACACACACACACACTTCCCTCTATATTACTGGAGATTCTTATGTAGAAATATAGTAAAACAACATTAATCATGCTAAGTGTGCACACACCACACACATACTGTATACCGTAAACAAGGGAAATTTCTAAATTAGCAAGGAGCAAGTCATGAATCATCATTTGTCAAAAAACTTAACAAGATGAGAAAAAAAGAGAAACCTCTCAAGACTTATAAGGAATATAAGGGACCAGCTACCCAGATGGAGTCACAGTCACACGATGATAACTCAGCCTTGTACTTTGATTAAGCCACCCTTAATCTAGTAGCTGCCTGGAATGATTTAAAAATGACGTAGTGGTTAGCACTGTTGGATTGCACCTCCAGATTCCGGGTTCGATTCCCACCTCGGGTATTTGTGCATGGAGTTTGCATGTTCTCCCTGTGCTTGGTGGGTTTCTTCTGGGTACTCCGGTTTGCAGACATGCAAATTAGCGTCTGTAGTGGGTGTATGAGTGTGTGTATGTGTGTATGCCCTGTGATGGATTGGCACCCCATACAGTGTGTACCCCACCTCGTGCCCTAAGATTCTGAGATAGGCTCTATCTTCCCACGACCCTGTACACAGGATAAAGTGGTATAGACAAAGACGATCAGTCCTTTGTACTTCTTAGTTCCGTTCATGCTTGCTTAGTAGTTGTAATTCATATTGTAATCACTAGAGGGCTCCAAAAACCTGTTATACAGTACATGTCAACAATATAGCATATACTGTACAATACCTTTATGTTATGATAAATGTATCTGAATTGGAAATCTGGGCAATGTGTGTGTGTGTGTGTGTGTGTGTGTGTGCAGGTACAGAAGGCGGTCCAATCAGAAGGAATCCTGGTGGGAATGCTGCACAGCCGATCGTACAGAAACTACCTGAAAATCAAGATGTAATTGATTGCCTGGAGCTCAACACATTTGATACACCTCCGTACTACTCCACCTCCTCTTTAAGCTTTAGGAATACCATTGAAGGTAAAACAGACAGCTTTAAAAGCTTTAATAATATAAGAAACTGTAGAAAAACTATTGAGAATAATGGTCTTTGCTAAGTTTGCTCTTTGGAATCTAGTTTTTAAAAAAAAATAGACACAAACTATAGAATTATACTGTGTGTGTGTGTTGTTAGGATACAGCACCTCCAAGGGGAACTATGACCCAGGGGTGCGCAGTCTACACAACCTGGCTCATCTTTTCCTGAACGGGACAGGTGGTCAGACTCCTGTGTCCTCTAATGACCCCATCTTTGTCCTGCTGCACTGTTTTACTGATGCCATATTTGATGAGTGGCTACAGAGACACCACCCTAGTATGTATACGCATACACACACACACACACTGTATGGTTGGCTGATTGAGTGCATATGGGCTCTTTCAGTGTGTAATTAAAATAAACACTTGCCCAAATGGACACACATTACACATCCTTTGTATGATTTAGGCACAGTGTTTTACCCCAAAGAAAAAGCTCCTATTGGTCATAACTGGCGTTACAACATGGTTCCGTTCTGGCCACCTGTCACGAATGCGGAAATGTTTGTCTCGGCGTCTGACAGTCTTGGATACACCTATGAAGTCCAGTGGCCAAGTGAGTGACACTACATTCTACCATAAACTACAATAATGTCCTATGCTTGAAATTATTTGTACTTCCTGTTTAGCATATGGAGCTCACACTACACCAAAAAAAAAAAATGAAGATGAATTGCTGCATTATGCCTTTAATCTTTTAACTGCTTGGTCAGGGTCAGATGGTTAATATTAGACTACAAGTTAGTGTATAATTTTCTAAATATCACAGGCAGGTGCAAAGAAAACTAATCCCGCTATGAGAGAGTTTTAAAGAAACAGTTGTGTTTAGAAACTACTTCCAAATTT
>JAOVVB010000034.1:8280451-8293825 GCA_028570985.1 Heterobranchus longifilis | reverse complement strand
ATTCAAGCAGTAGTGAAACACAGAGATAAGTGCATTAGTGTAGCAGGGGATTATATAGAGAAATGAAGCCAGTTTTTACTTTTATATCTGTGTTCTGGTATTCTCTACAGTCAAAAGTCGCGGTTTGAGTTCAACACACCTGGTAGAATACTGAATGAACAAAAAATCATGAGTAAAGGGTGGCAGCACAGTGGCTTGCTGGTTGGCACTGCTGCCTTGCACCTTCAGGGTCTGGGTTCAAGTCCTGTATACAGGATAAAGCGGTAAAGACGATGAGTGAGAGATGTGCAAAGCTGATAGATGCATATTCCAGAACACAAGGTGTTTTTGCGGCCGAAGGGTAAAGCACGAGACGAGAGCAATAATATAACAGAATCCTTTGGTTCTCTTTTTGAAAATGCTTTATTCAAATGCTAAACCACTATAAATAGCCTACAATAATGCAAAGCCTATTACAAATACAGTGTGATAGAAAAGAGCTCCATAAAGGAATATCGTTGAAGATAATTCTTCAACCACCTTAGATGTCTTGTTCGTTTCATTTAGCCAACAACAACAACAACAACAACAGCAAAAACACTTAAAAAACTACTTAGTGTTAATGAAATGATCGTGATACAAAGCAACTTGAAGGTGTGACACCTTTGGGTCCACATTCAGTTAAAACTGGCCAGCTGTATCTAACATATTAGCAAAAAAAAAAAAAAAAAGAAAGAAAAAAAGTTTTAAAAACTTCTTTTTTTATTGTTTTTTTTCTTCTTTTTTTAAGACTAACAATTCAAACTACAGAACACTTTGGCAAAAAAAGTTTCGAAAAAAATAAGTTGCATATAAAGAAAGAGAAAAACATTTACTTCAAATATATTATAGGATTTCTTCTTACTTCATACACAAATATAATGCATTGTATATATTAAATATATCCTGATGGTTTCTGTCAAGATAAAAGATTCTAACAAGCATGTGGAAAAGGGAGGTCACACACACACACACACACACACACACACACACACACAAACTTATATGGACAAATACATACAAATACACACAAGGGCAACACCATTAGTGTGTGTGTGTGTGTGTAAGGATTTATGAGTTGCCAGTGTGACTCAGTCTTAACACACAGGTTACACAAAGAAAAAAAACACAATCTGTCATGATAAAAATAATAATATTAACAATATTAATAATAATAATGAGCTAAAACTAAAAGAAAACAAAAAACACCTTTAAAACCATGACAGGATCATGGGAATCCTTCACCTTTAATATGGAAAGAGAAAGACAGATAAAGGAGATATTTGTTAACGATATAACACACTTTGTTGTTACAGTATAACTAGACAAGGTCACGACCTCTGTGCACACTTTAAGCTTCAAGAATAAGCTTCTGTTAGATCAAGGCACTGACATCTACATCACAGAGCCGTGGAGAAACTTCTCCGAAAGACCATTCAGAGCAGTTTGTATAACACGTACTGTATACTCACACCTTCATCTCGTAATGAAAAAAAAGCCTGGATAAAACCTCAACAACTTTAGGGTGTTATCCTGGACGCTCGGATCTAAGAAGCGTCCGACTCTCCGAAAGCTAACTGCATTATTGGGTAGAAACAAAAAAATCCACCGGAGCGACACAATCAATAGAAAGCTTATCAAAATGATCCGATTAGAACACTGCTGTTGTATTCATGACGATTGTCTCATGCCTGTCTCACAAGATCACACTCGGTGCTGTACAGTATACTGTGAGCAGGACTGATTCCCTTTTGAGTCTGGTTCCGCTTAAGGTTGTATTAATCACAGAGTGACTAAATTCTGCCTGGCATTTTTCGAAGAACTGAGAGAATTCTAGCAGATCTTAAAATGTATTCACAAAGGTCTAAAATGTATGAAAGTAGGCTGTTGTGGAGCACAAATGGTTTACTGCAAAATGCACAATGTACAAACCCTAGTACATGCTTGTTCAATTCAGGAAAAGTTCTATAACTTGCTAAGCTATTAATCGGAAGGTCGGCGGTTCGAGCCCCGGCTCCGCCAGGTTGCCGCTGTTGGGCCCTTGAGCAA
This sequence comes from Heterobranchus longifilis, assembly GCA_028570985.1. Classification (NCBI taxonomy): domain Eukaryota; kingdom Metazoa; phylum Chordata; class Actinopteri; order Siluriformes; family Clariidae; genus Heterobranchus; species Heterobranchus longifilis. The sequence goes on along the minus strand of JAOVVB010000034.1, from coordinate 8,291,758 downwards.
GGCCCTTAATCCTGTCTGCTCCGAATAATGGCTGACTCCAGCCTACTAACAAAAACCTGGATATGCGAAGAACAAATAATTTCACTGTGCACTATAAAAGGCTGAACTACAAGAAAGCTAATTGAAATACAAGGGTTGTTCAAGTCAAACAGGGATAAAAGTTAAAACTAGCTTTATTTCACTATATAATCCACCGCTACACTAATGCACTTATGCTAGTTTTTCACTAGTGCTTGGATACCATCTATGCCGGAGCCATGTTCGAAGTTCCTGCTTTCGCCACGTCTGGACAGGATCGTTATTCCTGGACGTACAGCCTTATTTTTAAAAACATTTCCAAATGTTTTACTCAGGCTGAGTCTCATCATCGTACTGGGCTTAAAGATTTCTGTAAATATCAATCGGTTTTTCCTGGTTTGACTTGAACGCCTATCAAACAAATGTATATGTTGTAGAACATCGTGTTTAATACCTAGCCTGTGGTTAAGTACTTGGGAGGAATAGATGAAAAAAACCAATAATATAAATCACATAAGGTGACACAAGCTAATGGGTTGCACATGCCACATCGACTCCAGTGACATCAGTTTGTCTTTCTGTGTCGTATCATACTGTAAGTCACCTCTGTGCTTAAGTTCCTGCAGCCAGGAAATAAATATCAAAAAGCTTTTTTCATGATCGCGCCTTGTGAAAAATAACCACCAGCAGCCGAATATACATCATATATTTGTTAATCAAAATCCTAAACAGAGATCAAATCAATCAGGTCAAGTGTAGCCTTGGAAGGCTTGATCGGATCAAAGTTACTGTATATATTTAAAAAAATATACATCAAAAAACGTTCTTCAGTCTTAATTTTGCTTTTAGAAAAACCAACCTGCAAATCCAAAATGGCATGTTGGTCATCCTGCAAATAAATAAATGCTGCTGTTGGATCTTCATGTTAAAAAAAATACTTTAGTTTAAAGGAGGTATTGCAGTTTGCTGCTAAGAGTTTGAATGTGGTATACAGTATTAAGGCTATGGAGTGTATGAGCGCTTAAACACACATGGTGGCTAGTTATAGTCTCTCATCCCGTGTTTCTTTCTTTTTGTGTGTGTGTGTGTGTGTGTGTGTCATATTTTGGCTTCGTCTCCAGCTTCCAATAAAATAAGAGAAAATTCACACATCAAAAAGTCAAGTGCGTGCACATCTGGAAAGCACATCTGGAAGCCTTCAAATAACAGTGAACTAAACGGGCATCAAACATGCCACTATTAATAAACTGATAATAAAAGATAAACCAATATAGTCATAATATCAAATGAAAAGATTTAAAAGTATTAGTTGGTTTTATACTTATTACTAAGGCAACCTAGTGGTTAGAATAGAAGACATCGTCTTAAAAAAAAACAACAACAAAAAAACACTTGGGGGAAAAAAAACAACTCGGAAATCCCGTTTGTGTGTTAAAACATCAAAACAAGTCCATAAAATTATCCTTCACAGGTCTCTGCTCAGCAGTTTTGCATTTTTTTTTCCTTATAGCTGTTTTAGTTTTTTTTTTTTCTTTTCTGTAAATTATTTAAGACCTTAGAGAAAATATCTTGTATTTCAGGTTAGTAGAGAACGTTCATACAGCAATGTTCCTTCAGTGTTCGTCACATCCTCAGAGACGAAAAGGTTTAGGAGGTTCATAAGTGTTGAGCAATAAAAGTTGGATCATTTGCATCGAGGACTCTCACAGCAATACGATAGTTGTCGTGTACAAGCTTTCCTTTTTGAAAAGAAATACAGAAGGGACTTTGTGCTTAAGGCACGCAGAATAATCAGTCTAGATCAATTAGTGCAAAAGCAAATAACAAGAATAATAATAATAATAATCTAGCAACCGTACACTTGAGATGTCATAAATGAATGCTGGTGTAATCTGCGAGTGAGTGTTATCACTTAAGGCACTCAGTGTAATTTAGTTTTTTTAAAAAGGGGGCTTAGCACATACTGTAGAAATAGTCACCTCTCATGTTTGACTGGGAGTGAGTCTTGTCCGAGGGGACGTACTGTAGAGCTTGAGATGAGACTGCATCAGAAGTGAGATCAGGAGGGAGAAACAGATAGAAGTAGCATGCGCACTGATACCAGCTGAGAACAACTGGTGGGTCCAGTCCATGTCTTGTCAGTGAGTTCTTGGTCCACGGAGATTCAATCATGAATCGAGTTGCACTGCAGTCATGCCTGACTGAACGAGTATAGCATTGGGATCAGTAGTTCTAGACAATCAGGGTCAGTGTTAAGTGACTCAAGGTCAGTGCGTTTTGATAGTTTTATGTCTCTAGTCAGCAGGTCTGGGACAGTGGATGCAGCTAAAACGTCTAGTCTCTATATTAACGCCGGCTTTGTTTTTTTAAAAAGTACTATCGATGCTTCTTAAAGCTTTAATGTTGTTTATTCATTCAACCGCTTTGTTCGCTCTTTGCTCGGCAGGGCACACACACACTAGACCCGTTCGTTCATACCGACAGGTTAAGATATAGAGCTTGGTAATGTCCCTGTATGCTTTAAAACATAATAAAATTTTAATATCATGAATTTGGAGTTACATTACAAAAGTAGTCACCACAAACCGCATGTCTTTAGTCTTTCTTATGTCTAAGTTGAAAGATGCAAGAAAGTTGAAAGTGGTGACATTTTAGTAATGTTTTCATAACGGTTAATAAATATTGAAGTGGCTGCACAGGTTTTGTTATAGTTCAATTTTTGCACATTAGAGCACACAGGTTTTTAAAGGTTAGAATTGGTCAAAACAGTCTTGCGCAGAACATAATTAAAGCTTTAAGAGGCATTATTATTATTAGAGTTTGTAAATTGTATCCAAGTGAACATGCAGTCAAAAGACATTATAGTTTTTTTTGTTTTTTTTTAAGTTAGTGGGTTAGTTTAAAAAAACCTTTTGTTTTATATGTGCTTAAAGTTTTCGGGGTTTTTTTTTTTCACACATCAGATGCTTTACTGTATCCCACATGGATGTCATGCTGCGGTTTGGAGTGTTTACAAAGGCGTCTCAGTAGGTGGGGTACACATCATGGATAGGCACTTGAAAGGTGGCAGCGGGGAAGGTCTGGGGCATGTAGCCAGCGTAACCTCCGTACGCGGCAGCTGCCACGGCTGCGTTCTTCTGCAGCGCGGCCAGGGTGGCTGTGTTGGCGTGAGCAGCAATCGGCACGTAGCTCGCACCATAAAGACCGGCGGCTGCAGCAGCAGGGATCCGCTGGACATTGTGAGCCACGGCGTACACAGGAGTGATTGGACGACCCTAAGAGAAAGAGTAGGCCTTATTTTAAATACGTTTGTCTCATGGATGTTCCTGAATTTAAAAAAAAAAAACATTGCTGTTATTAGAAAATAATCAACTTTTCAGTCGTAACAGTAACTTTTGAACTTTCCGAGCTGCAATGCACCACGCTGATGATCACTAATTGATTTACCATAACCACTCACATAATGTCATCAAAGTCTACAGCAGGCAAGTTGCATTGATTTAATTAAAGTAAAAAAAGTCTTAACATACTGTATGGCATCAAAAAAATGATCAGTTTCGTACAGCACAATTATTGTGGAAAAACAAACAAACAACAAAATAGTAAAACTGCTACTGGATGATGATGATGATGATGATTGCATTGATCTGTTTGCATTGTGTATGCAGTAAATTCCGCACAAAAATATTTTCCAGTCAGTACGTACAGTATGTGCTAACATTTAACATCAGCGCTATTTAACACACACTTGTGCGACAGTTTATATCAACATATAGTAGCCTTTGAGAGGCTTGGAACGGAAAATCTTTAACGCACGTCAACAAAGTCCTTGAATAAGTCTGTTAATAATAATAACCTTTATGGTGATAACATAATAACGGGGCAATAAAACCGGCTTATCGCTCATGTTCGATCACTATTTAGCAATGGAAATTCCTGATGATCAGAAGATGTCAGGGCAGATAGACTGTAGAGATGTTGAGATGTTTATATATATATATAAAGCCGTAACTAAATATATTATATATAATTATGGTTCAGATGCAAGACAACAAAGTGACTTGTGTAACTTGAACCCATGACATCATACTTACAACTCGAATCCTCTAGTTAATTATTATCGATGGCAACACCTTAAAAAAAAAAAAAAAAAAACCTCCGACCTAAATTCACCCTTCAGTTCAGCAGCATATTACTACATATTTTAGTGTTTGTCCAGCTTTAGTAAACACTGAAATCAGAACATTATCACTGTTGTACCTGAAAGGGTGGAGGTGTTGAGACAGCAGGAATGACGGCAGCAGCCGAGGGAGCGGCGGAATGTTCGTGCTGGAGGGCGAGGGGATTGATCAAATGCTCCACCTGGTGAATCTTCCCATCCTCTACCAGTTTAGTAGCAGCGGGTGCAGCAGAAAACACAGTGGGGTACTGCGCACCAAGAGCTGGCAGAGTCACTACACAAACACATACACAAATGACACAATTTTATAAACAGTATTTATTATAAAACTCATGAATACTCTTAAAACATCAGGAGTGGACGGATCAGTAGTCAGATTTCTGGCCTTATTTTGAATTTACAACAAGCAGAATAAGTTGGACACGTCATCTGAGGTGTTATCGAGCTGCCAGGAGAAATGTTTGCACTAGGCGGATTAATTAGCATGCCCAAGTGACAGATGAACTTTTTAGAATCAGGAAGTGGCAGGTACTGTATGTGGAAAGATTTTGCCACGACAAAGCCAAGCAAAATAACATGGAGCGCAAATCTTCTATACACAGTCACAGACAGATCAAAAGATCATACTGTACAGTGTAGGGAGAAAAACAAATAAACCACCAGATTTTCTCCCCAATTTAGTCGTGTCTAGATCCTCCCCGTCACTAGGGGCGCTCCCACATTAAGGCTACTACTACCACTCAGTCACGTGTTTCCATCTAACCACGTGACGCCAGCCGACCGCATCTTTTCGAACTGCTCGCTTACGCACCGTTGGGGGCGGCGCTATCCTCCTGACTATCTGAGAGTGCTCGGCCAATCAGCTGCGAGACCTCTGGCTTGCGAGAGGTTACAGAAAGTTCGGGAATCGATCGAGCTCGCGAGGACGAGGCTTTACCACTGCGCCACTCAAAACATGACTTGCTAAATCATCTTAAGCCCGTGAGAAGCATAGCTAGTTAATGCATTTAACTAGCTAACTTGCTTGTAACATGCAATTTCCTTGTGTTATGTTGTATATTGATTAACAAATTAAAGCAATTAACAAAAAAAGGGTATGCTTTTATAAGTTTATTATGTACAGTATATACACGTTTACGAATGGTGCTGGCCAACTCATTCTGAATGATGTGTTTTAACAAACGCTGTAACAGAATTGTATAAACAATACTGCAAGGCAACCACAACAATAAAAATATGTAAAATACAATGTAGTATTAATTCTTTAATTTATTATTAACAATATTCGCGATAAATAAAGATGCCCATAGGGGTTTCCAGACACAGAACGACAACATCAGTAAAATTTTAAAAAATTAAATCATCCCTTTCATAACTCTGATTTGTCCACCCCTGTTGACTGTCACATTACATTACGCTATAAGAAATGCTTGTAATGTAAGACATGATGTAAAGTGTATAGAGTTTACAAAGGTAAAAGGAATAGAGAGCGCTACAGTCGCACGTCGACAATAAAACACAAAGAAACACAAAAGCAGTGGCGTGAAAGAGAGAGTAAGCGAGGGACAGAGAGAAAATGAAAGGAAATGAGACCTACATAACCTGTTCTTAGTTATGGCAGGTGACTTGGCTTAAGATTATCACACACACACACACACACACACACACACATATACACGGCCCCCCATTGTTTCGACAAACAAAAAGTCTTTTCATTCCTGGGGTTAATTTCGATTTTAGGATCAGCAGGTTTACCCGTCGCCCAAAAAAAGCGTTAGAAAAGCTCAGAGGGATCAACATTCTCAAAAGGAGAACTGATTTCACAAGAGTAAAGAAGCGAAGTGATTAGCATCAAACACTTTTCTGTCAAGAACACATTGAGCAAGATTTACAAAAGATCAGGAAAATCTGAATTGTACAGGCAGCAATATTGGAGTTAGTGTTTCTCTGCTCTACTCCATTCCACTAGGGGGCAGCACAGCCAGGCACATTCTCTCCTTGATATATCTTAAGTTTGCATTTGGTATAATCAATTTCCATATAATCGATCCAATGAAACTAAAGTCTGCCCCTTGGATTAGGAATTAAGAGAGCTGAGAGAGAGAGTAGTGGGTTTGACTGACTATGTGTGTGTATATGTGTGTGTGTGTATGCTTTTAGGTGTCACACTGACTTGTGCCAGGCTTAATGCCCACTGGATTAACAGCTGCCAGCTCCAGACTGGGCATGAGCTCATATGGTTTTTCCGGCACCTTGGTCTTTCCTTCATGGTAGCGGCTGTAAATGCCTCGACCGGCGGAATAGCCACCGAGGTATGAGCCACGAGGCCCTGGGCCTCTGTTAGCGGCTGCAGCACGGCCACGGCCTCGTACAGTACCTGCTTGAAATACAAACGACAGGGGACGTTCTTCAGAAACGTTCTTCAGTGGATTGTGATGAATTCTACTTTTATCTCTTTTTCTTTTTTTTTCCATATCTATTTTGTTCAAATTTATTTATTTATTTTTTATTATTATTTTCCTTAGAGCCGGTTTGCGTCACAGTAGGTCGAAGGGTACCGTATCCCAGACCAGGATAAAGCAGTTACTGAAGTGGAATGATGAACAATGAATAGAAGGTGCTGGATATGTGTTAAAATGTTACATGATATGGGAGAGATTGGATTTTCATTCACTATAAGAATGGCGAGTATGACATCAAAGATTAAGGAAATGCGCTTCGGTGTAAAATCAAGCTCTTTGCTCAACCCATCAAACAAAGGATTTCACAAATAAACAACCAAACAAACATGGGGGCGGGTGTCAATACTTTGTGATTAGTAGCCAGGAAATGCCTTTAACAGCACAGATTTCCCCCAGAGAACCAGATTCATTATTATACCGTCTCAGGATCATAGCTGTTCCTTAGTTCCATGCATGTCTAAAACCGATGATACTCAACCAGCCTTAAGGTTTTCTTAAAGGAGCATGTCCCTGAAACGTGTTACACCACTTGGGACGATGATGAATGGTCACTGGATTTACTATTAGTTTCAACATGCAGCCGTAACTAACAAATCCGTTCAACCTGTCAGAGAAAAGGTCTCTTTGGTAACTTTATCTAATTGTTCATGTGATTTATTTTGTTCAAATATGGGCTGGTTGAGTACATGTGGAGTCAAACACAGGAAGCTCAGAAACAGCATAAACCTTTGAAACTTTATAATACTTAGGTCATTGAGCAATAGGCAAAGTCACTAAAGTTACTTTGTGATTGTTGTAAAATGGAACTGCATTAGTGCCACAATAGGTATGATTTAAAAAAAAAAAAAGAAAAGAAATGATGGATACATTTTCCACACTTTAGGAAAGAAACACGAAGAAAGAAGAATGAATTGTCTCCAACCTTTGATGAAGTAGTCTCGGTTGGGTCCAATGAGAGTGTTGTAAGGATAGCCGTAGTAGGCGAGGGTGTAGGGATCACATTGATACACATAGTTTTGCTGAGTACTTTCACTACTGCTCACGGTTCCCTTGGATGCTTTCTGGTAGCGGGTGTACTGCTCCTTGTCTACAGGCTTGGCCAACGTCACCTCAATGCATGAGCCCTCGATTTCTGTACCATTCAGGTTGTCCATAGCCACCACTGCATCATCCCGGCTGGTAAAATGCACGAAGGCGTAGTCACGGATCTTCTTCACTCGTTCGACGCAGCCCGGGTTGAACTGGCTGAAGGTCTTGCGGAGGGTCTCCTCGCTGGTCTCTATCATCAAGTTGCGCACATACAGGATCTTCACTGTTTCCATGATGTCCTCATCAACGTCGATTTCTGGTTCCGCCCAGTCGACAGCAATTTGGTGACCCCAGAGCTGCACATACAAAAATATTAACAATGTGGAACTTTTAAAGAGATGACCTTCGGGTGTCGGGGTATGCTACCAAACTCACCGGGCTTCCATCATTTAAAACATTAATCACTGTTGTTAAAGGTGTCACTGACTGGAGATAATGTTATCTTATGATCAGACGTCTTAACAAGTTGTTTTGCATGCAATGTAATGTGTCTTACCTGAATACGCCCAGGCATGAGTTTCCTTCTGGCCATGGCAGCTGCACGATGGGACTCGTACTCGACGAAGGCAAAGCCGCGATTCTTCATTTTGTCTGCCGCACTTGCATACACAATCACATCCAACACCCCTTCTGTCACTTTAGAGACTTCCTCCAGAATCTCTTCTCTCTTCTTGGTCTTGGGAATTCCACCAATAAACAGCCGGCAGTTGTCCACACTTGAGCAGACCCCCAACAATCGCCCAGGCCGCACTTCGTAGTTGTTTAGCTCCCTCACAGCTTGTTTCGCCTCGTGTTTCTGAGTGTACATGACAAAGGCATAGCCACGGTTTTTCCCATCAAAGTCCATCATCAGACGCATCTCATAGATCCTACCAGCTGACTCAAACACCGGCACCAACTCGTCTTCATAAACATCACGCGGAATCTTGCCGACAAAAATCTCACAGCCTCGTGGAGGGGACGGGCCTTGCCAGCCAGGGGGCGGACCATATTTGCGTTGTCCGTTCTCTTGAACCATCTTGTAACCCGTGCGCTCCATCAGAGCCAACAGGGCTGCTTCATTAGGAGCTCCAGCGACACCATCTAGAATGGATCCATGCAGGATCGGATGATTGTTGGCAGGGTTAGAGTTGGAAGAGGGGCTAGAGTTACTCATGGTGACGGCAGAGGCGGAGTCTTCTGCTGTCATTCTGACACAAGCTTCCAATCAGAACTGGAGTCTGGTAAAAAAAAAAAAAAAAGGATCATTGGGTTATTGTCTTAGATTTCATAAAAATAACTGTGACTGTTTAATGTTGTGGAGAACGTCCATGAAACATATTACTGTGATCACTTACAGTATATAACACAGAGATATCCTCATTAGAGATTAATATGACCAAAAAACACTGCCTATAGAGATATCGATTTTATGTTTTACAACATCAAAGCACTGTATTAAACTTAAGGTGTCACTTTGATGTTTGGTAACAATTTTCTGTTACGTACAGGTAGCGCTCAGGATAATGTGTGAGCTAAGTATGTACAGTAGCATGTTGAAATGAGCTAGCTAGTTAGAGTAGCTAGCTAACTAGTAAAACAAAAAAGTTGAGCACCTAGCCAGGTAACATTATTTTGCTTTTGAACAAATTAATAACGAAAGTGGTACTGTATTTACTTCTGCACAGCTCACTTTCTGGCTCTTATATGCGTACTTTAAAACTCCACTACTACTTCACCTTCAACTCAAGTGAATTATTCCCACAGTATCAGTACTTTTTCCTGCTGATGCCACACTCATAAAACACTTTCATAAATCAACACAGCGCTAATATAATGAAAGTCCTTCTCTTGGCCCCTTCACACTACACACAGACACACATTCACAAAACAAAACATAACACAAAAAAAATAAAAAAATCTTAAATCCTGTTCTCAAATTAAAGCCGTCTAATAACACCAGCTAAGCCGCATAGACCTGCATTGTTCGGAACGGAAAAAATCTCCCAAAGTACCCAAATCCCTTGGTCTGGATTTCTCCTGACACAGCAGCAGAAAATAGAAAATTTGTACAAAGGTCAAGGTGAACTTTCCAAATTCCAACTATTCGTCGGTCAGATGATTTCTGTCACTGAAAAGAATTCACGCTGTTCAGCAGGTTGGTATTAATGTCAGTTTTAGTATTTGTTTAAAGTGTTTGCTGAGATTTATCAGTGAGCTAGACGCTGACGCCTCTGTTGAGCGTGAGGACGTTAGGCTGCTTAGTAATAGTACCATGGTTATACAAACACAAGTGGGCTGACCCAACAGCCCACACATATCTTAACATGGAATAAACACAGATACATGTTAAAACACAGTGCTCATTCTCGCGCACACACGTACTTCTCCACACAGTTACTTCTCCATGGTCATGTCAGAACAATAAAGTATAAAAGGCAACGGTGTAGGTTAGCAATAAGTAATCATTTCAGGTTTACAAGATTTCATCCACTCATACATATATCTTGCTCCCTAACACACACACACACACACACACACCCCCACACACACAAAATATGTACCTGCAAGTTTCATCGTCTGCTCCGAGAGGTGCACTGTAAAAGCATGTGACTGCCTGCGTGTGATGACTGAATAATAGACAAGTCAGCAGAACTAACCCAAAGCTCATACACACACTTCCTCCTCCACACAAACACACACACATAGATACAAAAGCAGTATTTTGGCCCAAGGCCAGGCAGAAACAGGAAGAGTAAAGGGACTGACCAATCACGAGACAACTGATGGATAGACAAGTCAGAGTCCCCGTTCCTACTCGGCTGAAGATGTTGCTCAAAATGTCTTGTGACATAAAAAAGGTTTTTACTCAGAATAATTGACTTAACTGTTAAATTGTATTGTGAGTATTGATAATATTTGTCATTAAAAAAAATTAAAAATAAAACTCATTCTATGTGTGCGTTTGTGTGTGTGTGTGTGTGTGTGTGTGTTCCTGGAAGAATGAATTACAATTCAGCAGATCCGAGGAGGTCGAAGAAAAGAAGAGGTTGCGCTCTGGAAGGATGTGCAGGGTGTGTGTGTGTGTGTGAGCACACACATATTTGTTGGTATTTTCTGGAAGTGAAACTGTTACGGTCCCTGTTCCGTTAAGATGTGGTAGGAACAGCTGGAAGTGAAAGACAGAGAGAGAGACAGAGAGACAGAAAGACAGAGAGAGAGAAACAGAAAGACAGAGAGAGAGAGAGAGAGCAAGGGAGAAACCTGAAGCAGCAGCAGGTGGATGATTAACTTCCACACAAATCACTGCCTACTTGCACATGAACACACACACACACACACACACACACACATATTTGTCATACTACACTTGCGAGGACCTTCCACTGACAGAATTTTTATTAATGCAGCTAATTAATGTAACGCTACACCTAGAGTAAAATACATTTTAACATTTTAAATCTTCAACCTTAGTAACAAAACTGACACATTTTGGCTAGAAAGAGTTTGACTTATGGGGACCGGACTCTAGGAACTACAGCCATACTAGGAAATAATAACAGAACCTGAACTGGTTTT
>JAOVVB010000034.1:8261028-8276584 GCA_028570985.1 Heterobranchus longifilis | reverse complement strand
TTTACAGACATTAAACATTTCCAAGAAAAACACGAAGGAATAATAATAATAATTAAAAAAAAAAACACAGTCTGCTTGGTGGGGACCAACCGAATGTCACCACGAGGATAGGAGGAATATCTAAGAGTTCTGACCTTGTGGGAACATTCAGTCCCCACCAAGATATAAAATGCATACAGACAAACAAGACAGAGTGAGACAGACAGAGAGAGTCCATTCTTGAAGGAAATATTTATTCCGACTCCAGGTCCCCACTAAGCACCTCCCCACCTCATAGGATGAAAAAGGCCATATTTTACTGCTGCATGTATGTGCAGCGCTCAGGATTTGTATCTGAATCATGTGAGGTGTCATGAAGCTGGTACTCGTTATTGCTTTACTGCCATGCCTTTAAAGGATAATTAACTTGAGAGTGAGCGATACACTCTGTGATGAGTTAATGAGTTTATGACCGTGTGCAATGACTGATACAACGAGCTGATCTTTGACTCTCTGCAGATGAAACAGATACGAGAAACGGACTCACACACACACACACACACACACACAAATCCGTCACCTCTGACTAAATACATTTTTTTCAGATTAAGGACAAAATTGTATGGGCTTTTTTCTGAAGCATGCCTGTTTGTCCCATTATTTCACAATTCATTATACAATCCAATTGTGTAAATAATGAAATAAATTATAAAATGAATAATGTAAAGAGATTGAGAGTGTGAACTGGTCTATTCTATATAGTTTCGATAAAAAAAAAAGAGAAATGAAAGTGCAGAGCAATGCTGACCTCCAGCTCTAAAGCACTGATAGGATGCGAGGAGAAGCAAGCACACACCGTCAGACACTGCAGTCTCTAACACTGAGACACTCAGGGTCACACTAATCACAACAACACACTCACATCACTTATCATTCACACCAATCAAAATACAAATGTCACATGACTTATTTCAACTTATTCTCCCTATTTCGAACTACTGACATACCAAACACACACACACACACACAGGGCTAAAAAGTAATCATAGAAAGCATTGACATTTCTCACGCGCATGTGTATTTAGTGTGTGTGTGTGTGTGTGTGTGCATGTGTAGAATTTTTCCATTCATTACAGTGAAGATAACGCAGAGAGCGAGACAGCAAGAGAAACAGAGAGAGAGTGAGAGAGACACACACACACAGGACACACAAACATATATGTGTGTGTGTGTGTGTGTGTGAATATAATGCCCTTGTCATACTTGTACTGAACAAACACACACAGTGTATAGAGTAACTACGAGGGCAAAAGAAAAATTGTGTGCACACACAGACACAGGCAAACACACATACGCAAACACAAACACACACACACACACACATCAGTGCACATGGCAAAGACAAGAAAGGGGAGGGGTGAAGGATGTGGCGGGCTTTCAGGATCAAAGGGCGGCAGAGAGAAAAAGAGATAGACAAGCAGAGAAAGAAAGAAAGAGAGAGACACTATGAGACAGAAACAAGAACACAAGACAGACCAAAGACTGAGAGAGAACTAAAAGCGACCAGCAAGAAAGTGCCAGACAAACAGGAAGACTGACAGATGGACAAGGAATGAGAAACGAAGGTCAAAGTTTAGGACACTGTAATCTGTGATCTTTAATCTGTACAGTGATAAAAGAACGGCTCCTTCATGTTAACAATGAGTGTTTTAAAGCTGCTATGTGGATCATGTTGGTGACACACACACACACACATGCATGCGCACACACACACACTCTTACTTCACTTCTCTCCATTCAGAACCAGGGATGTACGTACAGGTTAAAGTTTGCAGGCACCTTCGACCTCATGATCGTGTTAACATTCAAGCCGAGTTATCTCTCTACTTATTAAAGGAACTCTGTCTTTTACGATGTGTGATAACACTAATCTAGGTGTCCACATGAGATCGGGTCACGCAAGACTTCTAGGAAACGAGGCCTCATTCTCCACATCTGTTTAAAAGGCTGTATTTTTTCAGCTGTGGTCCCATGAAGGAGGAGAACTACAGCTTGCGTAGCTCTTACATTACTTCTCTATGTCAGTGTGAGACTTTGTTCAAAGAGGGACTTCGCTGGTGTCTTCACTGACATAAGACTCAGGAGCGTTCTGATTGCTCTATAGCGCCATGGTTGGCAAGGCTTATTTCAAATGTGGCAGCTGCCACTCTGTGAAACATGTGACTGCTAGTAGTTATCATACACTGCGTACGTATGATAGGCAATCTTTTTACAACATCAAGAGGTATGTAAAAATACTGATCAACCAGACCAAAATAAAGTCTAGCATATGACTGTTGTGTACATGTCATGTACTGTAAGAGAAAACCAAACCGCTAGCTAGACTTCGCCTGAGCACAACAACTTGCTCGCTATTTTTTGTCCAGGACACAAAGACAATGTGCTTTATTAGAAACTTTGTTGCTAACAATACTCCCACCCCTACAACTATTATATAAGGAAATACCAAACTCATCCCATATAACATACTTAACTAGCAAACTAGCTAACTAGCGCTCCAGACAAGTAAACATTATTAATCTGTTATAATATACATAAATATTAATCCATTCATTTCCTTCTAGCTGTAAAAGCTTGACTGGTACATAGTGCAATTGTAAAATCGTTCGTTTGGGTTTCTACTCTCTAACCTACATCCTACCAATCCTTTCTTGGCTCAAAAACTAACTAACACTAGCCACTTTTTAAGCTTTGCACCTCAGGTACACATTATCTAACCTGAACATTAACCATCATTTTGGCTAGTCATCAAAACTTACCAAACGTTCCCATATGCAGCAAATTATGTGGTGATTCAGCAACAGCAAGATGGGAGAGATATACATTGTGTGTACAGTATGTGCTTTTATATATATTAACCGTTTAAGCAATTTGCATTTACAGTAGCTCTTCTATTGGATCGGAATACACGGGCCAGCCTTTGCTCCCTACCTGCACCAGTGAGCCTTGGCCACCCATGACCCTGTCGCTGGTCCACTGGTTTTCTTTTCTTGGCCAACTTTTGGTAGATCCAGACCACTGCAGACCAGAAACATCCCTCAAGCAAGAAGTGCAGTTTTCAAGTTCCTCTACCCATCACAATATCATATGCAATGCCGTATCTTATTACAACGGCACCTGAAAGTGGGTGGAATATACATTATTAAGCAGCAAGTCAATCTTTTTTTTCCTGAAGTCGATGCATTGGAATACACAAGTGTAAGGATTTGAGTGACTTTGATAAAGGCCAGATTGTGATGGCTAGACAACTGGGTCAGCGCAAGTTAAAAACTGGCCTTGTGGGATGTTCCAGGTCTGCAGTGGTCAAGCCCTACCAAAAGTAATCCAAGCAAGGGAAACCGGTAAACTGGCAACATGGTCATGGGTGGCCAAGGCTCACTGATGCACATGGGGAGTGAAGGCTGACTGACCTGTGTAGTCTGAGCCAACAGAAGAGCTCAAATTGCTGAAAAGGTTCATCCTGGTTGTGATAGAAAGGTGTCAGAACAGTGCATTACTGTTTTGGTGGGCAAATTTAAGGCAAGCTTTTTATAATATTTGGCACTAATTCTACTGGACTTCCTTTTTTAAATGTAAGTAAATTTATTATATTGACCCTGTTAACTGCTTTGTTTTAAAGATCAGATTTCCGGCAGGTCTAATCTCCTCTATTATGTCACTTCCAATGGGTTTCATCTAAAATGCATCATAATGTTTTACTTAAATGTCAATTGATTGTTGTCAATAATGAAAATTGTTGTATTAAATTTCAAAGCATTTTTGTTTTTTTGCTGGTAGACTTCCTAAGTTTTGGAAATCTACAGGTTTTTCTCTAGCTAGACTTTGCCTGAGCACATCACTAGCTAACAACTTAGCTATTTTTAGCTTGCTATTTTGTCCAGGACACAAAGACAATGTGCTTTATTAGAAACTTTGTTGCTAACAATCCTACCACTCCTACAACTATTATATAAGGAAATACCAAACTCACTCCATTTAACATACTTAACGTATCATTATCACTTATCAATCTTTTAATTTTGATTCATACATATTCACATTTCATACAAACTTCAATAATTAATTAGATTGTGTAAAGCTCCTTTGCGACAATGTCAATTGTTAAAAGCGCTATACAAATAAAATTGCATTGAATTGAATTAACTAGCAAACTAGCTAACTAGTGCTGCCAGACAAGTAAAACATTACTAATCTGTTATAATATACATGAATATTAATCCATACTTCTCTTTAGCTGTAAAAACTTGACTGGTACATGGTTGTACAATTGTAAAACCTTTCATTTAGCTACAGGTTTTTCCAAAAAATAAAAAATAAAATAAAATAATTATATGTCAAGCGCTAGCATTTTAAAGTGTGCATAAGCAAAAAAAATGAAAAAATTTTTCCTACAGTGCAACTTCATTATTTAATTCATTGTGCAGACAAAAATCACATTTAGTCACACAGTTTTGGACAGATTTATAAAGTAAATAAGACTTCCATGCCGTTTTGGTGATGGAGACTGTATTTATATAAGTTATTCCAGGCACTCTTTTACAAGACGGAGTTTAACAGATAGATTTTTTCCCCCTTGATGCTATCAACATTCCAATAAATGTTCTAGCACAAAATCCTATAAATCATCAACTACTCACAGTACCAGACGAAATAACCGCAATAGAAACCTTTGCTGTGCAAGTAAATGAGGAAGGAGGAAATACAAAATTCAAGAAAAAATAAAGCCTAGTTTAAAAAAGTTTAAAGCCGAGTGAAAGTGTACGAACGCACACACACCTGTCTTCTCAGCACATACCTGCCACACACACATTCCTCGGACTTGGTCAGGCCAAGAGGAGAGAGAGATGATCTGATTGGCTGGGGGCGGAAAAAACGGCTTCACCTGAATCAAAGTGAAAGTGACGCACTGTTTTGAAAACTTTAATTGTTTCTTAAGTAATTAAACTCATGGGAAGTGTCCTGGACATAACCCATTTCACTGACTAGGCTTAGTCAAACAAAGCTCGCACTACTCGGTACTCCTGACCTTGCCAGGACTCCTATAAAATGCTTTGTGTGCAGTAGGTTCCAAAGGTCTAACCTTTCTACCAAGGGAAAAAAAAAGGAAAAATGAAACTGGCTTACATTACATATACATTTTGTTATACACATTTTGTTATACATTACATATACACAACTATACAAGTTGCAAAACATCTTTTTTTCTTTTTGCTGGAGACTTCCAGTCCATACATATATAACTTTGGGGTTAACATCGTTCAAGCGTTCCTGACTTTCTATCATCCAGTATGTCTTTATCAGTCATATTTATACAATCATCTCGTCAGTAATTTAATACACATCTAAGATGTATTGCTTAAACTCCTGGACAATCCTATTTCAATCCTATATTTGTTTATTCTGACAACATTCACTTCCCTTTCAATAACCAGTTCTTCATCTAACCTTTTCCCAAAATTTGCATTGGTTTCTAGGACTGCAGGACTGCCAGATTTCCCACAAATTGTAAGGATAATAAATCACAACTGTCAGTCCCAAAGATAGTCTCTACAGATAGATATTTTATTTTGGCACACAGTGATGAAAAATTGCCCAAGCACAGGGAATCCTGGTATATTTGGCAAATGGTGAATTAGGCTAAATGGTAAAAAAGATCAGATTAAGAAATGGGTTTCAAAAGGGAAGTGAATGTTGTCAGAATAAACAAAAATAGGATTCAAAATTGTTAACAGCACATATAATATTTCTCTGCTTAAATATCCTTGTGCTCAGGCTGACAAAATTAATAAGCTATAAATACATTATTTTTACTGCTTTGATGATAAATATGTATATAACATGTTTTTTCTAATATGTTATTGTTTCCATAGTCACACCTTAAATTTTCAATAAAATAAAATTTTTTGTTTTTGGTAAGAAAATATTTATGAAAATACTTTTTGTAAGGAGCCTCATTTTTGTAATGAAGCTAGTGATGTGAAGTTTTGCAAAGTAGCTGTTTCTGAAAATTTTCCCCAACAAACATAGGTATAAGTGGATCAAATGATCAAAGAATGTTGTTCTATATTTAACTGTTTAACATACTCACTAAAAAAATGCATTGTCTTTTTTCCCCCTCTGTAGTATTTTCCAAATGGTTGAGATGTCATTTCATGGTAATATTTAAAAATATTTAAAAATCCTTCCCCCACACAAATGGTATATTTCTGTGTGGTGGTGCAAGAGCACAAATGTTTGTGGACTTTATAGCCAATTTATTTCTCATAGTATGCTACAGCAACATCTAATAATTTTTCAGCATATCATATCATACCTCAACCGAGTGGTAGAAATGGCTTAATCAGGTTACATTTTCAGTACGATATACTGTAGTGAATCAAAATGTGCTCTACCAAAAACTTGGGGTAAGTGATAAAGGGAAATCAATCACAAACTGCTATGGTATAAGAGGAATAAAGAGAACACTTCCTGTTATAGAAAAATTATCAGTTTAGGGGGTTAAAAGAACCTCCACGTCAGGTAAATGTGAAACAATTTAAATAACATAGGATATGGCCATATTGGAAAAAATGTGGGATTGAAATCTCCGCTTCTTTATCTTTGCAAATTTATTTCACAAAAGCATGATGGGTAATCACAGCACACAGGTTTCTTTTTTTTGTTTCCAATTTTTTTTTCCTTCCATTTTTTGGTAATCAAACTATAACGTCCAGCTCTCAATACACTTTTTGTTGAATCATATAATACCCTGGAAGTCTGTGATAACGTGTATGCACGCACTCTGGGCCCACCCTGTCAGTAAACATGGGAGGCAAAAGCTGTAGAGTCCAAAGACCAAGAAGGAAAAAACCTCACATATATGTACTCATGCACTCATACACATTATCTCTCTCTCACACACACACACACACACACACACACACAGGTCGCCAACCTTAGCAATTTAAGCACCACCAGTTTTCCTGTACGTGAAGGTTAAGGAAGGATACACAAACATTAAGGTAGTTACAAAACCAGAACACACACACGCACTAACTGGAAATGCCTGAGGTTATGTCAACTGCATCCTTCCATATAAACAATTTGACACACCACTAGAAAAAATAATTGTGACACTGTACCTGCCTCCTCAGGTGCACCTGTGTGTCCACTTAATGCTGTGTGTGTGTGTGCGTGTTGTGCTGCCACCTCAAACACAAGCACACCCTCTTGATCTCTAGCCTCCTCACCTGATTGTTCTTTCTCTCTCTCTCTCTCTCTCTCTCTCTCTCTCAACACACACGGACACACTGGTACGGCCGGTAAGTCGTTGGAGTGGAGTGTGTGTAGGAGGCGGTGAAGTGTTTGCTCAATCCTTGTGCGGGGTGGGGCAAAGAAAAGGTGCCCCCTCCTACCTACTGTAGTGCACTCTCCTTCCAGGATTTTGAGAGAACAAAGTTCTTGGGTGTGACAGGAGAGATAAAGCATGAGAACAAGTGAAATAGAGTGTGTGTGTGTGTGTGTGAGAGAGAGAGAGAGAGAGAGAGAGAGAGATTGCAGTGAAAGTTGTGATAAATACAGATGCTCAACAGTATATTTGACTATTATGAAAAGCAAACCATTTTTCATAGTTCATTTATTTTGCACTAGAACAGGGTCAATTTATCAGCTTGGTTCAAAGAAAAAAAAAATTGACACGTGTGAACAGAAACAGTGCAAATACTTTTATTACTATTATTATTGTCAACAGTACTAACTTATTCCTATGTTATAGCTGAGTAACTCATAATTCTACACAATGCACTTCCTATTTATTTAGATACACTATCACATATCATCCATGAGATGATTCTTGTTAAATCATAACACTGTATAGCCAGAGGGCATTTTCTAATATTAGCACTGTTTCCTCAATATGACTTCTTAGTCGTGTTCTGTTACTCGAACACATTATCAACACACACTCGGCTTTCCTCTGCTAGCACACTTCACTCGGTTAAATAATCAACTTAATCACGACATTCAGAACAAACTAAGGCTGTGCTCAATTGAGAGTATTTAATTTGTTATTTAGCTGTGTGCTGTTGAAAGCTTAAATTAGATTGGTTAGTAGGTTGAAATATTTTCCATAACAGCACTTTAGATGGTATTTACAGTACTTAATTACAACTATAAAAAGAGTAGCTGGTGAAGGAACGTTTATAGCTGCCATACTCGTAGAGAAAGGATATGTTGCACTATAAAAAAAATTTATTATTTGTACAACAACCCAAAAATCTTTGTTTGCCTTGTCACATTAAGAGCACAGGTAACAGGTACTATGGATAACTCGCATCTTCATAAGGGGCCACTGTGCACGAAATTTGTCAGGTGATTATGTCCAACTGACATGTCTTGGTATCAAAAAGTGAGAAAAACATTCTAATTATGCATTTGGTCTTCACACTATCATGCCTCATTTAGACAACGCTAGCAAAGAGAGGGCCATCGGAATACTTCAACTTGGTGCAACACAAGCAAACGCTGCCAGATGTTTTGGATTTGCCAAGAATACCAGTTCCTGCTGCTGGTATTCCAGGATTTCACACGATAAATCTTCTGAATATTCAATGAAACTCCACTGCAGCTGGACTTGCTGGATGATCAAGTAGTCAGTGCTGTTAGCCAACGTTATTGTCAACGTTATTGTGCTGACCGCACATAGATTTTTTATCTTATATTTTTGACAGGAATCACTTTTGTAAGAAACAAAAATTATTCGTCTATAAGTGAATAATGTAAGTGATAATAAACTACTAACCTGTTTTGCGGATGTTCTACAACATCAACTGTAATTATAAATGGATGAAAAGTAAATGTTTTACTATTAAAACATTACTATTATTACTTGTAGCTTATATGCTTTATTTAGATTATGTATATATATATATATATACTACTGATCACATCTACAAACCTGTCTGTGTTACTGTCTCTATTGCTGCTGGATTTCTAAAATTTCTTTCAGGGTCAAAAAAGCATCTATCTATCTATCTATCTATCTATCTATCTATCTATCTATCTATCTTTCTATCTATCTATAGTTTTGCACTTTGTACATGCTGGCAAGTTGCTAAAGTATGAAAATAAAATACTTGTGGGGATATTGGTGGGGGGATGGGGGGGATCAGTTTCCAGATGCCGCCAGTGTTTTAACACACACCACCTTGTTGCTCATAATTTTCTTATTACAGGAAGAGTTCAAGATGTAAAAACAGGCACCAAAACAAAATCTCAACAATGAGATAAAGGAGAAAATGTGTATTTAAGTATGTACAATTAGAAAACAACAACTGAGTTCTTATAGTTCAGAATGTGTGTTTTCAGCTAAACAGCCGAATGGTTTCTGCCGAGTCATTCAAGAGTCATATGATGATGGTCAGTCTTGGTTACACATTCAACTTTTACCTAAATAGTTACTTATTGCGTGTGTGTATGCGTTTTTGTGTGTTAGAAAAAAAAAAAAAACGTAAAAAAAAAAAAAGAGAGAAAAAAGTAGAGTGCTTAAAGAAAGGACATTTAAAGAAAGGACTAACAGGAAATTATAAAGGTCAAATTGAGTTCCTGTTCCAGGTCATTGGATGATCACGTTGACCCCAAGTGGCCCGTCAGGACTAAAGAGGTAAGCACACATGCGCACACACACTTACGCACATATGCACCAAAGCCCTGCTGAAAACGCAACTCTGGAAGCATCTACCTCTCAAGCTGAACCTTGAAATGAAGAAAATCCTGCGGGTTAATCTTCAAATTGCTATGGCAACATCATAAAACCTCACCATGAGTATTATGGGTAAGCCATAAAACTAGGCTAGCTTGACTAAAGTGTAAACAAACCTTAATGAGGAGCAAAGTCTGCTTTCAATAGGTATAATCAGTGTTGTATTTCTAAAAAAGTTGCGTACACACATGATTGAACAAATATACTGAATATTCCTTAATGAGTTAGGATTTTATGTAATGGACTAATTTGAAAAATGTAATACTCTGAATAATAATAATAATATAAAAATACTTTTATGTACATTTTACTTTCCGAGAGCTGTGTGTGCTTCAGGTTTGTATTACTACAGATATACAGTAGTATTATAGTACAAATTGAATGATTTTAATGCAGTGATTACATTTCTGGTTGCATTAAACCTTGAGTATTTTTTTATGATTATTATTGTCAGTAAGAATTACCGAAGTTGCAAATTACTGGCCCAAGTAAAAGTTGTTGCCTAAAAGATTAACTGATTTAAAAAAAAAATTTTTTTTTACATATAAATACATATAATTAAAGTTACTTAAAGTATGAACATTCAACAAAAGCATTTTTAATAAAATACTTATTATAGTTAGTGATGGTAAATAAGCATATTTTCACCAAGAATTGTGGGGAAACATTAGCTAAGGCTGACTAAGATTAGCTAATAGCTAAGATTATCAGCTTCATTCTAATCCTCTCAAATGCTAGCTAGCATGATTCTAGCTCTGAATAAATAGTACACAAAAATTATTCAAGTATCAACATGTTTAAATTTAGGGTGCAATTTCCACTCAAGTAAAACATGTTAGTCGAACAAAAATAAATAATTGTAATAAGAATACATTTTTTACGTGTTTATGTTAAACTTCTTAAGTAGAATTAAGTACATTTACAGTACAAACCTAATATAGTTTAGTAAAATCGATATAATATCAGAATGTTAAAGCTACATAATGCTACTTTCTCCTGACAATCCTTGGCTGCTTTGTCTTAGGCCTACTTTAGATAAAATCTGTATATTAAGAGGTTAAAATTTTTTGATGTTCTGATTTATTATAAACTCACAATTTTAACCTGTAAATTTTAATTATTTGTTTTTAAAGACGATTATAAAAATGTCAGTTTGTTAAATACAAAGAATTTTTTTTTTTAGTTTATGTCACATGTATATTGTTCAAATACTGAATATAAGAAATTCATATTCAACTATGCTGATTTGGAGGAAATTAATTATAATGTTAATGTACTGATGTAGTATTTATAGTCGATAGTAAAAGTGGTAGAAAGAAATCTTAAGTAAAGTACAGATCCTTAAAAATCTGAATTAAGTTCAGAGAGTATTTGTACTTTGCTACTTCACACCTCAGATCTCGGTCACATTGTGCTTATCTACTGTATAAACAAAAGAATGACTAATAGGTGGAATGGTATGATAGCAACTTGTAACTTGTGCAGAATAACTCAGTTATTGGAGAAAAAAAACACCTTAATTTCTCTATATAATCCCCTACTACACTAATGCACTTAACAAGTGTTTCACATGTTCACAACAAGGTATAAAGTTTTCTCAGTGCACCAGAAGAGACATTACCAGACTACCTGCATCTGAAACATCTGAAACGCTGGCCTCCCAGGAACACTTTAATGTCCCAAACCTTTAAAATGCCTTGGAGCAGGGTCACACACTAATCATCCTAGTAACAAAAACACATGAAATGAAATGAAACTTTTCTCTGCTTTCCAAATTGCATACTTGTTCTTTAACTGTATATTCATATTTAAAGGGATGTGCCGCACCCGGAAAGTTCTTCTATGTGATGCCATTAATTGTAATGAAATAGTGCTACATTAAGGTCATAAATATTTCAGATATCCTTATTACAGTACACTGTCATAGCAGCGCACAGGGCCGCCCTCATAATGAATGAATGAACAGCACTGCTGGACAATCAGAGAAAGATGAACCATAGAGTAGGATGTAGGACAAAGTGTGTGTGTTTGTGTGTGTGTGTGTGTGTGTGTGTGTGTGTGTACAGTATGTGTGCCTCCAGGTTTTGTCAGACTCTGCATTATTTAAAGTAGGAAACTGGAAAATCTGGTCCAACTCCAGCCTTAACTGTCTGATATACTAGAAGAACTATTTAGAACACTCACTCACTCACACACACACACACACACACACACACACACACACATACACATGTACATTAGTGTCACTTGATTACAGCAAGTCAGGAAAAATGTCTGAAGCTGCAGTAGAACCTGTTGAGTCAAGGTCATCTGGTGTGTGTGTGTGTGTGTGTGTGTGTGTGTGTGTGTGTGCTTGTTGTTCTGCATGTTTCTATGCCACTGTGTGGTGGTGTTCCTGTATGTATTTGTAAATGTAGGTGTGTTTATTTGTGTTTATGCTTGTGTGTCTTTTTCTATGTATTTAGCTGTGTGGCACTGTGTGTGTCTGTGTATGTATGTGTATATGTAAATGTGTGTCTATTTGTGATGGAGAGAGAGAGAGAGAGAGTCAGTTAAAAAAGAGTTTGCTTTTCATTGTTGCAGTTTAATGGCTCCCTGTGTTCTTGGTTTTTTTTATACATAAAACATTTGATACATATTAAATTCACACACACACACACACACACACACAAACACACACACACACACACACACACACACACACACACACACACAAGTGACAACAGGAAAGCAACAAAACATCAAAAGACATCAAAATGATTTACATTATACCGGATCATTTAATATAAATGTAATTTAATATAATTACTTCTTTATTAAAAAATTATAAAATTGTAAATAACGAAATTGTTATAGGATTTAAAGACATTTTTGTACAATATTTAGGCTGAAAATTCGTGTTTCTGTCCCCCTCACTTGGAGGATTGAGTGTGTGAATTGTTAAGATCATGTACAGACACATTATTGGAAAGTCTTACTTGAATTTACGTAATGAACTTAAGTTAAGTTATCAGAACTGAGGTTGGAGATTATACAGAATAACTGGGACCTGAAGAGCTCTACTTAACTCCAGTAGTGTAATTGCAGTGTTTCAATTTAACACTAAGACTTTTTCTGTTTATGTACTGTTTATTCCACTTGACTCATATCCTGGTATGGTTTTTCCCTTAAAGGGATAGGTTTTTTGGGGGGGGGGTTTACGTCTGTCTTACATGAAAAGTGAGTTGGTATCTTTTAAAGTTATGTAAAATATTGTGATTAAGAAAACTTGCAAATTTCCTAAGTATTTAGTTATTTATTGAACACCAGGGTGTGAACTGTATATATTTTTGACCAATACTGTATATGAGATGCACGAGAGATTCATGTTTCAGCCATTCGTGGTTCCTTTAGTCATGTGCAAAATAAACAAAACCAAGTAAGAAACAAATTGGAAGGAGTATTGAAACACTGAAATATGAAACTTTTGGAATATTTTACAAATCACATGTTTAACAGGAAGTAGCAACCATGTGAATTTCCTAAGGATCACACAGAAAAGAAAAGTCAAGTCTCTTGTTTATTTGCTTAGTTTTTTTTTGTGATATTGACTGACAAGATCATTTTAAAAGAAAAACTTATGTAAAGTAAATTACGAAAAGTTAATTATGAATTAAGTAAAACTAGGTATAAATGTAAGTTTCTAGCTATACACGGGTCTAAGCTGGAGTTTCCTTTTGGCTCAGTAAGTTGTGTGGAAACCAAACCAAAGTGTGAAACCAAGTAGCAAAAGTATCATTTTTATATTTGACTCAGACTCAACAACTGTAACTATTCCCTAAGTGGACAAATGCCTGGTTTTAAATTTCACCTCATGCATGCTACATAAAGGCAGAATTTCTTTTAAGAGCGCTTTCATGTTTACACACCAGGGTTCAATTCAAACAGACTAAATCCTACATATGTGATAGGACTCTCTTAGCTAAAAGGAAGACATGGTGGTTTGCAAATTTGCTTGTAATCTGAATCGTGATGATATTGCACAATTGTGGTGAATAAGCTGTAACATTTATCATCTGTCAGCTGACTAAACCTACCACAGATAAGTTATATGTAACATGGGTATATTTATATAGATTTGTATTAGAATATAGATGATTAAATAGCCTAAAAAAGTTAAAATATCTTGAATATAGGCAAAGTTAAATTATTTTTCTATGTATTAGTCTGTTAAAAAAAAAAAACAAGAATATTAAACTTATTTCTAAATACTTTTTCTGATTCATTCATTCATCTTCTTTACTGTTTATCATGTGTCCAGAATCACAGGGAGCCTGGAGCCTATCTCAGGAGACGAGGCGGGGTACACACCCAATCCATCACACACGCAAACAGACACACACACACAACACACAAACACACACAATCCTTCACATCCTACAGGCAACTTGGGAAGGCCATTCAACCTAATCTGCATGTTTTTGGTCTCCGGGAGAAAACCGGAGTATCCGGAGGTAACCCACAATGCATGGGGAGAACATGCACACTTTCTGGAGGTGCGAGGCCACAGTGCTGACCACTACACCACTGTGCTGTCTTATTTGTTCTGAATTTAAGCTTAAAATTATGTGTATTTCATTGGTAAATAATTCTGCTTTTTTTAAGTAGACAAAATATATATGATAATAACAATAAAACCATTTTAAGCTGTAAATGAATAATTACGCTTACAAATAAGCATGATTTTCTTATATTTGATGTATAATAATCTTGTACTAAAAATTCTAGCTACATTTTATTCTATTTGTGATACCTTCACTTACTTTTTAATTAAATTGTTTTACATTTTTTTGGAGTGTATCCCAAGTGTAAACGGTGACATCATGAATGAGTTGCTATTCGTGTTGCACTGATATTACTTTGTATGGAAAGTAAAGATCAAAAAATCTAAACCTTTTAAACATAGCTACATTTTCCTTCACAACTACCCATGTGCATATTTCAGATTTTTTACTTAAAACACATTCACCCCTCTTCCAGAAGGCACATGTTCACCAGGAAGTTATGATCATCATATAAATTTCCTTAAGATCACATGACGAAGAAAGAAAAATTTTGTGTTCCTTATTTTTAAGGGAGATTGTAGTATCCATCAATGAGGTCACTTTCAAAATAGAATGTTGTTACACAAATTAGAGACTGGAAGTGGATGATTAAATTAGCAAAGTTGTGTTTTTTATGCAAATCATTAAAAAGACTAAAAAATGAGAGGAAAATGTGTGTGCATGCATGTGTGCCCAAAATTGAAACTCAATCAGCTCCTCCCCTAATAACTCACCACCAATCAAACTCCATCTCTTTCAAACACACACACACACACACTACATACCTGCACTCTCTCTTCACAATGAATGCATTCTTCCCCTGAACTGGAGGTGTGTGTGTATGTGTGTGTGTGTGTGTGTGTGTGTGTGTGTGTGTGTGTGTGTGTGCGTTTGAAAGAGATGGAGAAAGAGACGGTGATGGGAAGAAAAGCAGAAGGGAAAGAGAAGAGATCCTGTTTCTGTCTTGCTGTCTCCCACACAAATGCATGTACGCACACACTCACACTACACATACACACACAGCCGTCCAGATGTCTGTCAGGGTTAAAGTCATGCTGAGGAGGTCACATGACCAATCATATGACTGAAGGACCTGAGACGGACAAGTGACCCCAGTGTTTCTCTGTCCCTTTCTGTTTGTGCGCATATGTGTGTGTGTGTGTGTGTGTGTGTATGTGTGTGTGTGTGTGTGTGT
>JAOVVB010000034.1:8228718-8241465 GCA_028570985.1 Heterobranchus longifilis | reverse complement strand
GTAGTTTTGAAACCAGTACTTTTACACTTTTACTTGAGTAAAAAGCTTGAGTTGATACTTCAACTTCTAAAGAAGTCCTTTTAAACCCTAGTATCTATACTTCTACCCAAGTAATGAATGTGAATACTTTTGACACCACTAGTGTTAAGATTACAAGAAAACTAAGACCTTGGTGTGTTTTTTTTTAAAATGCCAATGCTAAATAGAAGCAATTGATATGAGTTAAAAACTCAAAGTTTTACTGAATATTTTGTAATTTCAGGTGGCATGGTGGCTTAGTGGTTAGCACTGTCGCCTTGCACCTCCACGGTCTGGGATCGATTCCCGCCTCTGTGTGCATGAACTTTGCATGTTCTCCCTGTCTTCTGGGTACGCCGGTTTCCTCCCACAGTCCAAAGACATGCAGATTAGGTTAATTGGTGTTCTCAAATTGCCCATAGTGTGTGAGAGCCATGATCGGACTGTGCTCGCAGTATTCCTTAAAGGTCAATCAATTTTTTGCATTCACCAGAAATTTCATTACCTGGTTTGACTCGAACGGACCTCATTGAGTTCAGTATGTTCAGTATAACTGCTCTCTCTTTTATTGGAGAGCGTTTATCATTAGATTCCGTATCACAGTTTTGCTATTTCTATGACATCATTGTTGAATGCTTGATTCTGATTGGTCAGAAGGTGCTGATTCATTTTTTTCTAAGATCAGTTCCAGTAGTTCCAATAATAATAGTTAATAATAATGAACTTGGCCAGAACGTTACATGACATGCTGTGCATGAACAGTGTTAGAATTGCTACGGCAGACTTTTTAGTGAAGAAATGTTTAACAGTTCTGGAAGGAGTCTCCAGTGCCTTGAAATTGGCACGTAGATATTCCACAATATTAATCATAATTACAGTACTAATTACTCTGTTTTTTAATTAGTATAATATTGGAGTTTGCTGCCGAAGTGTTTTCATAAAAGCAGGAAAAAAAATATTTTTTTTGCTTTTATCCAGAAATTGCAGCACAGTCCGAGTCGAGTGAGATCAGACAGGACTGGAAGCCCTCGTTCCTCAGCAACGAGGAGTTCACACAGCTGATGCTGGAGGTGAGATTTGTTTCTTTTTTTTAATCATGATGTATGAATGTACTGTATCAAAAAAAAACTTTTTTTTTAACACCATGCTTTATGGTTCTTAGGCATTGGATGGCTTCTTCCTCGCTATCCTGACTGATGGAAATGTCCTCTATGTCTCTGAAAGTGTCACATCCTTACTTTGCCACCTCCCCGTAAGTGTTCGAGCGTTTATGCTTCACATGATATAAGTGTTCCCTCCTCCCCAGGCTAGACGTGTCGGCTTATTCTACTGTTGTCTCTCGTAGTCGGATCTGGTGGATCAAAACCTGCTGAACTTTCTTCCAGTAGGAGAGCACAGTGACGTATGCAAAGCCCTCTCTTCACACCCCGAAGGCGAGAACCTCAGCCCGGAATACCTCAGGAGTGAGTGACGTAATAACTGTTTAAATCTGATTTTCAATACAGATGTGTCCAGAGCTGATACCTGACTCCTGTAACAACATGCCCTGTTGTGTGTTTTTCAGCTAAGGGCCAGCTGGAGTTTTGCTGCCACATGCTCCGAGGCTCTATGGACCCCAAAGAGCCGCCTGTGTATGAATACGTCAGATTTATTGGCAATTTCAAGTCACTCAGTAATAGTGAGTACTGCTTACACTTTAAGAATTTAAGACGTCGGTCTTCAATCAATCTTTTTGTTTGGGAAAGTTTACCAAACTGAATAAGACTACATTTCATGATGGTCACAAAACTTCCATAGAGTGTAAAAAGTGCAAAATGATTACTAAACATCTACAGGAAATAATAATAATTTCTATAATGGATATTGTAGTACTTTAACTGTTGGTTACAAGATTAAAAAATGTTATTTGGCCCTGTTTTCATCGGAGTCACAGCACTTGAAAAAACCAAAGGCTGGAGAGAAATTATGGAGATGAACTCCAATTTCAGTGTTACTGCTGAACAAAGTGCCAGTGGACGCCAAACCCAACATGACAAAGCGTTTTAAAACTGAACAGATGCCATTGCGAAAGCACCTGACTTGTAGGACAACTTCATAAAACATACAGGTTTCCAAATGCTGACTCTTTCAGTAATATGAATTCTGCTTCCTTAATGTCATTTAGGTTTAAACAAGGGGCGTTCAAGTCAAACAGGACTTTTGATTGTGCAGAATAACAGAACATGAGTTATGAGAGAGTAAAAACTCTTTATTTCTCTATATAATCCCCTGCTACACTAATGCACTTATCCCAGTGTTTCACTAGTGCTTGGATATCGTCAAGGTAGAATGTTTGCTCAATATGCTGGAGCCATGATCGGTCTGTCTGCTTCATGTCTGAAACTCCGGCCTCTCAGGAACCCCAAAGATGTGGAAATGGTATGGTATTGGAGCGAGGTCAGGAATATATAGGTGATGTGGCGATAACTCCCAGCTGAGTTCCTGTAAGGTGCAAGTGGTGTTGGTGAATGATTGTGTCTACGGTTCACACAGACAGATGCATGATATCCGTCTATTTTCAAGGATCAGATGTTCCACTCCCTGAATGTTCACAGGAACGACTGCAGTGGGCTCTGAGCCTCCTCGGCCAAGATCATCTTTTTTTTTTTTTTGGATGATTTTTCCCTGATTTTCTCCCTAATTTAGTCGTTTCCAGTTCCTCCCCGTCACTAGGGTCTCCCACATTAAGGCAAGCTTGAGCTCACAGACGCCCCTGATTGGCTGTAGAGCCGTGATTAATGTGGGAGAACTAAGTCTCATCCCTCCCCTCTGAGAGGGCTCGTCCAATCGGCTCTCTCTAGACCTCCGGCTGCGAGAGGTTACAGCATCACCCGGGAATCGAACTCGCGATCTCCGGATGATAGGGCGAGCACTTTACCACTGCGCCAGCTGTGCAACAAGGAGTTTAAAATATATTTACTAGGGTCCATGGTTTGCATGTTGAAATGTGTTCCTTGACACCTTCAATTTTCAATTCTTCACTGACAATAAAAAAAGAGTTGTCCTATGTAATTTAAGCTAAAGATTAAAAATCATAACATATATTTGCAACTCTTGTTTCATTCCATCACAGTGCCACGTATAACCCGGAACGGTCTGGAAGGTGTTCTCCAGCGGTCCTTGCGCCCAGCCTTCGACGATCATGTGTGTTTTGTAGCAACGGTGCGGCTAGCCAAGCCTCAGTTCATTAAGGCAAGATTTTTTTTTTTTTTTTTAATTGTCATGTTTGTTGTTAATGTGAATTTTTCCACTTAACGTTTTAAAATGGTATATTTATCTCTCTGTTGATTGAGGTGTATTGATCCCTGGGTTTAATTGGCTTTTTGAGTTTTTTGTGGGTCTCGTTAACTATTGACGAGTAAATGTTGCAAACGTGTGTACCTGAAAAGAGGATTAATTATAGTTCGTAACACCCGTCCCGAGCATATCTGGGCTTAGCTCATTGACTGGTCACTGATCATGTCTACGACGGGCTTTACCACGTTCGTGTTTAGCGCGTATCGATTGCTGATTGACTCGTTGCAGGAGATGATGTCTCTCACAGGTACACATGTGCTTAGCATCTATTGATTGATTGTCTGCAGGAGATGTGTACAGTGGAGGAGCCCAATGAAGAGTTTACCTCTAGACACAGTCTAGAGTGGAAATTTCTTCTCTTAGATCACAGGTAACGATCTAACTTTCTTTGTGTTCGGTTTGCTCCTTTGTTTAGGATTGAAGAATAATTTTTATATTTGTGTACAATTTTCCAGAGCGCCTCCTATCATTGGCTATCTCCCATTTGAGGTTCTAGGGACGTCAGGCTATGACTACTATCATGTAGACGACCTGGAGTCACTGGCTAAGTGTCACGAGCATTGTGAGTAAACTATCTATCATCTGCATTTATATATAGTAAAGTATAATATCTATAGACAAGTGTGAGTCCAAAATGATCCGCACTCTGGTCATATTAAAACTTCTGTCGAACCGCTTTCCGTTCAAGGCTACTGCATCAGTTCATTTGTAACTTTAGAGCGACAAAAATGGACACCCCATGGCTTCTTTCGATTTGCACGAAAGCAGAGCAGCATGCAGTGATTCGTTTTTTTCTGGGCTTAGGGTGTACCAGGTGCTGAGAGCGTAAACAGAAGCATCTGGTAACAAAATTTTAACTAATACTCTAAGGATGGTGAAAGTTACTTAAAGAAATGTTACTGGTGACAAGACATGGATTCATCACTACGAGCCTGAGAGTAAATGGTAGAGTATGGAATGGAAACATCCTCAACCATCATCGCAGACTGAGAAAAAGTCAACCATCAGCTGGAAAATTCATTAAAGCTTACAGTTTACTGGAATTCTCAAGAACCAGTATTGGAACGTTATCAGGAAAAAGGTTCAACAATCAACAGTGCAATTTACAGTGAGACGCTTATTGAAGTCCACACTGTCGACACTCTGCAAAAAAAAATTGGTTTTTAAGTGTTAAAGCGTCCTCTCTATAGTCCGGATCTCGCTCCATCGGACTTTCACCTGTTTGGTCCCCTGAAAGCTGCCCTACGTGGACGAAGAGTCAATTCTGATGAAGAAGTGAAGACAGCGGTGCATTCGTGGCTCGTAGCTCAGCCTAAAACATTTTTTAATGAGAGAATATGAAAGCATGCTGACAGATGGGTGAAGTGTATTGAAAAGCAATTAGATGATGTCAAAAAATTTGGTATTTTGTCTTTTCTAAATAGTGATTTGAATACATTCTACTCCAGAGTGCGGATCATTTCGACTCACCCTTGTCTATTATTACTACCTTATGCAGTGATGCAGTTTGGAAAGGGCAAGTCATGTTACTATCGATTCCTGACCAAAGGCCAACAGTGGATCTGGCTCCAGACTCATTACTACATCACCTACCACCAGTGGAACTCACGGCCTGAGTTTATTGTGTGCACACACACCGTTGTCAGGTAAGGTTTGCACGTTAACCATACAATATACAAAGAAATGGCATGTGAATGTGTCATGGTGAGGGGACTTGTGGACAAACCGTAACCCCCATGAAAGGTGACCAAGTGTCCTCTGACTTTATTGTGGCTACCAAGACTTATTGTACCCTTGGGGGATGTGTACATAGTCAAGCATCTGAAGAACAGACCACCTGTTGAGCTTGTGGGCTCGACACTTCCAAGATGATGGGTAAAAGGGCGGTGGCGATGCCAGTTGGCATTAGACCAATGGTCTTAAACCAATGGCTCTTGCAGTGAAAACTGGCTTTTGTAGTTTGGACTAGATGTAGTAACAGACAGTATGGGCTCTGGTGTCTCTTCTTCTCACAGGAGATAGGCTTGAGTCTGGTTTACCAGGCTGAAGGAATACAAGATGGAAAGCTCTTGACTGTTGTTGTTGTTAGCCTCTTGGATCTGAATTCAAGAACCAGACTTCTGTGCACAGATTATCAAACACCATTTTTATCATAAGCCTACTTGGTACCAGAATACCTTGAGCCAAAGGTTAATGGTGGGTATTATGAGTTAATCATCAGACCTCAACTTTATCATAAATCTCACCGCCAACAGATAATCAGTTGACAGATCATCCTCTTCCTTTTGTGTCCAAAACATCAGGTCATGTTTTGGACCGTAAATGTGTGTCAACTGCTTATCAGTTGGCGGTGAGATGTGTCAGGTAAACAATAAAGCCTGATTGGGAGTTTCTAGCACAAGCTTTGTTGAGAGACAAATGTACTTCCCATCAGTGGTCAGGGAAACCTGCAGATAATGGATAAAGGGTTCTTCTGATTCCGAACTGTGAGATGTAGAACTTTGGAAGCGCTGCTTAAGTGTGAACGAGCGTATAACTGGTTTGAAGAGGCCGTGACCAAGACCCTTATGGCTTTAAAGACCATTCTGTGGGACAAGTGATGGGAGAAGTTCTCTGAGGAACTCGGACTTATTGGCCATGCTGTCCCTCCAGCAGGAAGTGTGAAAAGTCAGGTGAGTGATGAAGGTTTCTGTGGCAGTTAGCAGGACCTTATTTTTTAGAGGTGATGAGATAAATAAACTGGTATTGACAAATGCATTGGATCAAGGGAAGCTGTGTTTGAGTTTCTGTACCAGTCTGCAGTGATGAAACAAAAGCTCGAAAGCTATTTATCTTGTATGTCCCCGTCCTCATTTATAGCCTGATGAAATGAAGTGTGAAGGCCAGGAATATCTTAGTGGTTGAGGGTCCAATTTCAATCCCAGGACTACTAGAGATTCACTGATCATTGAGCAAGACGCTTGACATATTGTACATACGCAAGTGTGGTGCAAGTGGTTTACTTTAACAGCTAAGAATGCCTTCATCTATTCTCCTCTCTCTTTTCCCAATTCTCTCACGTTATTAGTATCTTCCCCCTTTTAATATCCCTTTTATCCCCATTTAGTTATGCTGAAGTACGGGCCGAGCAGAGGAGAGAGATGGGCATTGAGGAGACGCCTTCTGAGAAAACAGTAGACAAGGTGAGATGAGCGCAAAGTCAATGAACAAAAATCTTTTGGTTTAATTAATTGCATATTCTTTCTTTATTTCTCTTTACTCTCTTTAGTCTCAGGACTCTGGTTCTGAATCCCAGTTAAACACCTCCAGCCTAAAGGAGGTGCTAGAGCGCTTCGATCGCAGTCGCACGCCCTCCACGTCCTCGCACAGCTCCCGCAAGTCCTCACGCACAGCCATGTCCGACAGCACGTGCACTTGTAAGTGCTGCATACGTTGGTTTAGATATAAATTTTCTCTTTTAATATCTTTATTTACTGTTCTTGAATAACAGCATTAAAAAATGACCAAAAAATGTGTTTTTAGCCACTTGGCATGATTTTGAGACCATTTTCTTAGTTAGAACAAAGTAAATAAAAAATTAATTGCATTACCTAATGACGTCCAGTCCAATCCGAAAGTATTGGAACAGCAAGACCAAATCCAGTGTTTTTGCTATAAATTAAAGACTTTTCGGTTTGAGATCAAAAGATGAATATGAAACAACAGATCAGAATTTTTTCTTTAATGTCTTGATATTAAACAATATATATTTTAAAACAGTGCAAAACAGGTCACTTTTTGTTTAAACCCACAAATTTTTCAGGTGCTTAAAAATATCGGAATTGTTGTTATTATTATTATTATTATTATTATTATTATTATTTATTTTTTTATTTTTTTTGGGGGGGGTGGGATTGTGGGTTTTAACAAATCAGAATTTCAGTTTTCTGATTTGTTAAAACCCACAATGCCCCACCCAAAAAAAACCCTAAAAATAATATTTTAGATGTGATCATAAATATTGGAACGCACGACTGACAGGTGTTATTTCTTGCTCAGGTGTGTACTGTTGGATTGACTCTTCGAACAACTGATAGGTCTGAATGTCTAGAATGTCTGTTGGTTTGAGCCCAGGGTTTTGCTTGTGCCGACATCATTTGATGTTAAAAGAATAAAGCAACATGAAGACCAGAAAGCTGTCTATGGGAGTATAAATGGAGTTTAATTATGAGACAGAGATAAAATTTAAACCTGCCGTGGCTAATGACGAGCCAGTGATCTGATAATTTCAGGCCTTTACTAATCGTGTTCTGATGATTGCTCAATCACTCAAATTCACTCTGATTACTGAGTCGTGTCCCATTTCTATCTCAGCCACTCCCTCGAAGCTGCAGATGGACGTGAGCACTCCGCCTCAGCCCAGCACTGTTGACATGACGATACAGCGCCGCTCCTCGCTCGGCACCCAGGTGGGACTCGGGCCTCTTATGCAAACTTGCACTGAGACACTTTTTCATACAAATGTCTAATCACAAATGCATGATATGCAAAAATGATCATTTTTTCCCCCATGCTGTAATTTTCCCTGAATCAATATGAAATTTCCTGGCTTATTTCAAGGGCTTGGCAGGATAGAGAAATGTGTTTATTTCTATGCAGATGCTTGATTACGAAGTCGCAGTGACGGTATGGTTTTGATGGTTGATTAAAATGCTAGAGGTGAAGGTACACATCGGAGCGTGCTTGTATTATTGAACTTCTAACACAAAGATATTTCTGGAATTCCTCCTAGAAAACAAGTGCTCAGTATATGAGCCTTTTTCAGATCCTGTTTTTTTTTTTCAGCTAGCTTTGTGACATTGTCAGAGGAGAATAGACTAGAAATATGAGCTAGGATCGATTTTTGGAAGAGCTGTGAAAAAATGTGTTTGATTATTTTTTTTTTCTTCCCCCAGAATGTTCCTGCAAGTTCTCCTTCTCAAGTTAACCAGCAGCCGCAACAGCAACCACAGCAACAACCTCAAAATAATACAGAGGTAGCAACTGTTTGCACATATCATAATCATAATCATTTTTAATGCACATATGTGCAATACCTTTTTACATACCACTGTTTTATGGACCACCGCATCATAGTCAGTGATGCATCTAGTCATTTTATTTATGGTTGCATTCTCTTTAAACTGCTAAGGAGATTTTTACTTATATTTGATAAACCAAATGTATCCGCTCTGTATGTATGTACTGTAGTCAAGGGACTTGGGTAGTACAGTCTAGTGCAATACTAAAAAGTATTTTACTGTCAAGAAAATACATTGATCAGTCATCATTCCAACTCAAAACATTATGCACAGTTTGGTGTAGGTCCCCCATGCGCCACCGGGGTAGCTTTGACCCCATAGGGAATCGACTCCGCAGGATTGGGGGTTTGTAGTGGATTCTTTGGGTAGGATTGTGCAGTAGGTTGTGGGGTGGGTCCTCCATGGATTGGACTTGCATCCTGGTGCATTTGGTGCTTGAAAAGTTTGGGACCTAGGGAATTTCGAGGCCGGGCTGGTGGCCTGCACTAATTTATTTTGAGTTGTGCTGTATTGGCTTTTCTATGCAATCGGACCAGATTGTGGTCCCCACAGGCATAAATGAGCTTTGGATGCCCATGATGATGTCACTGTATACGAGGGTGAGTCAAAAGAAATCCACACTGTCTTATCAGTGCTTTCCGTTCAAGGCTACTGTCTCCCCAGTCACTGCTGTGCAGGTGTGTGTGGGTGTGTGTTACATCAGTTCATTTGTAACTGCGATGTGAGCACACTTGTGAAAAGAAGAGCAGCACATTATAAAGAGAATCATTACTGGTGACGAGACACAATTCATCACAAAAGTATGGAACAAAAGCATCCTCAATCGCAGACAGAGGAAAAATGGAAAAGTCAACCATCAGCTGGAAAATTCATCAGTGCTTACAGTTTTCTGGGATTCTCAAGGGCCAGAACTATTGGAACATTATACGGAAAAAGGTTCGACAATCAACAGTGCTCGTTACAGTGAGTCGCTTATTGAAGCACTGAAGCCTAAACTTCAGATTAAACGCAGAGGACTGATATACAAGGGCGTATGCAAAAACTGAGATGCTTTAACTGAGGTGTTAAAGCATCCTCCCTATACAGTAGTCCTGATCTCCATCAGGCTTTCACCTGTTTGGTCCCTTGGAAGCAGCCCTACGAGAATAAAGGTTCATTCTTCTGATGAAGAAGTGACGACAGCGGTGCATTCGTGGCTCGCAGCTCAGACTAAAACATTTTTAATGAGGGAATACGAATAATGAGGGAATACGAGTTAATTAAAAGAAATTCTACAACCAGAGTGCGGATACATTTTGATTCACCCTTGTATAATTGATAGTTAATATTGATATATTAATGTTATGTGGTTTTAATGGTAACATTAATTGACTTCCATCAGCCTTATAATAGGGTATATATTGTGTATATGTGTGTGTGTGTGTGTATGTGTGTGTGTGTAGCAATACTCTATCCAGCTGAATGCCATGCAGCATCTGAAGGAGCAGCTGGAACAGAGGACGCAGATGATCGAGGCCAATATTAAAAAGCAGCAGGAAGAGCTCCGGCAAATCCACGAGCAGCTGCAGAAGGTCCAGGGCCAGGGCCTTCAGGTATGTCTTGACTTCACGAATTCTACACCTCGTCCTAAAGACATCGTATTTATACTACGCCACGCTGTGTTTTAGTATGTGACTAAATGTATGTATGTTTGTCCTTCTACACGGTGTAAGATAAATGGATGTAGGTGTTTCTGAGGAAGCTCCTGTAGTGTTGTGTGGTGGAGGCAGTGGGAACTGGCAGGTGACTGCTACTGTAATTTGGAAAGAAAAGAAATTTCCCCTGAAGACTCATTATCGGTTAATTTCATTTCGTATCCTCTTCATGAATGTAAATGTGCGGATTAAAGGCTGATTTATACTTGCTGATTTATACACCTAACCATGCTGGCTTCCACAAATGTCCTGCAGTGGTTTGGTACGTCTGCAATAACTTGTGGTGCAACACTGACATAAACCGTGGAGGAAGTGGAGCACCATATAAGTGACATTATATTCACAACTGATGAACAGAAAATACCTTTGGGATTGTAACCACATCAGTATTAATGTTCTGCCATACACTCTTACACCTGGTGAGTGATCTGCTTTGAGTAACTTTAGTCTTCTTTTTTTTCGTTGATAAGAAAATATTTTTTTGGTTTATATTTTTCTTCCCTAATTTAGTTGTATCCAATTCCTCCCCACCACTAGGGGGCTCCCACATTAAGCTACTAGTATCACTCAGTCGGGAGGGCCGCAGACTATCACGTGTTTCCTCCAAACCATGTGACATCACCAACCGCATCTTTTCGAACTGCTCGCTCACACACCGTTGGGGGCGGCGTAACACACTCGGAGGACCGCGCTATCCGCACCTTCCGCTTGCGTGAGCTCACAGACGCCCCTGATTGGCTGTAGAGCCGTGATTAATGTAAGAGTGCCTCCCATCCCTTCCCGCTGAGAAAGCTTGGCTAATTTTCTGTGAGAGTTTACAGCATCACTCGGGGATCGAACCAGCGATCTCCGGATGATAGGGTGAGCACTTGGCACCACTGCGGCACTCGGGGGGGCCAAGGAAATATAGTTTAATATAATTTGACTGTCTCTCCTGAAGGTGGTGAGTGGTTAGCACCGTCACCTTGCACGTCCAGGGTTGAGGGTTTGATTCTTACCTCGGGTCTGTGTGCATGGAAGTTGCACGTTCTCCCCGTGCTTGGTGGGTTTGCTCCGGGTACTTGGCGTTCCCAAATTGCTTATATGTGTGTGTGTGTCTGCTATTGATTGCCACCTTGTCCAGGGTTTATCCTGCCTTGTCTCCTGGGATAGGCTCTAGGCCCCCTCGCGACCCTGAATACAGAATAAATCAGTATAGACGATGAGTGAGTGTCTCTCCCTTGTGATGAAGCAGTAAAGCTCAACACCATCGTGTCCAGGTTGTGAGTTGGATCCAGTAACTATTTAGTGGGAGCTTAGAAATTGGCCGCGCTGTCATCTATACATTTCTGTCTAACAATGTTGGAACTAGTTTATCTAATTAAGTGTGGTATCTTATTGTTGTTGTTGTTGTTTATTGCAGATGTACCTGCAGCAGGCAACGGCTGGGGTCAGTGTGCAGCTCCCTCAGGTGAGTAGAGCTTCAGGCCCACAAGCTGAAGTTGGAGCACCGAGTGTCACAAGCTCCGCCCATGGCGGGACACATCCAGGCATTCAACAGCAGCAGGCCCCGCCTCCCCAACAGCAGCAGGCTCCGCCTCTCCAACAGCAGAGTTCACAGGGCTCCGTCCTCACACAGGTTCAATACTGTCATTTTATTAAGAGCTGTTTGTAAGTAGTCATCGCTCATGAAATAGCAAAATATACCAGGGTGAGTCAAAAATTTTCCGCACTCCGGTTATAAAAAATAAAAAATGATTTCTAAATGATGATTGAAATAAATACAGCAAAAATACAGATAAATTTGGACTCACCCTTGTAAGAATAGAATGTACTAGCAGCAGCAGCAGCAGAGTAAGAAGAGTGCCGAAGAAGAGAGTACTTGTTTCAGTTCAGTTCAATAATATTGTACCAAATGGCTCTGAAACATTTTAACTGACCTCACTCACGCTCTTGTGTTCAGTTCTGACCGATCCATTAAGGATGACGTCATTACATCTGTCTGCCCTCGTTCTTTCTTATAGCACATCATTATGCTAATGGTGTCGGGGTGAAGAAGCATTTCAGAGGTTGTCTTTGCTTATGCGGTTGCTTTCCTTTTTAAACTTTTAAACTCTTGTCTCTCAGCAGGGTTCGGTGTATAACACAATGATGGTCAGTCAGCCAGGCACCGGGAGTGTCGTTCAGATCCCCAGCACCCCGTCACATAACATCAGCCAAGTAACTACAATCAACAGGTACATGTGCATACATAATACACAAATCCTACATGCAATATGTCTACATGCAATAGAGAATCTCAATACAAAACAACTACAGCACAGTATTTTCACAAATTCTCTCTCTGTCCAGGTTTCCAGGGCAGCAATTGGTCACCAAGTTAGTCACCGCTCCCATGGCATGCAGTACCGTAATGGTTCCCACAACAATGTTTATGGGCCAAGTTGTGACTGCTTACAACCCGTTCGCACAGCAGCAGAGCCAGACACAGGTGATAGCCGTGCCGCCTGATTCGCAGCAGCAGCAGGGTTTGCCACAGCCTCAGCAACAGCAACCATTTCTACAGGTAGCACAAAATAAAATTGCAAAAGTTTGGGCACCCCTTGATAAATAACAGATTTTGGTGATTTTTTTAATTGAAAAGATGTTAACACAGTCTC
>JAOVVB010000034.1:8208530-8223024 GCA_028570985.1 Heterobranchus longifilis | reverse complement strand
AACTGTTTGCGTCTTCTTCCGCTTTTTTGGGTGACGTAAGCGCTTCTTCTTCGTCGGTGTTTAGTGGTGGCTTGCATCCGGAAGCGCACAGTGTTGCGCCAAACAAATAATTGCGCAAAAACATAATGCAAGCTTTTAAAATTAATTAAAAGAACCTTCGAGGCAGAAGATTTTGCCTCGAGCATTTTTTGTAATCGAGTTACTCGAGGAATCGTTTCAGCCCTACATTGTATATTTGTGTCAAAGGTGTCGAAGACTCACTTTGTCGGATTTATGAACGAATCCAACTTAAGAACGTGCTCCCGGAATGGAACTCGTTCGTAAGTCGGGGACTTACTGTATTCCAAGACATTCTCATTTCTGTAGAAAGAATTTAAAACAGGAGCATGTATTCCATGTTAGGGCGGAAACATACCTGCCCTTAAACTATGCATTGGGGTAGTCAACCGAGAGTGTATTTGTCTACATACTTATCTACATGCTAAACAT
Source organism: Heterobranchus longifilis (assembly GCA_028570985.1). Taxonomy (NCBI): domain Eukaryota; kingdom Metazoa; phylum Chordata; class Actinopteri; order Siluriformes; family Clariidae; genus Heterobranchus; species Heterobranchus longifilis. The sequence goes on along the minus strand of JAOVVB010000034.1, from coordinate 8,222,535 downwards.
GTTATTGGAGGATTCTAGTTGGGGCAACCGGAAGTTTCAGTGAGACAGTTCCATGTTGACTTGGATGCATAATATGCAAGTCTATGCACATACGTGTAGTTTAAAGCAAGTACATTTCTGCCCTTTGTGGATGTAAAAAACATATAATTGGTTGATATGGTTCATTTTGCTATAAGAAGATTTTTATTTGCCTCGTTGCTTTCAGAATTGAGAACGTTATGCTTGTTTCATGGATGTGCCATACTTCAGTAACTAAAAATTGTAATAGTTGAAAAAAAAAAATTGCTGTGGTATAAGGTGAATTAAATGCAAACTAATCAACTTTGTGGTGATAACATTAACGCCACTTCACGTCAGGCCACTTTACTCCATTCCATCATTGATTGTTTTCCTGTAAAAGCACACCCCCATCATGTTTAAAAGTGAAAAGGGAATCAGGTTGTCTGATTTAATTTGCATTTAAATGAAACATGTAATAAATAAAATTTATACTGAACATTTATATTGTCTTCATCTGTTCCTTTATTCACAGCCCTTTGTTAAACTTGATATCTAACTTGATTGTTACAGAAGTCCTGGCTGCATTTAAAACATTTTTAAAAAATAATTTCAACATGATTGTAGGGAAATATATAAGGGGTGTTCAAGTCAAACCAGGACTTTGATTGTACAGAATAAAACAGCACAATTATGAGATGCAAGCTACGCTAATGAACTTATCCCAGCATGAATACCATCAGGGTAGAAAGTTTTCTCAGTAAGCTGGAATCATGATCTGAGTAACTGCTTCATGTCTTAAACGCTGGCCTCCCAGGAACTCCTTTAATGGCCCAAACATGTGGTAATGGCTTGAAGCATGGTCAGGAATGTGGCAATAACTACCAGCCAAGTTCCTGTAATGTGCAAGTGGTATTGGTGTGTACAGTTCCCACAGACAGATACGTCTCTTCCACAAGTTAGTGAAAAGTTATTCATCGATTTTCAAATGTTTTACTGCATTTACCTTCATTCACAAGAAATTTAATCATAAGCCCCACTTTGTCGTGAATGTGCCTTTTATTTATGTTTTCATAAAGTAGCAGCCTTAAAGAATGTTATAGGCAGAAAAAATTGTCCATATTAAAACACATAAATCTGTACTCATTCTTGTTTTATTTTCAGTCGCTATCAAAACATGAAAAGTTCTCCCTCAAGGCTTTCAAAACATATTTACAGAATCTTTAAAGGCTCTCGTTCCAAACGTTACAAGCTATCAGCAGGGGAAAAAATCTTCAACTGCACACAAATTATTAACATTTAACATTTCAACATTTTCCTGCTCGCACTCGTTTTTGTTCAGAGGCTCAGTTTCAAAGTTTTTCATTTACATTCTTGTAGCATTTATTAAATAAATCATAAATGCTAGCATGCAATGCAAAAAATATAAAAATTTAGAAAGCAAAGTGTTTAAGTACTAATCACTTTATTGTTACATTCTTAACTTTGTAATACCACAGGCACTAAGAGAAAAGGGCTTTTTTCCCTTTACACACATAAAACACACTTTTGGAATATGACAGACCAAATAAATAAAGATAATAAAAAATACTTTCACTGAATAGTTGCTAATAACATAGAAAATCTAGGAGCCAAGCACTGAAGACACCTCAGAGACATTGCTGCATATTTACCATCGATAAAACAGCACTAATCCACAAAAGATTTAAACACATTGCCAAGCTTTGATGGACTGACTGACTACTTACAAGATGATGTCATCATGACAGTTGGTCATTAATCTCTATGATCCTCAGTATGGCTAATGATATTTATCTAATGCTCGGGTGACTGACTACATTGAATATTGGGTAATGGGCTGACTCTTAAGATAGTGTCAACTCAGCTATTCATGCACTTGGAATACCGCCCGCGATAGATCAATATGGTGAAATGGAATCCAGCTGCATGTGGATAAACATATCAACAGTTACACTGGATAGCTAGAATGGCCATGCGAGGCTAATTTTATATGCAAGGTTGTTTAATGAGTACTTCTTAAAAAGTAATTACACCCTTGATTGATGTTAGTCAATGTCACCTCTCTGCTGATTTGCTGAATTTATGCTAGATGGACGGAAGACCCGTTATCAATAGCAATCATGCGTATAAAGGTTCATGTTAGTAATGAATTGCGACAGCAGAGACAGTGAGTAGCTTTGAAACAGAGAGATAGTTTAGAAGATTCTAGATTTTTCACCAGAATTGGAAAAGTTATGTAGTACAAGTGTTTACACTGTTTCAAAATCCTAAATAAAAGCTGAAGCACGAATACAAAATTTCTATTTGTGGTAAACTCAAAAGTATCTACATTAAAACCTACTCAAGTATGCTTACTCAAGTGTATATAGTAAACATATTTTAACTGATGAAACGAGCTAGCTTGCTAAGTCTATAAGCAATATATGAAAACCTTGCCAGTTAGCTAATGAACGAAAGCTAAGGCTCATTAGCCAAGAAAGCAAAACTAATGCTAATGAGTAACATGCTAATTTACCTGACTAAAAAAAGGTAGCTAAGCTATCAAACTAATGTACAAAATGTAACTAGTTAGGGTAACTGGCTAAATCATAACAGTAGCTATTTGCATAAACCTAAAAATTACTCAACATGCTTGTTTAGCTTAGTTGGTAAATTTTTTGCTATTTCTATTTAATCAACAAAAATAATAGTTTTTCAGATTTCTAACAAGTGCTTCAAGCGTCAAAATGAACATTTTGTCTAAGTAAGCAAAATGTATGGGGTTTCTTTAGTTTGTTTTGTTTTACTTCTGTGAAATTTAAATCAGTATTTAATTAATGTGGGTAACACTTAAACTATCCAGTTTCCAGGTAATCAAACTATGTTTTGTTTATTCAGGAGAGAAAGAAAAAGTGAGGTAATTGAGTATCTACAGTAGCTGTTATAAACGATAACCAGAGCTACCTTGTCTCATGGACGTTCCACAAAATGCAACTATAAATTTGCTAAAAATGTGACATGCTGTTAATTAAGTTATAAATTATAACTGTCGCCAAATTGCTATAATATGATTATATTTCTGTACATGCTGCTATATGAAAATAATCACCTTAGTACTAGTGATGACTAGTGAGTCCGCGTAGAGTCACATGTGTTTACACATAATTACATTGTCTATAAAAGTCACAGCGATAAATACACAACAGAGTACTTGCATGGACTGTTGCATCTTTCTGCTGATTAGCAACTATAGCGCTATTTATATTATCTTGACTATCAAAATATTATTTCTATTAGCACTACAAAGTCACTCCAAAGTTGTGGTTATGGTTGGTGTACAAACTTCTCACTAATGTTGCAGGGACGTTTACAGGTAGGCAGCAGAGGTGAAAGATTGCTACATACATTTACTTTGTTACGGTACAGTTTTTACTTGACTAGTTTTATTAGTGGACTCTTTTCACTTTTACTCCACTATATCCTACTGCAAATATCTGTACTTTCTACTTCACTACATTTGTTACTTCACTATATTTGTTACATAACCGCAGTGCTGTGTAGCAAGAGGTAATGTCATTTGTCATTTTCAGTATTTCATACTACAGTATATTCCATTGTATAAAAATGGATAAGGTAAGTAGGAACAGGTAACGGTGTAGGCTCTCTCGTTTTCAGTTTGAACTGATGGATTTAAAAAATATATATTGGGAGTGTAATTACTCTTTAAAGAAAGAGACAGGTCAAATACAGTATGACTTGCACTAATTCTGAAAAAATTGTAAATTTGCACATATTGATGAAATGAAGTGAACCACTGTAGACAGTTTTTTGTCCCAACCAAAATGGATAACCCTAGAAAGATGTAAAAAAAAAAAAAGAAAAAGCTAAACAAAGTGTGAGTGGAACTGAAGTGCAGCGGAGTGAGTGGCTCTTAGCAAGTCTCGTGTTCCAGAAAAACGTCGTTGGTGGCCAGCAGTAGAGGCTGGGTCGATGCTGTCGTGCTGTCCACTGAGCTCAGCCTCTGAGACGGTGATCTCTGCAGGCCTGGACAATCAGATGACTCGCTGATACTTCTGTCTCCGTTAGCGTTGAGATTCAGGTATACCTTTTGTGTGGGAGAAAAAATTGCTGGGTTTACGGTGTCTCCATATTCACTCACCCGCCACTTCATTAGGTATTTTAGCTTGGGTGCATTGTGAATTATCCTGCTGGAAGTAGCCATCAAAAGATGGGTACACTGGGATAATAAAGGGACGAACATGATCAGTAACAATACTCAGGTACTAAGGGGCCCAAAGCGTACCAAGAAAATATCCCGCACCATTAAACCACCAACAGCAGCAGCCTGAACTGGTGATACGAAGCAGGATGGCTCCAGGCTTTCATGTTGGTTACACCGAATTCTGAGCCTACCATCTAAATGCAGAATTTGAGTCTTATCCCTCCAAGCAACGATTTTCCAATTTTGGTGAGCCCATGTGAATTGTAACCTCAGTTTTCGGTGTTGTGGCTGACAAGAGTGCCACCCGTTGTGGTCTTCTGCTGCTGTAGCCAAGCTTCTTCAAGGTTTAAAAGGCTGTACGTTCAGAAATGCTCTTTAGCATATCTTGGATGTAATGAGATTATTTGAGGTTCTCTTGTCTTTTTATGAGTTTAAACCAGTCTGGCCATTCTTCTCTGACCTCTGGCATCAATAAGACAAAATAATTTTCGCCCAGATAATTGTTGCTTACTATAATAATATACCATTCTCTGTAAGCCCTAGAGATGGCTGTGCATGAAAATCCCAGTCGATTAGCAGTTTGGGAAATACTCAGACCAGCCTGTCTGGCACAAACAATCATGCCATGTTCATAATCACCTAAATCACCTTTCTTCCCCATTCTGATGCTTGGTTTGAACTTCTGCAGAACATCTTGACCTATATGATCTATATGACTAAATGCATTGGCTGGTAAGTATGCAGCACCATTAATGAGATGGTACATTTAAAACCACAGCATGACGTTTTCTAAATTTTTGCACCTCTAAACAGGGACTAATTTCGATCAGGGAACTGAAGAAAAGTCTGACCACATTCGCCACAGGATTTGTGAGTAGAACCAGTCTAGCTCATTGTTGTGCTTTACTACATCATACCTAATTTGTGTAACTGACAAAATCTGAAATCATCTTGTTGCTCTACATACATAGAAAATGTGCAAATGTCTGTACCACTCATAAAAACACTTACATGTTTGGTGGCTTCAGAAAGCAACATTTCGGTCCTCTCTACCAATTTCCTGAAGGTTGGTCTCTTCAGAGGATCAGAGCTCCAGCACCATCTCATCACCTCATAGCTAGAAATACAAACAATCGGTTGTGATATTATACTGTAATTGACGCCACTATGACTGAGACATCGGAACACACACATTCATTGAGGTATAAAGGCAGTGCCATTAGTGATAAAGTGGAGTGGTACAAGTCAGTAATCAAGCTGTGTGTCACACAAATAATAAGCGCGGTGAATAGAAAAGCTGTGAATCCCAACAGTCACATCCAGAAGATTCAGATAATTTAGACAGATTTGAATATAAAGAACTGCTGTAACATGTGCAAATGGCATACATTCATAAGTATTAAATTTACAGACAATTCAGTTCCTTACATTTCACTCGGAGCGAATTCTGGCTCACTCATCCTGTAGCCGTCCTGTATCATCTTGTAGAACATGGAACCAACTGGAACTCCAGGATATGGGCTGTTACCTGTGAGTGATAAGGAATCATTATTTGTTTTGGAACAACATCCAGTATAAATATAGTAAAACCTAGATTGTGCAATAGCTACATTTGATGGGTCAACAAGCTAGTGCAGGTATTTGTATTTCTATTGAATGAAAAAAGCCTTGACTTATAATACATTCAAAATGCACAGGTCTTGCTGCTGGATGTAGATTATTTAAAAAAATTTCCGTAATTTTCCATAAAATCTTGATCCACGCACAATTAGACGCATAAAATCCGTAATCACAATACAGACCTGTGCAATTATTTAACAGCAAAAGGTTTATTGCATGTAATATACGCATAGTCAGGCATTTATATAGAGATCGTCAATAATTTGAGTATTTGTTCATTTTTCTTTAACATTTTTGGGTTGATAAATGAATATTGACAACCATCCTCAGAATGATATCATTTGCAGCTAGCAATTGTTTTCTGTTAGCCTAAATAAATAAGTTTGAACAATTATTAAATTACATTTAATAGTTAAATATAGCAGGTTATATTATATGTGTCACAGTAATAGCAACGTGATTTTTTTTTTTTTTTCAAAATCTTGCAGCCCTACACAAAATAATGTATGTAAATTATTAGAATGTTTTAAATATCCTTATGCCATTAACCTGGATGCTACTTTGAACTCATTTTAAAGGCGACCTGTTACGTTAAATAGTCGTTTTAAGTAATTTTTAGACATTAATATGGGTCTCCAGTGCAAACAAAAACATGAGAAAATACATTCTCTTGTTTTTTTTGTTTGTCCTTTTTTCATTATTGTATTGACCTATTGTGACCTCATATAAAGGGAAACCCCTTTCATGGCTTGTTGCTCAAAATTGCAGCGTTTAAGGGGGAGTATTTTAGCTCCAGCATTAACAAACACACTTTGGAGGAGCTTGTCAATAATTTAATAATTTGTTTAATTAATTAATTAATTAATTTTTTTTTATAATTTTGAGTTGATAAATAAAAGTTCTATATAAACATTTTCTATATATAAACATCTTAATGAGATCCAATTATGTGATGTTAGCAGTGACAAATACGTTTGAAAACAAAATATGTTTAATAATATAATTTCATTAACATTAGAATTAAAATGAACATTTAATAGGTACATATTCAAAACTTTTTTGATCAACTCGTGCCTCTCTAATACATTTACTTGAGTAAAACCCCAATCCCATTTCCAAAGCAGCATTTACAGCATGTCCTATAAATATACAGTTTACAAGATATTATATTACATACTGTAGTATAAATTATAAATACCTAGAGAGAAAATCTCCCAAAGTAAGATGCCGTAGGACCAAACATCACTTTCAAACGTATACACACATGAAAACAGACTCTCCGGAGACATCCACTTGACTGGAAGACGTGCCTGTAAAGCAAACATGTCAATACACACTTGTGTCATGGTGTCAGTGAGCAAAGATATTTAAGTATAAAAGAGATTCTCACGTCTTCAAAATATATAATAAACCATTTTTGGATTGAAAACCCTTTGGACAGACGTAAAGCAATAATGTATGTAAAAAGCTATGAGGAGAGTGAATAATAATAGTGACTCACGTTTCCCCTCAAAACATAGTTGGAGTCCTTGGTGATGTCACGAGCCAGGCCAAAGTCGCAGATCTTGGCAACGCGACCCTTAGTCAGTAAAACGTTTCTTGCTGCGAGATCTCTATGGATACACTGTCCGTACACAAAAAAAGTGGTTCATATAGTGTATGTATAAGAAATTCTATTAAATGATCCAGTTGCGATTTGGAATAAAATCAATTAAAGATGCTTTTTACAGTACATTTTTGGATGTGAGGAAGTCCATGCCTTTGGCGACTTGATAGGAGAAGCTGAGCAGATCCTCAGTATCAATGGACAAGTCATCCTTATCATCAGTCCATTCTGAGAGAAAGAAAAAAAAATTTCATCAGTTATAGAATTTGTTCAGATCAAATCATTTTATCCTGATGTATCCGGCTTTACAGTACCTGTTTGACTAGATTTCTTCTGATAGGACCTCATGGGCATGTAGCCATTTTCTGGGTCTTCCCTAACACACACACACACACACACACATAACAATGGACACACCGTACTATATGAACACACTAACAATAAAGTCAAACTGCAATCATACAAAGATAAACAGTCCGCTCTAAAAGGTATTGGAACAGCAAATTACAAAAGATTTCACTATACAAAGAATACTATATGATGATATTTGAGTTTGAGATCAAAAGACAAATATGAGAAAATACATCTGAACTTCAGCTTTCATCACCTGATATGTACACCTAGATGTGCTGAACAACTTTAAACATGCCATCTTTGGCTGATCAAAAGTATTCAAACTGATACTTTTGAAATAAATTCAATGTCTCCTTGGCTGATTTATTTAATATCTTGTTCTTAGTTTATTTCTTATTTTTCAGGACATTCTAAAATGTTGCACTGACTATGCCTAATGCTTGGCGGCACGATGGCTTAGTGGTTAGAGCTGTCACCTTGCACCACCAGGGTCGGGGTTCCATTCCCGCCTCGAGTCTGTGTGCATGGAGTTTGCATGTTCTTTCTGAGCTTAGTGGGTTTCCTCCTGGTACTCCAGTTTCCTCCCACAGTCCAAAGACATGCAGATATGTTAGACTAATTGGCGTTCCCAAATTGACCATAGTGTGTGAATGACAATCGGGCATTGATCTAGCAACTTGATCCCTTTAAGTAATTGCCACAGAAACGACAGATATATCTCCAGGGTGGAGAGTATCTATTGCCCGATGTACTGGATGAATAAAATACAAAAATAAATAAATGCTTATGCAATGGCTTACTGCTAATGGATTCATTTTCCCTCTTTCCTCAGTTTTAAAAATGTTCACCCACAGTCAGTTCTCTGGTCTTCATGTTGGTTTATCCTGTTTTTTCGTTTTGTTTTTTTACTAACAAATGCTGGCTTTAGAAATGTAACCCAGACCACAGAATATAAATTAAAAATTCCAAAGTTCAAATTTTTTTAAATGTTTAACAGAACACACCTGGGGAAAAAAAACACCTGTCAGTTGTGTTCCAATACTTTTGATCACCCGAATGGATTCTAAGTTTAACATGTCTATTTGCAAATATCAGTGAAAGCTGAAAAATCTGATTAATGAATAAATCTACATTGGTCTTTACCTTGAAAACTGTGTCTGACTTAGAAGGTTTTTATAATATCCATCTCCTGTTTTAGAGCTGAAAAAGGCATCCCGCTTTCTCCTTAGAAAGTTCAGCAGGTCACCGTAACAGCAGTATTCTGTGATCACCAGAGTCGGGCCTGGTTCAGAGAGAAAAGTTTCACAAATATTCAGCAAAGATCTCACAACAGTGCAGGTACAGTAATTTGAGAGTCTTAATTACTGCTAATTGTATTTGAGAAATGTCAGCCTAAATGGAGATCAAATCTACGGTATGTGTATTGTAGTGTAAGCTCCTGTCATTAAGGCTGCATGAATGTACCATGTGCACTGGAAAAAAAAAATACAATTACTGAGTATTTTTCTTACAACCACCTGTGGCGCTATCGAGTTTAATTTCAAGAAATACAAAATAAGACGGTGAGTCAAAAGTGATGCACACTCTGGTTATATTAAAACTTCTATCGGTCTTATCAGTGCTTTCCATTCAAGGCTACTGTCTCCCCAGTCACTGCTGTGCACATGTGAATGTGTTGCATCAGTTCATTTGTAACTGCGATGCAGGCAAAAATGGATCCAACAAAATTTGGAGCGATACTCTAAGGAAGGTGAAAGTTTCTCATAGAGGATCGTTACTGACGAGACACGGATTCATCACTATGAGCCTGAGAGTCAACGGCAGAGTACGAAATGAAAACATCATCAATCACCGACTGAGAAAAAGTTCAAAAGTCAACCATTAGCTGGAAAATTAATCAATGCTTACAATTTTCTGGGATTCTTAAAGGCCAGTATTGGAACATTATCAGGAAAAAGGTCCAACAATCAACGGTGCTCGTTACAGGCTTCTGACTGGCGCGGTGGTAAAGTGCTCGCCCTATCATCCGGAGATCACGAGTTCGGTCCCCGGGCGATGCTGTAACCTCTCGCAGCCGGTCTTTCAGTCTAGAGAGAAATGATTGGCCGAGCTCTCTCAGAGGGGAGGGATGAGAGGTACTTAGCGGTCCCACATAAATCATGACTCTACAGCCAATCAGGGGCCGTCTGTGAGCTCATGCAAGCGGAAGGAGTGTGTTACACCGCCCCAACAGTGCGTGAGTGAGCAGTTCGAAAAAAAGCGGTCAGTGACGTCATGTGGTTCAGAGGAAACACGTGATAGTCTTCGGCCCTCCCGACTGAGGTGTAGTAGCTTAATGTGGGAGCTCCTAGACTAAAAATTGGACACGACTGAAAATAGGGACAAAATCGGGGAAAATTCCAAAAATATATATAAAAAAAAGTGCCCATTGCTCAGTGCACAGTGCTCGTTACAGTGAGACTTCTTGAAGAGCCGAAGCCTAAATTAAATGCAGAGGACCGCTATCCAAGGGCGTCCGCAAACTTCTGCCCACACTGTCGACACTCTGCAAAAACCTTATTTTAAGGTATAAAAGCTTCCTCCCTCATAGTCCTGATCTTGCGTCATCTTATTTTCACCTGTTTGGTCTCCTGAAAACAGAACTACGAGGACCAAGATTGACTTCTGATGAAAAAGTGAAGACAGCGGTGCATTTGTGGCAAAAACATTTTAAATCGAAGAAATACGAAAGCTTGTGGATAGATGGTGTATCGTGTATTGAAAAGCAATGAGATTATGTCGAAAAATTATGTATTTGTCTTTTCTAAAAGTTAATTATGATAAAAGTCTACAACCCTTGTAATCTGCCTTAAGGTATATATTAATTACAAATAAACGAGGGTTAGCCCTAATAGCATATTTATACGTACACATCCTGAGATGGGGGCGTGGTTAAAAGTCTGGCAGGAATGGAAGGAGTAGTTAAATGTATACACTACGCATCTTGCAGTGACTCTGTGTTGTACTGTGGAGCATGCGACCACCGGACTTGTGCGTGTGTGTGTGTGTGTGTATGTTCATACCTGCTTGTGTATTTCTTCCGGCTGGCTTTCCCTCAACAACCAAATTTAAAAAACTTGTCTTTGAACTCTGTCTGAACTTTGAACGCATTAACCTCTCACCTCCTACAGTACAGGCGCCGAGCAGGTTGACAATATTCATGTGGTTGCCGAGGTAACTGAGAACCTTCAGCTCTGACATCAGAGCTTCCTTTTCAGTGGAATGAGCGCTGGCTGTGGTCACACACACACATAATGTGACACACACACACACACAAAGACAAAAGAAGGAGAAATCGGTAAGTAGACATTGGGTGGAGTTAATTGAATCAGTGGAAAGGGCTCCTGGAGTGAAAAATGGCCTTCATGTCTGTGTGCACACATACACGCGCACACACACACACACACACACACAGATACATACGCTTGAGCATCTTCACAGCGACAGTGGTTACTGTGTCAGGTGAGCTCAGACCATACGCCGTAGCTGCCACCACTTTCCCGAACGCCCCGGCTCCAAGGATTTTCCCTGCGCACAAACGCAAACACAAACGCGCAAATCTTTTATAAGAGTTCCGGAGCATAAGGCATTCATTTGAATTTACATTGGACGAATTGAATTTACCGAACCGCAGCCTTTCGCGTGGAAATTCCCACTTGGGATCGTAGGGAAGCTGGGTGGGGTCGATATAGGTATAGTTGTTGCCATGGATACTGTCAATCACCTTCCAGTGGATCTCGTACTTGGGTTTCTGCAGTGAAATCAAAGAGTGGGGAAGTGAGTAAGACGATCGACGTCAGGGAATTCCATTCCTGGGGTTAAGATTGGATTTTCAACGGAATCAAATCAGATTTTCAGTGCTAAACATTATGTGCACTTAAAGTATTATCTTTAATTAGTGTATTTTATATGTTATATGTAGGAAATGGCTTGCTTCTGTGAAGCATCGATTTCATATAGCACATATCTTTTACACGTCACTGCATAAGGTTTGTGAGAAAAGCAATGTAACTGAATTGGATATTGATATGAAACCAATTTAAAGATGAATTAAATATTAATTCCACATTTTTCTGTATTTTATGCGTGTTATTCTTTCATCTTCTATACCGTATCATCCCTGTACTCTAGAGTCACAGGGGGCTGGAGCCTATCCCAGAAGACTTTGGCTATGAGGTGGAGTCCACCTAGGACAGAGTGCCAATTTGGGAACACCAATTAGCCAACTTTGCATGTCTTTGGACTGTGGAAGGAAACCCACCAACCATGGGGAGAACATGCACGCAGACCCAAGGAGGGAATCGAACCCAGACCCTGGAGGTGCGAGGCCACAGTGATAACCACTACGCCACTGTGCCACTTTTCAGATTGATTCTGTTAGTCTGTTTCTTCTTTTTTTATGCAAATGATGATGATGATTATTATTAATATTACTATTATTATTATATATTATAAATATATTTACCTGCATGTACTTGTAGAGTAGCACGATTAGAAACAGCATAAGCACTACAGAAGCTGTTACAACTCCAGTCAGCACTGGGGTGAAGAGCTTATGAGGAACTGTGCGTTCTGCATGGAGAAACACAAACATAATAATATCGTGTTTAGCTCACATGCTTGATTTTCAGTTTGAAGATTGATGAAATAGCTGTTTGCCCTCTTCCTCATACCTGAACTTGCGGATTCTGGCGACTGGCTAGTTTCTACTACCCTGATCAACAGAACAGTAGAGAGAGAGAGAGAGAGTATTCCATTCCTCCCACCTGGTCAATTTTACTCCCTTTTGGTTCCCATCTATGGATTTTCTGGATCTCCTGACGATAGGGTGTATGCTTTTAACTAGCTACAGACGTTATTGCGTTATGCTAGCTTCCAATCTTTAGCCGATTCAATTAGGTTTCCAGGCAAGCAAACCGTGCAGCACATTAAAGCTTCCAGTTGCCCCGGTGGTCTAGCTAATGAATTTATAATTTCCCACCCCTGTTATAGGGTCACACATGTTTGTGGGCATCTCTCCGAAGAGATTAGTGTGGTAATAAATCTTGTACTTGTGCACACTCTGCACAAAAATAATCCCTGCAAAGCTGTTTGAGTGCTATACGTGTGTCTGAGAAGTAAAGAAGGGATTACCATGACCTGAACTGAGTGCTTGCCTGGATAATAAAAGTTTCATCTTTCTCCCATTACTGTAATGTGTACGAGTGTGTGTGTGTGTGTGTGTGTGTGTGTAGTGTAGTGTAGCGTAGCAGAGTGTGTGCACTGTATAGCTCACCGCTGATGGAGAAGAGTGTATAGGCCTGTTCCCCCTGTGTGGTTGCCACACACTCCAGGGTGTGGTATCTCCCTTTGGTGACGTTGAGGCGGCTCTCCACCTCGGTGCGGCCGAACCTTGACGTTGACACCGTCACTATGGCCGTGACCTCGTCTTCCTGCGTAGCGTTCATCAGCTGAGAGCATCTGAGAGGAGATGATGGATTTTCGAATATACTGTAATAATGTTCGAATCCATTTAAAATGCTATTTAACATCCTTTTCCATCGCTTGGCTCATCTGTTATGATGATTATGATTATGAACTCAAAGCGCTTTATATTCCACCACATTCATTTGTTTTGGTTTTGGTCCTTATTGGCTTGTTCCTTGATCATGTTTATCGAGTTCATGATTGAGTATTTTGTCTAAATCCTGTTTTGTCCAAAGTCCTGTCAATTACATACGTATATTTCTGAACATACACTTCCATGTCATAGCTTTTCATCGTCTTTACCTTATTTACCTTGTTTATTATTATATATACAGATATGCTTATGAAATACTTTCTATATTTCACATGAAATTTTCGTTATCCAAATGTTTTAAAGATATTGAGAAGTACACAATGGTAGTGTGTACTGTCATTCTTCCACTTGAAGATGGTCTTGAACTCGGCTGATGCACACAGTTCAAGACTAAGTTTCCGACAAACACTTTTGTACCTGAGCCTCCAATAACGAACTGGACTCTATATTGACTTAAACACATCTCCTGTTATATTGAACTTCTAGCCTCCTAATACACAGTATGACTGCAGATCAATCACCCAAAATGCGGATGGGTTCCCTGTTGAGTCTGGTTCCTCTCAAGGTTTCTTCCTATTGCCATCTCAGGGAGTTTTTCCTTGCCACT
>JAOVVB010000034.1:8186097-8204294 GCA_028570985.1 Heterobranchus longifilis | reverse complement strand
GAGGATCGGCCAAGTACCTGCGTGATAACAAGTCCTCAGCACATCAGTGTAGAATTACTATGCAGTACAGCCAAACAACAAAATTTGAACAACTCACTATGAAGGAGCTTGGCAATATCACCTATCCACAAGTATTTGACCAGAAAACAGCCACTCATGTAGTTACAGCTGTACTATATGGAGCTCAGGCTTTCATGGTGTTTGATTATACAAGTGAAGAAAATGAAAGCAAACAAACTGTTGAAGGAAACCTTCATGCAGTGGTCAAGAAGATCCCTACCATTTGTATAGAGGGTGAAGCATCCCTACAGATGACTGAAGAGGAAAAAAAACTGGCTGAGAATATCAGTGTCACATTTTATGGTGACTTTGAAATTGAAGAAAATCCCACCACATACAAGGAAGCCCTAGAAGTGTACAGGAAGTTGCCCACTCTGATGAAACAACAACAAAATAAAGGTGTTCCACTTAATGTGTGGCTATATCCTCTCACACTTTTGAATGATAAGGCTGCAAAGTTGGTGAGGGAAATCAGCATGAGTCTGGTGTGTAAAGCAGAACATTTGCTGGAGGAGCTTGGTGAAGTGGAGAGAAGATGTAATGATTTGGTTAAAAATCAAATGACACATCATTTTCCTGACTTAAAAGACAGGTTGTCAAAGTTTCAGGCTTTACAAAAAAATTATACGAGATCATTCCAGAAGGCACTTTTCAGAGTTTTACCAGCTATTCGAGGTGGGATACAAGAGGACAAAGCACTTGTGGACATCCTGAACATTAATTATGAATCACCTTTCACAGCTAGCAACATGAACAAATGGTTAGATGACATTACAACTGAAGTAAATATACTGAGTTCCTATACCAGTGGGCTGAAGGACCTGACAATTGTGAAATCACCAGCATCGCTCAGTTCCATCCTCTTAAATCCTGATGTTGATGTGGTGGTATGTTTGTCTTTTACATCTCTAAAGTATGAAGACTCTTACCTTGCAGCTCTACAAGACTTTGAGAACACTGAAGGATTTACAGTGTTGGGGCAGTCAGGTGAGAGGGATTTCTCTCTCCAAGCAACACAGCCTTGGTTCACTTCTCCTGACATTTCTGAGAGCATGAGGCAGAACCTCTCTCTTTTTGCAAGTTTTTCAAAAGCCAATAAAAATGATAAGAGAATGAAGTTCATCATTGTCTCCATACCTGATGCCAGCAATCCGGGAACCTCCATCCGACTTTATCAGAAAGGCCGTCTGACAGATTCTAGGTTCCAGCCTGTATCCAAACCCCCTCTACCCATAGTGGAGACCAGTGATGAGAAAGTTATTGTAAAGCTTTCAAAATCTCCAACAGGAAAGACAGTACAGTTCAGAGTTGAGTACAGGATGACAGAATTAACTGATTCAGCAGCTGATGCCGATGAATGGTCAGTCAAAGACACTTTAGATGCCCAGACCAGCTTTACGCTGACTGGACTCAAGCCAGAAAAGCAATACTTGGTCCGCTACAAAGCTGTTAGTGATGTGGGAGTGAGTGAAGCCAGCGAAACCGCTTCCTTCACTTTTCATGTGAAGTCTGATGTGGAAGCCACGACGTTCATTGCCAAAGTGGGCCATTCCTGGGTCAGTTAAGCTTATATAAAATTATCAATTTATTTTTACGCATACCTATGGGTGTGGACTAGTGTCTAATAACTGCACTAAATAAGTAGCCAATGGTGGATAAACAGATTCTCTTATTTTTTATTATTTTGTTTTTAATATAAAGCAACAGTGCATTCCACTCCTTATTTCCTAATGATAAATAAATTTAGATTTTAATTTACTTGTGTAGGATATAATTTTGTTTCCCACAGAATTTTACCACATCTTCCCTCTTCAATGAAGTAAGGACAACGATAATGACCAGCATGGACATGTCACAGTGGTCTCTCTCTACAATCAAGTCAGAGATTTTAAATGTTGTCAACAGTCCTGTGAGTAGTAGCAGTTTACAATGAATCCCAAATCACACTAAAAGGTTCGAATGAAGCAAATCCCAGACCAGGTTGCCCAGTACATTTACAGATTCCGTTTTGATTTAAGATTAATAGAAGTGCACAAATTAAGTAGATATATGACTGCTACTTGTCCTGCTAAGTGATTTTAAAAAAAAAACTAAACAAGCCTTGTTCAAGAATGTGTACGAACAATAATAACTATTTTATGATTTTTTTTATTATGAAAAGATCAGTGCTCTGAATTAATTACAAATACAGTGGAACCTCGAATTACGAGTAACACGGTTCATGAGTGTTCTGCAAGACAAGCAAAGATTTTTAATAAATTTTAACTTGAAAAACTAGCATTGTCTTGGTTTACGAGTACAGAGTATCATGTATCACGCATGCACTTCTTGTTTTGACGCTGAGCATCATGCGATCACAACTGAGCCAACGGTTTTTCTCTCTCTTGCGCTGCGGAATTGTGGGTAATCGTCTTCCCTGCTGGGTCTTAGTGCGCGTCTGTTACTGGTATAATCAACATCCGTGCGCGCATGTACTGTTTACTATAACACTGTGACCATGTGTGTGCGTAAAACATATTTTATTTTGTGTTTGTAAGCGTGTGTGTACAGCATTATTATAACACACGTGTGTGCGCGCGTGTAAAGCAAAAGAAAGTCTCATTAGAGAGGTTAAAGATCTATTTTCTTTCTCTCCATGCCGTTGTGTGCGCGCGCGTAATTTGACACGTGCCCCTTCACACACACCCCTCCTCTCGCCTTTACACACCTCCTCCCCCTCTCCTCCTCGTACACACTCTCTGCTCTACACAGAAACACTGCTCTGTCACGATTCTTTTCAAAGGTAAAGTGCAGGTTAATTTGTTTTTATTTTTACTTTACAGCAGTGATTCCGTTAGCGTGCACTCATGCGAGTGCATTAGCGATGTTCCTTGCTAATTTTTCAGATAAAACAGTCTGCGTGTGTGTGTGTGTGTGTGTACATGTTTGTAAAACTCAAATAAGAGAGGAGGAAGTGTTACTGTGTGAGACAAGAAGAGGGGAGGGTCTGATTCCTCCTGTCCTCTTACTTTAGCTACACACAAACACACACAGTGCCTGCGCGCATAAACAGAAACACTTATCTGTCGCGTTTTTATTTATATTTTTTAAACGTAAAGTGCAGGTTAATTTGTTTTATTTTTACTTTATATTTTGTATTAATTATTTTTATGTATTATGTAATTATTTTTTTGGGATGTGGAACGAATAATTTGACTTTCCATTATTTCTTATGGAGGAATTCGCTTTGGTTTACGAGTGTTTTGAAATAGGAGTCCGCTTCAGGAATGAGAATTGTGCTCATTATCTAAGGTTCCACTGTATTTAAAAATGTAAGAATGTAAAAAATAGTAAGAACTGTATAAATGAACTGTACCTATGCATGGTTTACATTAGGATGCTCCTTCTAATAAAAAAAAATAATAATTTAAATTGATTTTAATTGAAATTAAATTATGGGGCTACATGCATCAGATTTTTGGTTGGTTAAAACCTGTGAAAGTTCCTGAGGTTGTTAATTTATTCTGTATTCATAATAACAAAAGGCAATTTTTAGAACAAACATACATTTGAGATTAAGCCAATACACAAGACACAAGCCTAGGTCTACACTTCTGACCTATTTATCTGTTAGAATATAATGCCACGTTATGTCTGAATCTATGTTTTAGTTCCTGTTTCTCTCAGAGGTTCATGTCTATCTTGCTTAAGCACACCTACACTCTCTCCATTTCCCCAATTAAAATGTCATATGTCTGATAAGACATCTATAAAAACTTTGATGAGCTTGCATTGCACCTTAACAGATCCCAGAGAGTGACCAGTAATATTCCCAACGATAACGTACATGATGAATTTATTTAGATTGATTTCATATTTTTGTGAGGAGTCTCCAGTGTTACTGCTTCGTCACAGCCAAATGTAATCTTTTCAACATGGAGACATCATTAAGACAGAGGTTTCTCTATAATATAATCTTTTATAATGTTTATAGCAGTTAGAACATGAACATGAGCAGTAACTTGATTGATTCAAAGAAAATGTAACTGATTAGTTTCCTTTAACAGCATGTCCCCATAAATATTTTGAATCAACAATTTCTTGGGAATAACTATGGAGTAAACATGCTTGAAATGCTGCCTTGCATTTCCATTCCGATTTACTACATCATCTTGTCTGTCTCATCAAAAATCTATTCGGGCATTATATCAATTATCTGTCTGCTCCAAACGATGTGCAAATTTCGAATTTGCATATAAACATGTTGTTGGAAACCGCACTCCCTCTCTCTCTCTCTCTGTATAACCATATCGACAGACCTCGTCTCACGTTCACGTCGTACTGGCTCGACTTCACCGTCGTTCCACCCATGAGACCAGTGCACACATAGCATCCCTCGAACGCCTTGCTGATGTTATGTATTATGATGCCTTTCTGCGGGTCAGCCGTGAAGGAAAGGTCGGCTGGCAGAGCGGTGCCACTACAGGTCAGTGGAGACAGATGGGTTATGGCTGGATCGGTCACCAAGCATGGCAGAGTGCAGTCCTCCCCCTCTTTCACTAGCAAGCCGTTCAACATGGAACGCACAAATACGCTCCCCGGATCTGTCAGGGAGAAAGGGGGGCGGGGATAATTATGAAATATCTCATCAGATCTATAAGGCTTCAAAACATCATGCACTACTACATGGTACTACATTAGTGTCTCAAGAAATTAAAGCACGCTCCTTATCAAACAATCAAACTTAGTTTGCAACTTGACAAACTCTCAAGCCTTGGACACAAGCCTAAGTGCTGTAGATAGCATTTTCTGGTGCTGTCACTGACTAAGCAGTCTGTAATGGACCAGCCAAGTGTAGTATACAGCATAAAGTCTGGTAGGGTATAGTATAGAATAGTATAGTATGTTTTGCACTAAAACATTTTGCAAATAAAGTTTCCAGTAAATTGGCTTTATCTGTTTGATAAATTAATGTGCAACCACACACAACATGCCCTATTCAGACAGGATTGTTTTTAAATGATGTAGTGAATAATAGTAGAGTGTTATATGAAATCATAGACTTTTAGGCAAATCTGTCAAGTCAGTAGAAATTTATTTGCAGGAAAGATTTTGAAAAAAAAAATCCGGAAGGACAGCTTTCTGTAAAAATGAACCCATGTCATATAATGTATATCACATTTAATCTGACATGTTAGCCAAGACTGCCTTATATCCAGTGAGAAAGGAGGCTCTGCAAGGTTTCTTCATCATAAAGACGATCACTCTTTTCAGTTGTCTCTGACATCATTTTAAAAAACTAGACCAAGTATAAAAAAAAAAAACAACAACGATAAATAAAATATCCATAGATGATGTTAAGGACAACCCTTCCAGGAGTTTTAGCTATTAAGTTTAGCATGCTTTGGATTTCGAGTAACGCAGTTTGCGAGTGTTCGCCAAGACGAGCAAAGATTTTTAATAAATTTGGTCATGTGACCTACTAATGCATGGCCATATAGTAAACATGAAATTTTTTGGCCTGAAAGCCACACCCCTCTTGACTCCTTCAAGCTGACAGAAATGCCACCTGGCACGCTTACATATGCCTACGGCCAAAACATGTTATTGGTGCTAAAAAGTGTCTCACCTAGAGTAGGTGTAGTGTCCGTAACTTTTTTTAATTCAAATCTCGCAATGATCTTAATTGTCGTTCAGATAAAACTTAATTAATATTGTTTGAAGTGAGACGCTAAATAATGGCCATTTTATAAAATCATCTCTTTAAAACGGATCAAGTTAGCAACTTAAAATTTTTAGGGAAGCAAAAGACTGGTCACTTCCATGTTGCATAAAGTTCAGAAGGAGCTTCTTTGGCACACACATTTCCTGTATTATATGTATAAAAAAAGAATAAAATAAAATCCTCACCAGTACTGTGTTTTGGCTGATACTAAGGTCATGTGACCTACTAATGCATGGCCATATAGTAAGCATGGAATTTTCTAGCCTGAAAGCCAGGTGTAAATCAAGAAGCCACACCCATCTTGACTCCTTCGAGCTGGCAGAAATGCCACCTGGCACTCTTTACAACAGTGGTGAGCAGAAAAGCATAACCTTTAAAACAGGGGGATACAATGGTGAAAGTTTGCCAGAAATTGGAGAGAGGGTACTGGCTGACAGGAATGGATATCCAATGTGGTCTTTTGTTGTTGTAGCCCCTGTTGTTTTATTAATGTGACCAGTCTAAAAATCTTACCCCATCTCAAAAAACATAACTGTCCATTATTTCCACAGAATATATCCTACATTCATTACAAAGGTGCAAAACCAAATGTGGTACAGTAGCCTTTGAGGAATATCTACAATGTTGACATACCTACTTTTCTCTAAAGTGGGTCTAAGCAGGCGCTGTTTTGCAAACACACTAATTCCATTACCCCTGTTGCAAAGCAAACTTTAAAAATACCGTCAAGCTAAATCAAACACAACGGAGAAAAATGCTAGGGCCATACCAAGGTGTGGTTTCAACCTTTAGTCAACATTCCTGAAAAGTTTGATTCAGCCCTTAATCCCAGAACCTGGTGGAAAGAACTGGGCAGTAGTCCAGGCTGTAAGTATATACTGGCGTCTCATATAAAGCAAATCCATGCACACCTTTGACATAAATGTAGATGGAGCTCTTTTCTCCACTTTGAGTGCTCTCGCAGGTGTAGCGGCCCATGTGTTGTGGCTGAATGGATGTGAGGTTGATAACAGTGGCTCCATCTTCCATTCGTTCTCCCTCGACCCTCCTGCTTTTGTCACGGTGCCAGCGCAATCTGCCGGCATAGAACCTTGTGTTGTCTTCACATCGAAGCTCTAGCTGGCCACCTTTTAGAATGACCAGATGAGGAACACTGGGAGTGATGACTGGCTTGAACAAGCCTATAAAAGAGAACACATTGTTCAATTTATTGCTTTCCGTTTAATTGCAGGGGCTCAAGATTATCTTAATAGCTGAAGCACCACCATGTTTTCGGAAGGAATCTCCAGTGTCAGAGGTTATAACTTTAGGTTTTCTCATACTGGAAATTCTCCAAAGCCAGAAGACAGTTTCAATGTACCATGTCATATACAAGCTGAATTTTTTTGTCTTGTTAACCACTCACTCACTCACTCACTCATTCACTGTCTATACTGCTTTATCCTGTATCCTGGAACCTATCCCAAGAGACTTAGGGCATGAGTCGGGGTACCCCATAGACAGGGTGCCAATCCATCGCAGGGCACACATATAC
This sequence comes from Heterobranchus longifilis, assembly GCA_028570985.1. Lineage (NCBI taxonomy): Eukaryota > Metazoa > Chordata > Actinopteri > Siluriformes > Clariidae > Heterobranchus > Heterobranchus longifilis. Next base: position 8,196,996 of record JAOVVB010000034.1, on the reverse strand, counting down.
ACACACACACGCATTTACACACTACGGGCAATTTGGGAATCTCAAATTAGCTTAATCTGAACTCCATGCACGCAGCCCTGAGGCAGTACGTGCAGGTACTGTGCCACCTCTTGTTAATCAATCCTGTAAAAAAATAATAATTAAAAAAAAGGCTTCCAAGGAAACAGATGGTCATTCAAATAGTAACACGAAGTTACTCGTTTAGTGCATTTGCATTTCCACAATTTCTAATCATCAAACGATTTCAATTTAACATGAATGCCTTCAGCAAAATGTTTAAGCTTGACTGATTGCATAACCACAGGTTATCTTGGAGTTATGCAAAAAAGGAAAAAAACAATCTGACTCTTTGGACAGAAAAACATCCTCTACTTTGCATAACTGTTACGAGCCTGTGACAACATTTCACTTTTGATTGTGAACATTTGCTATATGGGCTTGAAAAAACAAAGAAAATATAGTAACAGGAGCGTTTTCTTTTTTTTATGGATTAAGGACTAAAATAATATAACAATGTGCGAAAAACAAAACAGCATAAGCAATAGCATTTTCTTTCATATATATAGACTAGACAATAAGTTGTCTAAGTCTTGAGATTTTATAAGTATAGCATAAGTGCATATTGTTTTGTTAATGCATTAATAACAACAATGCTTAGACAATATGGAAATTCAAAAGCGTCCCTAATATATCTGAGTCACCTTGTTAAAATATTAAAAGCTCCCTCTATTGAGTGCCAGTGATTACTCATTTCTCAACCCCCCCTAAAAAAAGTGTTATGTGGAGGGCTTGTCCTGCCCTGCACCTGTTGCATGCGTCTTAAATAATCCCCTCAGACATCTGCGGTTATGCAAATGCCAAGTGGGAAAACTGGCCAAAATACAGGTAGGTAAGCAAGTCCGGACGCCTCACCTTGCAAACCTATTGACTGACAGCTAAGTGCAAACCTGCTTTTTTTCCCCTTTTTTTTATAAGCTATAACCCATTGCCTCTCATTATTGCTTTGTTAATACAGGAACCCTGTTGCTCGTAGATGCGTGCACTTAATTTAATACTTGGTCTCTAATTACAAGCTGTTCAATTATTGACAAAACACACCGAGGGGTGAAGCGTCAATTCCCATCAGTGTTTGAGGGGGACAAAGAGCTCCAATTAGCTTTATTGCAGGAATAAATCTATTAACAACACCATCAGAAGAAAAAGGTAATGCACTGTAGGACAACCCTCCTTTGTTGGTGCGCATTTAATAAAAAAAAACAAATTAATATTTATTTATGCATGCATTATTTAAAAAACAAAAAGTATGCACAAATATATTATATGAATATTACAAAAGACAGGGATAAGGAAAGGGGAAATGTACTGTACAATGTAGTACTATATTTAGATTTATATGTATTAAATAGCATAAGCGCGTAATTCGTTACTTTAAACAAAACAGTTCAGTAGTATGTATTAAAGACATACATACCTGTTGGTAAGGTGAATAAAAGTGTAACCGCGAAGAGAATCCAAGCGCGTGCCATCTTTTTTGCCCCATGCACGGAAGAGTGTGTGTGTGTGTGTGAGCGCTCGCGCCTCTCTCGGCGCTCTCCGCGTCCCTCTCAGCTGCGCGCGCGCTCGTGTCGTGCGTGCGCGCGTGTGTCTTAAACCTTGAGCTCGCGCTCAGCCTATGAGGAGTGTTTGTTTTCGGACAGCCGGTTACTGTGTGTGTCTGTGTGTGTGTGTGTGTGTGAGTGTGTGCGCGCGCGCTTCCCGGAAATGAGGGTTTTGCACCGTCGTCCTGGACAAAAGTGTTCTCGATTTTCATTAGCTTAAGTGTCCGGTTTTGGCTCGTGTCGTTAAATCTGTGACTCATTAAGACATTTTGACCGTGCGAAAAAAAAAAAAGAAAAGAAAAGAAGTAACTCAGTATCTCATCTCAGGTCATGAGAGATGACGTGACGGTTTGCTGCGTCAGTATCGTCTGTAGAGGAGTGTGTGTTAGAATGCTGATAGGTTACTGCATTTGTTTGGGATTCCCTCTCAAACAGACCACTGTATGGTGTACCTCAGTACCTCGTAAAGGGGCGTGGCCAAACATTATCTTCTTGAGTGTCCTGAATGTCCTCATAAGAGGACATGACATTTGCTCCCAACTATATTCGTCTATATATATATCCTTGTACCATCATCATTATTTTAGGACTGTTAGGTACAACTATTTTGCCAAACTCCTTTCTGGTTGAAGACATTGATTAAATGTATAGTTATCAGTTATAAATAAAGAGAAACAGTCTTTAGAAATTGCAATGTACACAACAGTAGAGTTCGGGTCTCAGGAGGGTGGCCAGGTTAGATCACCGGGGTGGCAACGTATTGTGGGGCAAAATACTAATCCAGATCCACAGACAAGAACAAAAGGTAGTTTATGCTATCTGTGCATGGCCTGTGTAGGATCCCTGTCTAAACACACACGCACACACAAACACACACTGAAGCAACACTTGTTTGACGTTACGTTAGGTGCCATATTTTGAAGTACAGCAGCATGATGGCTTAGTTGTGTCACCTTGCATCTCCAGGGGGCGGTTTCAGGTTATTTAAGCGTGCATGGAGTTTGCATATTCTCCCTCTGCTTGATGGGTTTCCGCCGGGTGCCCCGGTTTCCTCTCACAGTCCAATGCCATGCAGATTAAGTTAAATGGCCTTCCCAAATTCCACATAGTGTGTAAATGTACCTGTAAATGTTGACTGTCCCACCACTGTCGTAAAATGGAAATAAACACAAAGGTCACCAATGGCCTCCATGGTCCCTAGTTGGACTACAAAGGTTCCTAGAAGGATGGTACCACTGTAGTCCTGGACCTTACCAACACCCTGGATGTTGATGTATTCTGAAGTACTCTAGCATTATGAATTCAATATTGTTACCTAATGGTAGCTAACAATAAACTTCAATCCAGTCTTATTGTTAGCTACCGTTAGGTAACAATATTGAATTCATAACGGTAATTCAATATTGTTACCTAACGGTAGCTAACAATAAACTTCAATCCAGTCATATTATTTATTGAAGTTAGTGGAGTCAGGGAAAAGAGATGTTATAGTGGGAGTTTATGCTTATTATTTAAACTAGTCTTTCAGAGCGAAATTTACCACATTGTTTACTTTTGCAAAGCCTGTAACCTCAATCAATAAGAATAAGAATGCATCTCTGGGGTGGCCATGTTCCACAATAGAGTGTCACTGACACCTATCAAGCTCCCTCCATAACCTTCATAATTAATTTAGAAAGAACCATTTTTTTTCAGATTATTCATCTTCGACAGTGTCCACAAATGTCTATCTGTCTATCAAAGAACACGGGTGGATTTCTGGATTTTTTTTTTTTCTTATTTTGTCTCTCATAGTTGAGGTATACCTATGATGAAAATTACAGGCCTCTCTCATCTTTTACTCCATGTTTGGTAATCAGAGATTGAATCACAATAAATTGAAAAAGTAGATTACATAAAGATTAAGTTTTGTCTTAAAATGACTCCAGCGCATTAAAATTAATTTATACTGTACCACTTCAGTGCTGTGAACATATGAACTAATCCCAGTAAAAATCCAGTTTAGCTTTCCTAATTAATATCTATTGGTGCAGGTGTTTGTTTACATTGAGCAAATTAAAATTTAGATTGTTAAATTTGGCACATAACTGTTCATAACACCACTTTTACTCAACAGTTTGAGTTCACTTATGGTGCAGGTTAAACTACAGGCAGATATCTAAATACTGATAATTAAAGCTTAATTAAATTCTTTCTAAGCAGGTGATTTAAGACACGCCCACAGTCCGACGCATTCTGACCAATGTACAGACAAAAACTTTCTTTTATTTACATAGATATAAATTATATTAATAAAATATTGATGAATAAAGTATTATACACAAAAATGTTAGTCATTGCATATTATAGACCTGAGAGAAGGCATTCCAAAATAAATCCATAAAGTGAACAAAAATAGGACTACCCATTCAGTCAACAGTCAAAAGTAATAGAACCCTATAAAATGCATGTGTCTTTGGTAGCTGAGTTTATGCGGTGGCTGAGCTGAACTGTTTAGCTGAATTTAGCAAATGTCACACTTCCTTCACTGATTCATGAATTTTCGTGGAAATATTTACATGCAAATTAGCTGTGCCATAAGCAAGCCTGGTAATTTATCGGTTTCTAAATTACTTTTGTTTATGGCTTTTACTGAAACTTTTGTACTGTAAATGTTTATTTTGATTTGGTCTGTGAAAATATTTTCACACATCTTCATAAAAATTAACAAATAACCACAAAAACATTATGCGCCACTCTTCATAAACCCTTGAAACACTTGTGTGGAAAAAGCCCATTACTGCCGGTGCTTGGTAGAACATCCCTGCACAGTGCCAAAAATGTTGCAAATTATGTCTTTCCTCCGGACCCTAAACCGAACGCAATCTGATACTGAAACGCTGCGTTGCTAGATTTGTGCATAAATTCATGACTTTACTGTTAAAAAATTGTTCCTATGACTAAACTGACAGCCCTGTGTATTCTATAACAAGTGCATGTAACTAGTTCACTTGAAGGTTTTCATAACAGCTAGTTTCAGGACATTATCAAAGCTTGTACTGTATGTCAGGAGAGCAGAGAAACCTGTGGGGAAAATGTACAGAGGTTTTGAAACCAAGTTAACTTTTTCTTTAGCTACTTCTCTCAAGCAGAAGGTTCACATCCAATAACTGATACTGTACATGGTTCAATCTTGAGATTTGGTTATTTAGCCACCCACGAACATGTCCTTTATCTGACTTTTTCACAGTATCATTAAAGCTGATACTTTTGAATTGCTTTCTATTTGGATAGATTTCAATTTGGACACCTCATAAAGCTATCAAGCAAAGTAAATATAAAATAAAAATGTTTGGGCTCGGCTAAAAAGTTATACCCTTGTTTAATTTGTTAGCTTGAAATATGGGGAACATGACCTTTTAACAACTTGAGTGGAAATTGTGTAAATCCCAGCACAGATAATACGGCGAACACACAGCTTGGTAAGGGTTTTGTTTGGCTGAACCCAAACATCATAATCCAAGTCCATAATGGGGGTCAAAGCAGAGCCATGCAGAGTTAAACCAGGATAATCCGTAATCAGCATGAGAGAAAGAGACATACAGGAAAACCAGGACCTCGGATTGTGCAAATCTAGGTTAGGAATTAACGAAACAAAAGCATTATGAGACTCACAACACAACGGGGCGTAAATAGACAATGTAATCAGGGACGAAATAATGAACGGGTGAACCCAATGGGGGAACAAGACAATGGTAGGACAGGATGAAAAGCGCGTAAAAAAAATAATACGCAGAGATAATCACATACAAGCCGTAATCAGGGAGAAACAGACAAGGGTAGAAACCAGGGAAACAAGGAAACAGGAAATGCTTCGGATTGTGGAAATGAAAGCTAGGACATAACAAAACAAATATGCAAATATTACAAGACTCAGCTTTATAAATTCGCACAAATAGACAATGAAGAACAGAGAGCAGGTGAGCACAATAGGGGAACAAACCAATGGCAGGACAAGGATGGAGGCAGGACTGAAACAGAAGCAAAATCACACACAAAACACACGGTGTGTCTCAGCCTGGGAAACTGGGATAAATCATGATAACCTCTATTATTAGCATTCAGCATTTTAGTATTCATTATCTCAAATGTCCAGTACACAGTCATGTTTAAAAGTTAGTACTCCCTCTTTTAACTTTATGTGTAAATCGTAACTGTTCTTAGTATTAGGCAAATATAAACAACAGACAAACAACAACATATAACCTTTTCATCATATCATTTTTTATTTGCATATCATTTATTTATTTTTATGAAGCCAAAAATGAAAGAAAAAGAAAATAACAGTGTAATAGATGTAATAAGTGGGCAATACTAAGTACCCCCATGATTTAATAGCCTGTACAACATTAATTTAGTTCAATGGTTTTGGGGCATTGGCTTATCTCTGCACAGCTCTGTTAACTTTCCGCCACAGCATTTCAATGGGATTGAGGTCTGGACTTTGTCAAGGCTATTCCAAAACCCTTGATTCTGATGTAGATTTACTGTGTGGTGTTTCGAATCATTGTCCTGTTGTATGACCCAGTTGCTGCTGGACAGATGGCTTGACTTTTCCCTCTGGTATACAGAGGAGTTCAGGGTCACATCAATGACTACAAAGTGCCCAGGTCCTGTGGCTGTAAAAACAAGCCCAAATCATCACACCTCAACAGATGTGCTTGACAGTAGGCATGAGGTGTTTCTGCTGAAATGCTGTTTGGTTTTCCCCAAACATGGCGCTGGGCATTAAGGGCAAAAAACTCCACTTTTGGTCCCATCTGTCCTTAGCACATTATTCCAGAAGTTTGTTCAGATGCAGTTTTCTGACCCTCAGTTGTGCTTTCATGTTCTTTTTAGACAGAAGAGGCTTTCTCCTGCCAACCCTTCCTAACAAACTGTACTTATTCAGTCTTCATCTAATTGTGTGCCAGGGACATTTAACATGCTCAGTGAGGCCTGTAGGGTCTAAGACTGTAGCTCTTGGGTTTTTTTGTATTTCTCTGAGCATTTCACAGTTTGACCTTGGGGTGAAAGTAATGGGATGTCCAATCCTAGGAAGAGTGTCAACTGTCTTGAATGCTTTTCACTTGTAAATGATCTTTGTGATCAAGAACACTTGTGAGTGTTCTTTGTCACTGTAGAACGCTGAACTCCAAATTGTTCGGAAATGGTTTTAAAACCATTTACAGACTGATGTGCCGCAACAATTCCTTCCCTAGGACCATTGCTTATGTCTGTCCCCCTTGGCATTGTGATAACACACACCTGAATGCTCCAGACCAGCAAACTGGCAAAACTTTTATAAAGGTCTGCACACCTGCTGATGATCATTTAATCAAACGCTGATGATTAGAGCAGCACCTGGCTGGAACTTAAATTCTGTGGAAGCAGTAAGGGTGTATTAACGTTTGCCTCAGGTTTTTTTTTTTTTTCTTCTTTCTTATGGCACAATAAAAAAAGATGTGTCTCTTTTAGAAACATTTCCCAGTAGCTAGAACTAGAACACCTAACCATGTAAAGACGGTTCCTACTCCGGATCCCTCATGACACTGAATTGGATAAGTGGTAACGAAAAACGAATGACTATATTTACATTTCCAGGACAGCTCTTCGGCACCACTGTTCAAAATTGGATAAGTGGTAATTCACAATGAAGGATTGTGTTTACATGTACAGGGCAGCTCTTTTGTTCTTCTTCTACACACACTACCCCAATGATCTACAGTATGTAGTGTACTGTGCGTGGCCTGTATTTATTCTACATTTGGTATTGGGTATTTATGTTCTGTATTCATTCCCGGTATTAGCACAGAGTATGTAGCGTCTGTTTTGTTATTTTGTCTGCTGAGTCTCATTCTGTGCCAATAAAAAATCTATTTCATTCTTTCTATTCTAAGACTGTTTGTCTGTGCCACATTGTGTTGCACAACATTACAGTTGTTTTGATCGCACTGATTCTGTATTCCCAACGTGATCATTTCAGAAAGTGGATTAAATCGTTCAATCAAGAATCAGCTCCTTGTACATGTACATAATAAAAGATATTCCACTAAAAAAAACATGCACATTTGTTAGGAAGGCTGGAAAAACCCATCAGATGCTGCTGTGCTTGAATTCTTGCATTTGTCTGTCTATAATATAAACCCATAAAGAAATCTTTATTTATTTATCGTGCCAAGCTTTTCTGCAAAGGGCATGTTGGTTACGACTAAGTTTGTGTCATTTAATCTGACTATCATGAGGGTCCGTAACTTTGTTCACATAGTAAACAAACAAAATACATTTTGATCATTTTTGTTACATTTTGGGTGTTTAATCTAACTTTGAACACACCTGGTATTCCTGGTTAAAACTAACTGGTCATTAAAATTGTTGAGGGTTAAGGTCCTTACTCAAGGGCCCAACAGTTGTTCAACCTGGGATCTTCCAAACCGTAGTCCATTGATTATCAGTTCAGGTCAATGATCAGTCACTAATGGACAAAGTTTCACAGCATATTCTCACCTCATTTAAAAAAAAAATTCCCTTATTACTCTGACGCGCCCATCGCTTTGGAATAGGGTCAATCTGGACCCATTGGACCACATGACCTTTTTCCATTGCTCCATAGTTCAATCTTAATGCTCCCTGGCAAATGTAAGTGTTTTTTTTTCCCCCTAATTAGTCTCACTAACAAGTAGTTTTCAGGATTAGTTCCTATCCTGTGAGTTCTCATCACACAGTCCATATACAGTAGAAATGTTCTTACATTCACTATTAAACATACAGTAGCTGTGATTTCTTCTGTCATTTTACCATGCACCTTTTCTGTGTTTATGTGCTCTCTATTCATGTTTTTTTTTCCTGACCACATTTCTTCCACGAAGTTAAATGTTTAGCACAGTTTATACAGGTTTCAGTAATGTGTAGCGCAATTCTTAACTCAACTAAAATACATGGTACTTGATATAGGACAATAATTTAATCGTTATAAAGTGGGGACTTTTTTTGGCCAGGTAGTATACAGTATAAGTCAGTAAATGTATTTATTGTTAACAACAATATTATTGCTGTTGATGTTTTAATGTGTTCAGACATTAATTTTGTAATATGGTTAATTGTTCATGTGTAATTTATGGCCAATGTTGTTTCTTTCTTAGTAAAATCATATCGGTCATTTTTGGCCAAGAACACCAAGGATGGTTATATTGTGCCACTGTTAAAAATTTTAAACTGTTTCAAATCAGATGTCCTTTTTAAACATTGACATTTGAGCTTAAGATAGTTTGTGATAAATATGCTACATCTGAGTATTTGTTATAGTCAAAATTATCCATGCATTATACTTCTTTACTCAAAAACTAGTTATACGAGCTCAGCTCAATGAGGACAAAACATGTAATAAATGAAGTAGATTCAAATATACAGTATATCACCACATTAGGTAATAATATATGGATTGCTATGGATTTCTAATCAGCTTTAAAGAGGGGATAATTTTGGACAAAAACACAGCAGTAATTATTAAATGAACCTAACAGGATGGTTACCAAACATTGTCTGAATAAATATGCTGAAAAACCCTTATGTTATTTTCCCTCACACCGAGCCATAGTAAATAAAATTTAAAATTTAAGTGTAAAAATAACATTAGTGTTATCACAGGCAATCTTACTTATATTTATAATCCAGTTCTGAACATGTTTGAGTATATTTTCTGGTTGAGCCATTCAGATTCCAATACCTGATTGAGTTACTGCCTCCCGAATTGCCAGATTTGTCCAAGCTGGGTTGTTCCAAAAGTGCCTAAACAACCAATTTTAAATGGAATCATTTGCCTTTAAATCACAAAAAATAAATAAATAATCTAAAATAATAATAATAATAATAATAATAATAATAATAATAATAATAATAATAATAATAAAAAAGCAGACTAAAAAGGATTTTTTCTTTCAAATGTACTCCTACACAAAAAAATTAACAATTAAAATGACTGCAATGTGATTACTTTTAATAGGAGGCAGCAAAATGTTGCAGCAGTAATTGCACATCAATCAAACATAAAATTTGGTTTAATTTAATTTAAAAAAAATACAGTGTTAAAATATGTAAAAATATATTTTAAATCATTTACCGACATGGAATCCTGCCCAGTAAAAGAAATTCTCAATGATTCAGCAGACCAAGACATTTTGGACAATTTCATGCTTCATGGAACTTAGTGGGAACAGTTAGTGGGGACGACGCCTTCCTGTTCCAAAATGACTGTGCACCACTGCACAAAGCAAGGTCCATAAAGACATGGATGAGCTAGTTTGGTGTGGAAAAACTTGACTGACCTGCACAGAGTTCTGATAGAACACCTTCGGGATGAATTAGAGCGGAGACTACGAGACAGGCCTTCTCGTCCAACATCAGTGTCTGACCTCACAAATGCACTTCTGGAAGAATGATCAAAAATTCCCATAAACACACTCCTAAACATTGTAGAAAGAGAGCCTTCCCAGAAGAGCTGAAGCTGTTATAGCTGCAAAGGGGGCGGGGCTAACATTAAATTAAACCCTATGGATTAAGAATTGGATGTTACTCGAGTTCATATGAATGTAAAGGCAGGCATACTTTTGGCAATATAGTGTTACAATACTATATACTGTACTTTTTGTAAGTCGCTCTGGATAAGGCTATGGATATTGGTCAGACACACTTGAAGGTGATCAATTGTGATAATCGACAAATTGTTGCGGTATCAGCGGAATTACACACTTCGGACTTCCTGGAGGTTCCCATCGGCCCGTGTCACACCACCCATGCATGGATTATTTTTGAATACTGTCGTGTCTTATACCTTACATAACAGCTAGCATTCCTAGGAGCACGACTTAATTCAGCAGTCTGAAGACACTCAATGAAGAGGTACTTACACAGAACACTGAACCTACTGGGATCTTCTTGCTGTCCCTGTAATATTTACAATAACTACGTGAGAGAAATATGTAACAGAGGATGTCCAGACATATCAGGATGTCCTCTATCCTAAATCACCCACTATAAAACATAAAAAAAATTGTAAAAAAAATTCCAGCCGTGTACGGTACTGTACAAAAGTCTTGAGCCCCTCTCATTTCTTCATATTTTGCATCCAAAAAGCTGGACTTTCTTGTATTTTAAATGTAGTCTTGAGAAATAGTTCAATATACAGGTAGAAATACTGAGAAATAGCATTCAGCATCACCAGTATAATAATCACGAACCTGATCATCTGTCATCATCTGCACCTGTTTCTCACTCTTTCATGCTT
>JAOVVB010000034.1:8144089-8156635 GCA_028570985.1 Heterobranchus longifilis | reverse complement strand
TATCCAGAGCGACTTACATTTTTATCTCATTATACATCTGAGCAGTTGAGGGTTAAGGGCCTCGCTCAAGGGCCCAATGGGGATAATTTGGTGCTCGTTTGATTTAAACCTAATTTTGAAGTGCTCCGGTCAAGAGGCTGAATATGTACAGTAAAAAAATGTTTTTTGATTGTTTAAACAGATACAAGAATTTCTAAAAATGTTTATTTGTGCTATAATTATAATAACAATATAATATAATATAAGTTATAATATAATTGGATTAGAATTTGTTGATTAAAAAGAACATTTAAGTCATTTAAACGAACAGCACAACAAAGTATGCAAAGTATGCATTTTTTTAATACTCTATACTTTTTACCTTTGCCCAGGTACTCACATCATTATATCATGATCGTACAATTGCAGGTGGTTTATGCTTTATTCCTAATCATCTCTTCCCTCAATTTTGCTACAGTATGTACTTTGACATTTCTGATCAGAATGTTTGAAAGATTGTCTTTGTAGTGAATGTATTATATCCTGTACTTGTACTTGACTGGCTAATAGTACGTCAGTTGACTGAACTTGGCTGAAATAGTAATTTAGCAGAAAACAGTGGACGGTATAGGCGTAAATGATTACTTTAGTAATAACACCTCTACCATCTTACAGGCTTTGTTGAAGAATGTTTATTTCATCTTTGATACGCCTGTCGAAGATATTCTGAGAAACAAGGGCTGTGAGATTTACAAGCCTGGTGAGTATGGAATAAGAATATGTAAAAGATTAACAAAACAAGCTAATGAGACTAACCATAAGGAAGTGATTATTGGGATGGGTTCGGCCTATAACCCACAACTGTTTGATGAAGGGAAATAGTCAGATGTTGCATAATTCCTTTAACATTTCTGGCAGATTTTAGCTTTCTTTGTTTCTTTTGTCCAGAAGATGTGTAGTTGTTAGTGATCAACTTATGATAAAAATGCAGGTTTAAAGACATTAATAATGTTTATTTAAATTTACCTTTTTTTTTTTTTTTTGCTGGACTGTTTCCATTCTACATCTTATGGCCATTTGCAGAAGTGGGTCACAGGGTCTGTGGATCAGCTTGTAATATATCAAGCTTATTGAAAATGACTGTGGCTAAGAACTATACTGAGTTCAACCAGGGAGAACATACTATGAAGAAAAGATTTATATTACAATTATATTCTATGGCCACTTTGGGGAAAAGCCACCAAAGAGGGCAGAAGTAACCCATGTACTGTAAGTTCACACAAACACGTGCAGTAAGACCATGAATTGGCAGGCTCCATGCTAAGTCCTTACACTGGGCATTATGCCTTTTGGTCGTTCGCTTACACTTGGAGCAAGCCAGCAAAGTCCATACACATAGCTAAATCAATACCATTTGGATTGTCCACAAACCAAGCATCACTTAACATGGATTTAAGTTGCTTGTTATGACATTTTTAAAAGGGTTACCATGACTACATGAAGAACCTATACATGGGGTGTTTACGAATATAGTACAGTTGTATTCAACTTGAGTATTCCTTCTGAAATATGTGTGAAGATAGACCTATATGCCTTTATAGACCTAGCTTTGTGCATTTCAGTGGTGGGGCTCAAACCCCGTACCCACTGATCAATAACTACCTAGCAGGCCGACATCAGGCAGACCTTTGTATGCTGTTAGGGATATCCTGTGTGTATGCTCTTATTTTACAGTCATTTAAATGACATTAAATTATACCTCTAGAATGCAATATCTTTTGAAGTACATGATTGCAGCTCTGTACCAACCTTAAAGTATGAGACAGAGTTAAACTCTCTGTCTAAATTATTAATAAGATTATTAATAATAATAAAAAAAAATCTAATTTTGTAAGATCTTACACCTTGTTTATGCTAAGTTGTCCTTTTTTCGTCGTCAGCCAAATACCCGTTTGGTAATTGGAAAGTGAAACGCAGATAAGCAATCAAAAAGGTAGATGAGGTTTTTACCTTAAAGCAGATTACAAGTACTGTAAATGACTCCAGCAGATGGCAATTCACTTATACCACTTCAGCACTGTCATTTCTGCAGATAAAATAAAAAACGAATCCCAGGAAAAATATTCAGTTTAGATTTTCTATTATCTATTGGTGCAGGTGCTTGTTTACACTGAGCAAGTAGCTTATTAGTAAATAATTTTAAAGCGGATTAATAAATCTGGCACATAACTCTTCAAAACATCACTTTTACTCAACATTTTGATTTGACTTATGGTGTAGGTTAAACTCAGTTAAACTGCTGGTTACCACAGTCAATTGTGGTTTCATAAAGTGGAAGCGATTGGGAACGACAGCAACTCAGCCACGTAAAATCACAGAGCGGGATCGACGAATGCTGAGACACATAGTGCACAGAGGTCGCCAACTTTCTGCAGAGTCAACAGCTACAGACTTCCAAACTTCATGTGGCTTTCAGATTAGCTCAAGAGCAGCGTGTAGAGCGCTTCATGGAAAGGGTTTTCCATGGCCAAGCAGCTGCATACAGGCATTACATCACCAAGTGCAAAGCAAAGCATCGGATGCAGTGGTGTAAAGCATGCAGCCACTGGACTCTAGAGCAGTGCAGACGTGTTCTCTGGAGTGACGAATCACTGATCCCTGTCTGGCAGACGAGTCTGGGTTTTGACAGTTGGCAGGAGATCAGTACTTGTTTGACTGCATACAAGTGTAAGTATAAAGTGTGCCAAGTGTAAAGTTTGGTAGAGGGGGGGGGATTATGATATGGGGTTGCTTTTAAGGAGTTGGGCTCGGCCCCAGAGTTAAAAGGAAATCTTAATGCTTCCGCATACTAAGACATTTTGGACAATTTCATATTCCTAACTTTGTGGCAACAGTTTGAGGATGGCCCCTTTGGTTGAAACATGACTACGCACCAGTGCACAAAGCAAGGTCCATAAAGACATGGATGAGATGAGATGAGATGACCCCCAACCCGATAGAAGTCCTTTGGGATGTATTAGAGTGGAGACTGCAAGCCAGGACTTCTCGTCAAACATCAGGTCTGACCTCAAAAATGCGCTTCTGGAAGAATGGTCAAGAATTCCCATAAACCTTATGGTAAGCCTTCCCAGAGGAGTTGAAGCTGTTATAACTACAAAGAGTGGGCCAACATCATATTAAACCCTATGGATCAAGAATTTGATGTTACTTAAGTTCAAATGCATGTGAGGGCAGGAGAGTGAATACTTTTGGCAATAAAATGTATCTAAGTATTGCCAAAGTTTCAATAAATTCTGTCCAGCAGTGCGATCTAAGATGCACATGCACAATCTGGCTCATAACTTCTATTCAACGTTTTGCTTTCATTTATGCCTCAGGTTTAACTTCAGGCAAATACCAAAGTACTGCCAAAGTTTAATTAAATTCTGTCCAGCCAGTTATGTCTGATGCTGTGACAAATTCTGGCTAGACAGACATACAGACATACATACAGACAAAACATTTTCTGAGACTGGGTTTGTGTCCTCCGATATATGAAACGTAAAAGATATCATTGAAAGAGCGAGTTCTGACCAATGCACAGACAAAACCTTTCTTTTATTTAGATAGATGTATAATTTGGAGGGGTAAAGTATTAAACATTTTAAGGGGACTGAAATATTTCCAGGTATTATCAGGGTGTTTATGTTTTCACAAATCTGCCTGGGTAAGAAACATACATGCCTGCCTATCATAAATGTCTGTCTATCTGTCTATTTCTATTCGCGTTTAAACTGGATATTTCTTAGATAATGTGAACACCGCAAATGAGGGTGAAGACATCATGGGGGTCAGTCCAGCACTTTCCACTAACTTTATCGGGCAAAATGTGAAGGAGTTGGAGACGTGTGAACACTCCTGTGAGCAGCTGAGCTCCATGTTGCAGGAACTCAAGGGACTCCGCATAGTGGTCGGAAACCTTATAGATGGCCTACAAAAAGTGGTAGGTTTCTTTCTCAAATTATTGTAAATTATCTTTTTTTTAACAGTCAGTAGAAGTTTCCTGCCTATTATCTATAACCACTTCAAAATTAAATTTAAATGCAAGTACATTAAAGGAAAAGAATAAAAAAATCATCAAGGGAATTTCTTTATTCTTATAACAGAACAAAAACGAACCTATAGGTTGTATTAGTATATTATGTTTTGTCCTGGTGTTTAATGGATAGACATATGGATAAACTTTTGAAATGTTATTATATAATTATATATATTTATGGCAATTAGAATCGAAATACTGTCAAATTCATGAATTTGACAGTATGACTTAATGGACCACTCATAATTTTACTGGGATGTAGAGAACAAAACCACTCCTAGTATAGGTAGTATAGCTAGTATAGGCATAAATATGTGAATCTACTGTATCATCACAGAACAGTTACTTGGTTAATTCAGCTTAAGGAATAGAATTCCAGCAGTTGGGATTTTTTTTCTCATTCATTTCATCAGGTCAGAGTGTTTCCCTGTTTCTGAGTGAGAGCCGAGACATGTCTGGCTGTGTTTAAACATCACTCTTTTTTCCTTTGGGAGCATCCCAGCAGTGAAAGAGTTTTGGCACGATCTCTGGGAAATTCAGCTGCTGCTGAACACACTTGGTCCCTAAGGCTCTTGCAGACCAAGTGGTGTGCCACTTTTTGGATTCACATCACTCTCTGTCTTTCTCTCGCTCTCTTCCTCTGATATTCTTTTTCTAACACATACACACACTCCGAAACACATGCTGTTAATTTCGTAAGTCTTTTTCCACACAGCTAAACCCATATGCCTATTTTGGCATAAAGTATTCTCATAAACCTGAGTATGTCACTGAGTAAATAGCTGATTAGACATGAATTTTACAAACAGCATCTCTCTGATTGTCCATGTTTCTCATGTCTTTTATTCCTTTGTCAATAATAGGTACGGTTAAATGCGTTATATTTGCTATAAATCTAGTCGTATATCCACATATCACTCAGGAACATCGTTTTTTATGTCTTTCAGAATGAGGAAAATGAAATCATGAAGAAGACTCTGGGCAACATTAAAAATATCAAACACAACCATATGTGCTGGCAAGATGGCCGCTTGTTCGAGGATAAAGAAGACTGGGTTGTGGATAGCTGCACCAAATGCACTTGTCAGGTAGAAGACATGGATGAGGGAGATTTGGATTATAAAGGCTTGTAATAAATGTCATCATTTTCCTTTACGAGCCCTTCTTTTTGTTGGTAGGAATCAAAGATTGTGTGCCATCAGATTACTTGTCCTCCTGTGGCCTGTGCTATTCCAGTTTTCCTGGATGAAGAGTGCTGTCCAATGTGTCTGCGTGAGTAGAATTATTCATGATCAATCAAACCCAGGAGACAACACATACTGTATCTGAATCTGCCTTAGTATACCAACAAATCCTGTGTTCAGATTAGAGTGTGAATTTTGAAGTTAGTTACCATGGTGACATGGCGCACCAGGTAGCATTCCCAGTCCTGGATGCAAACCTGGATGCTCTATGCAAAGTTTCACATGTTCTTTTCATGTTCCTCATGGGTTCTATGTTTCTAGGTGTACATGAGCATGTAAATATGTGTAAATGGTACTGTATGGTGATAGACTTGTGTCTAGTGAAGTGTTTCTGTTATATGACTGTTTGCAGCCAAGGACAGTGAGGACGGCTGGTCACCCTGGGCTGAGTGGACAGAATGCACAGTCACATGTGGGACAGGCACCCAGCAGAGAGGCAGGTCATGTGATGCAACCAGCAACCCCTGTAGTGGTCCTTCTATCCAGACCCGCACATGTAGTTTGGCTAAATGTGACAGTAGAGGTGAGAAAGTACAACTGCTGATTTCAGATGTATGCATACTGGTATAAAACTGGTCCAGATTATTTTGCATAGTCCATTTCCACATTCTAGTCAATAGACAGATGATTGAACAATAATAACAATCAGTCTATTTACAAAGTCTGTTGAGGAGCAATATAAAACATCAGTGTAATAGACTGATGCTTCTGTGTTAAACGGTGGTTTGCATGGGGAATATTCACTGAGTATAAAGAGTATAAAGAAATTAGATTTTTAAATATGCAATTGTATTGTCTACATTTAAAACATTTGCTTAAAAAGCAGTAAACGCCATTACAATAAAGTCAGTAAACTGCACATGACAATTATTTTGTCTTTTAAATTCCATTAGTGCAGTTAAATATGAACTTTGGCTGGACTTTTTTTTTCTTCGAAGAAACTTGAAAAATCAGTCACAGTTCTTCTGGAGACTTTGACTGTTACATGTGTCTGCTTTTTGTATTTTATACATAAAAGCCAGCTTTTTTTTTTTTTGGAGACACACCGTGCTATGTGTTTAACGATTTACAATTTACTCAGAGTGGGAGGCAGATGCAGAAATCTCAAACTTTTTTTTTTTTTTTTATTTATCCCCCTTTTTTCCGAATTTTCCGATTTTCTCCCCTAATTAAGTAGTGTCCAATTCCACCCAGTCACTGGAGCTTCTACTGCCAATCAGTCGGGAGGGCCGCAGATCGACCTAACTCAGGAGAAAGGTTTTACAGTGCCATGGGTCACGGCACCAATTTGTTAAAAATCTGGCCAACATGAGACCAGATCATCCTGATGTTTATTTGCATAATAAAATAGTAATAAAATAATCTTTAAATCAGCTTCCTTATCACCAGTAGAACAATTTCTGTACCGGTTAATGAACGCTAACCTACAGCTTGAACACACCCCGATTAAAAAGTCCAACATTTCTGTTTAAGATGTTAGTGTACCATCCGGGTCATGGAACCACAGTGCAAAATCAGCAAACAAGGGTTGGAGTATGTGAGGGTGTGTGTGTGTGTGCATAATTACAGTCTTGATGTATGTTTACACAATTGAAAATATAAACCGGCTTTTCACAGACTGAAGAACCACTTCTGTCTCTCTATCTTTATCTGTTTCTATCTCTTTCTCTCTGAATGTCTCCATCGATGTATCTTTGACTGTCTTTTGTTCTGTCTTTGTCTTTCTGTCCTGCTGTCTGTCTGTCTGTCTGTCTGTCTGACTTTCTTAAGCTGTCTCTTTCCACATGCCATCTGTCTCTCTCTCTCTCTTTCTCATTATCTCTATGTCCCTGTGTCTCTCTGTTTCTATCTCTCTGTCTGTCTGCTCCTTTATGTCTTTCTTTTAGTCTGTGTAAACATCTGTCTATCTCTGTGTCTGTCTCTCTCTGTCTCATTTTCTCTAGTTCCACTTCGGAAGAGCTTTATTGCCATGAATGTTAACAAACATACTGCACTGTTGCCAAAGCAATTATAAAACATTAATTACATAATAAATAACATCAATCTGAATTTATAAACATATATACGTACACATTATAAGCATATTAGATATGTCACCTTTAATGGTTCCTTCTGGGCTACTTTACACAAAGGGACTTGTGCTGTAACTTAGTGCACCATCAGGGTCACAGCAACATGTTGTTAGAAATTCAGCACCACTGCTGACCTTCGAACTTAACGTGGCACACTGACTCACTCTTTAACTTGTTCTTTATAGCGGTTATCCTGTACATGTTCGCGTACAAAAAAATGTCTTTGGACTATAGGAGAAAACCAAAGTACCTGGGAGAAACTGACCACGCACGAGGCACAGATACATGGAGCGAACATGCGAACTATATGCACACAGACCTGAGAAGGCAATCGACCCCTCGACCCTGGAGGCCACAGTGCCTACACAGTTTACCATAAAATTAGAACATCCATGACAAACATAAAGGAAAGTTGCTCTTAAATAAACCTGTACATCAGATTTAAATGCAGACAACAAATAACCAATGTAAAGTCCACAATGTGTTAGTGACCGAGGTCGTGTACCGGAGTTACAAGACTAACACAGCTAATGGAAACGTATAGCGTTCAAGTTAGCATTGTACAAACTCCATCTCCAAACTAAGGATTAATCGATACAGTTCATAAAGACAGTTTAAGTGTTCTGTTTGTCTGAACTAACTCTACGCCCTACATCAATCTCCATATTGACCTGGTGTCACACATTGGAAAGCGACTCTGAGAGATTAAATAAAAATAAATAAATAAATAAACACAAAACATATTTATTCTGGGACACGTTTTGTTCAAAATCATCAGTACTAAATGACTCTCACTCGGTCTGTCTGTCTCTGTCTCTCTAATTATCTGTTCTTTCATTCGTCCTCCCTCTTTCCTTCTCTTTCTTTCTCTCTGTTTCTCTTCATTTTGTAGCTGCATCTCTCACTGTCTTTGTATTTCTGTCTCTTTATCTTTCTGTCTATCTTTCTGATGATTTCTGTATCTTTGCCTGTATCTATGTCTTTAGTTTTCTATTCTTTCTTATATCTGTCTGTATCTCTCTTTTTTCCTTCTCTTTGTATCATTCTTTCTACCAGAATGTCTTAATTTCCATGTTTCTCTCTCTCTCTCTCTCTCTCTCTCTCTCTCTGCATGCTTTCCAGATTATTTGTGTCTCTCACCATCTTTCCCTTTATGTCTGTCCGTCAGTCTTCTATCTGTCTCTCTCTTTCTCTCTCTCAGATATTTATGGAGGATAATTCTTTCATTCACCAACACTCACAATTAGTTATCATGACTCACATCCAATTAGCTGCTCATCCATTGAGCTTCAACAGAAACAGATGGCTAATTGTGTGTGTGTGTGTGTGTGTGTGTGTGTGTGTGTGTCATCCACCTGTTAAGAAAGAAAAGACTAAAGTGATGTCCATCATAGTGATGGGTGTCATTTAAATGCCAAGCTGAAGATCTGAAAAAAATTAGCATGACCCTGCATGACACTCGCTGTAAAGAAAACTAATAAAAGAGCTTAAATAAAGGATTATTCCTGAACGCTCCATTAAATCATCAACACACAGAAAGCTCACAGGCAGAAACAGCAGCAGCCACAAATAATCGTTCCAGTTCTCTGTAAATACAAGCCTCACTGAGAGAAAAAGATAGAGTGATCCATCCATCATCGATTAATTTCTGTCCAGCTGCTTTGTGATACTGGCCACTGGTAAATGTTCTATACAAATAAACTAAACTGAATTGAACCGATCAAGACTAACTCTTCTGTCCCGGGAGTTTTCTTATTATTCAACTCGTTTGTTTCCTCTTCTTTATCTCTTTATAGGGCGCTCAATGACATACATAAAAATAAAAACATTCAAGACTTTTTCCAATAATCTTTTGTGATTTTCCCCTAGTGTTTTTATTTTAACATTGCAAATCAAGATCAGTGATGTTAATAGACATCTCTTAATCAGGCCAAGAACAACATTCGGTACATTCTGGGAATACGTTTGAATTTTTGCACATTATGTTTAAATGTTATGTTTAAATAAAAGTACCTTTAACTTTTTTACCCTATTTTTATGTATACACTTATTTTTTAAATAAAAGTATTATTACCCTAGACCTATTATTATTACCCTAGACCTATCATATGTCCATCATAATGATTGGTGTCATATAAATGCCAAGCTGAAGATCAGCATAAAAAATTAGCATGACCCTGCATAATGAGGAATTGTATATGGTAACTTCACTGGTAACACATCTGTCACATCCACTATATTTTAAATATATAACATTCCAAAAGTCTCCATATGCAGAGAAATGTATTTATTTTCTTAAAGATCTGAAAAATATAGATTTAATATAAGCTAAGTGCAAAAATCTTTATGTAAAAATAAAGCAAAAACTTTTTGCTTTTTTGTTGTTTTCCCCACGGTGTATAGAGACATTTGGGGCACCTTGTATTTGATATAAAATATGATGTTAATTTCTACCTTATATTTACATTTACAAGCATCAGTAACTTTACTGCTGTTAGAGTAAGCGCTCATACACAATCATTTCATTACTCCAGTAAAACATGTGGGACATTAATATTAACAAACCTGAGCTGCTGTCAGAGCGTCTTAATCAACACCTTATTTTCTGACCAATCAGGATAATCGATCAATTGGTCATCGAAGCATCCTTTAAAGGAAGCAGCACCGGAGTTGAGACGCTCTGTTAGTGCCCTTGTGTTCAGGCGCCCTTAGTGGCCTTTTGTACAGCTAGCTTTGTGCTTTGGTCTGCGTGCCCTATTGGTTGTCAATTAATTATACAATTAAACGAATAAATCAGAAAAATTAACACTATTAATTCCCGGGCCAAAATTCTTATTAAAATGAAGATAATTGTATTTAATAATCTAATATTATCAATATATTTTTATTCTTGTTAATAATAATAATAATAATAATAATAATACAATTATTATGTTACATTATATTATATTACATTATAAAAATTATATATTTACTATATTATATTTAGTAGTAGTAATGTATGCTTTGTTTATTAGCATTTTTCTTTCCCCAGTGCCAATATTTAATAACTTCCTTACGAAAAAATTCACATTGACAAACACACACACACACACACACACACACACACAGCTTGTCCAACTGCTTAACCTCAGCATGAACACTACACCCACTCACACACTCATTTGTGATCCTCGATCATATCAGTTATGTGAATGTGATTACACTTCGGCATCGCTTATTGTTTAGCTGCTGTGCTTTTCTGATCAGATTATAAACACAACATCCTATACAAATAAATTAATCAGATTACACACTCATATACACACACACACACACACACACACACACACAGAGTACATAAATTACTATAACAGAGGAAAACAATGGCGTATCATTTCCCAGACAATAGAGAAGCGACATCTCTGAAAAGTTCAAAGGAGAAAACACAAGGGTGTGAGGAATGCGCAGGAGTTGGAAAGGACTTGCAAAGAAAAACCTAGAGAGTGTAAAAGTAAGTATAAATATAATGTAGTTAAAACCCTTAAAAAACTTAGAAAATAAGAACGTTAGGAAACAAGGACATCTTGTCTGGTGAATTTCATCTGATAGTAGTTTGTACATCAGGAAAACCTTTACAATATTCACCTGAGAACCTGCAAAAACTCCAGGTTCTGAGGGATCACTATGACCTGCGGTCGTTGTTTCATGACCCCAAAAATCCTGTGACTCCCTGTGAATCTGCCCAGCCTGTGAGGAAGGCATCAGCGGTGTTTCTTTCTCTGTTGGCCCAGCATCATGACGTGTCGTGGGTGTGAAGTTTTTCTTTGAGTTCAGTTTAAACCTGCATGCATCAGCTATCACATACAACAAATCATTACAAGTTCTCAGCTGAGTTTGAACCAGTCAAACCGGGATGAAATTACTGGTGAATGTAGACGTGAAAGCGATTGACATTCACACTTCAAGTATAGTACGATGACGAGACTTTTAGCTGCAGTAAAACATTTGGATGGTGCAAACGTTTTAAACAAGGCCATAAATCCGTGAACGGCGATCCAGTCTGAGGTGGTTCAGAGCCCATTGCAGTACTTCCTTTGAATGTTTAGTCTAAATTCAGTCTAATCCATAAAAATCGGGGTATAATTTTATTTTTTTTTGTTAACTTTCCATTAACCTTATTCTATTTTTATCCAATATTTTTAGATTTGACTGTCATGCCAAAAGTCTGAAAAAAGTTTAAGGTTGTGTTGAAACAGCTTAATTTCTCTCCAAGACTGTGACCCCAAAACATACCTGTAAATCGTAAAGAAGAACGTAAAGTCTAAAGAAGGCCAAGGACTTTGCTTCCCAACTTTTGGTCCTCACTGTATATGTTGCAGTGTGTATAAGTTTGTACTGTGGCATTCCACCTCGCGGTACACACACACACACACACACACACACACACACACACACACACACACACACACACACAGGGTGTACTATACTTTTACGAATATGTTTTTGTACTGTATCATTACTGTACTGTGCTTTTATTTACCCACACCATGTTATGTACCATAATATTCTAGATAATATATATAATTTGCGGTTTGTTTTATACAATACAATGTAATTTTTTTATCTTATACTGTTTTAAGTTGTATCATATTACATAATATATTTTATTTAATACCGACATTCACTAAATGTCATGTCCATACTTTACCATATATTTTATTTATTTGGTTTTCTTGGAATTTTGAATAAATTCCCTTAAAGGCATTCCTGAGAAATTGCTTCCCAATAAAGAGCTGCACAGACAGACAACCCAAAAACTCAATGCCTCCGGTTGCATCTATCTCGGGACAGAGGCTTCAATAAAACAACATTCAGGTCAAAAATATTTAAAGGTGACGAGCAAAACATAACGCAGTCAGTCATTCAGTGCTGATTTACATCTTCATCCTCTATTCTCATCAAAACAACCTTAAATTCTCACCAAAGGTTTCTGCATAAAATTTATAAAATGATGCATAAAAACATTATCCTTTTAAAAAGTGATTTAGTTAAACTTTTACTCTTAGGGATTAATTTCTGCACATGAATGTGTTCTTACTTTGGCTGTAATGGATCACACACGTACAAAACTGCTTGTGTTTTATTGCTTGTACAGGGATAAACAATTTTAAAGATTTAAAAGACTATATAT
>JAOVVB010000034.1:8122432-8133826 GCA_028570985.1 Heterobranchus longifilis | reverse complement strand
CCCTTCCTGACGCAACCCTCCCATTTTATCCGGGCTTGGGACCGGCACTGCATCCAGTGGCTGGGGTTTGGGCACTGACTGGGAATCGAACCCGGGCCTTCCGCATGGCAGGCGAACTCGTCCTTTGCCTCTTGCTTCTGCTATCACTAGCAAAGGCTTTGTCACTTTTTATGCAATTCATATTTTTTAAAGAAAAGAGAGATAATTCTCAACACTCGAGAGACATGCTTTGGGTACAGGAGATATGCACACATTGTGTGTGGGACGTGTTGTGTTTGTCCAGTTCTCCAGTTGGGATTTCTGAATTCTGTTACTGTATCTACTTAAGGGACCACATATGTAATTGTTGATATTTTGCTGTTTTTAGGTTGTATTTGCAACTTTATTTTGGGGTTATTCATTTGAAAGCATTTCATCCAAGTAATTTTATCTTTTATAAACAACAACCCAAGTGCTGCTATATGAGGTGGTATCTAAAAGTTTCAAGATTAGCTTAATTTACAAGCTCTGTATTTTCACCATACTGTATGTTCTCCATCAGAGACCTGGCCGTTTAATTCACTATTCGTGGTCTAAAAAAAAAGACAATGGGCATGCATTTGGTCGAGCTGTGGACCTGTCTCGACTTTTTCAGTTGTGGAGATGATGGGCTCTTCCACTGCTTTGTCTTAGGGTTGTATCCATACACCCAATTTCCTCACCAGTAATGATCCACAACATGAGGGACGGGTCATCCACGGCACGCTGATGGAGTTCTTGGCAGACTTTGATGCATGTTCCTTCTGATCCCGGATTAGCAGCTTGAGGATGAACTGCCGCAACACAGCACAAATCACACAGCTCAATTGTCTGCACTGTTCCACATACCAACGTTATGGATTGTTCTCTGAAGATCATTATGCACAAGTTCCTGAATGGTGTCAACATATTCGGGGGTTCAGCTCGTTGAAGGTCTCCCTGATCTGTAGTCATCTTCCAGTGATGTTATTCCGTATACTCTTGATGCGCGCTTGCAACTCAAAACACCTTGAATGACTCATTACAGCGTCAACATAAACTTGCTGATTTATGTCAAACGTCTCTGTGGCAGATTTGCCCATTTTTACGCAAAATTTTAAGTTCACTCTTTGTTCTGAGTTGCACACTGAATTATGAAGGTCAGTGTTCGCTGTGACTGTTGGCGTGTTACAGAACTAGTCTCGAAACATTTTGATACCATCTTGTATGAACATGTCCTGGGATGGGTTCCTCCAAGATGTATTTTTTCATTCAGGCAGTTGTCTGCCAATGAAGAATTGATGAGTACTGGCAAGAAATTAGATCATAAACCACCAGCCAACAAACTAGCAGTGTGATCTTCATCTAATAATGTAATTCTGTGTTGCTTCAAATAATAATCTTCAGTAGAACCTTCTTGTGTTGGGTACCTTCTATAATACCTTCATAGAAGGTACCCAACACAATATATGGGTTGTTTAATCAATATTTGGGTAATATTCAAGAGTGATCTACTTGTGAACAATTCCTATGTTTTTACAGAATCTTTAACACTAATACTTTGCTCACCTACAGTATGTACTACTAGGCTATGTACTATACTGCAAGCAGTATAATGTAATAAAAGACCCCAAGAAGGCTATATCAGAGGAGAAAGGCCTGACAATTTTAAACCGTTTTTCAATCCCACAGGTTTGTGAACCTGAGAATCCTTGCAAGGATAAGAGCCATAGTTGTCATAGGTCTGCTGAGTGCATTTACCTCAGCCACTTCAGTGACCCAATGTATAAATGCCAGTGTAAGATTGGCTATGCTGGAGATGGTTTTATCTGTGGAGAAGATTCTGATCTGGATGGTTGGCCCAACCAGAACTTGGTGTGTAGAGCTAACGCCACATACCACTGCAAGAAGGTAAGCAGCCAATACACAATGGCACTATAATAATAATCTTGAGGAAATATCATTTGTTGATTACTTTGATTTCTTGTTGTGAATTATTCCGACAGGATAATTGTCCCAGACTTCCCAATTCTGGGCAGGAGGACTTTGACAAGGATGGCCAAGGAGATGCATGTGACAAGGATGATGATAACGATGGAATTATGGATGAGAAAGTGAGAGATCAAAGAAAAAACATTGTTAATCATTCTTGTAAAGATTTTTGTGAATTCAGTTGCAATAGTCTCTCGGTCACCAAATTGTAGAAGCATCTCAATGAACACTGATAGGAGTAGAATGTGTGTCACTCTACCCAAAGCTCAATTGCGAACATAACAAAGGGTCTGAATACTTATGTAAACGGTATATTTCCATCTCTACTTTTAAATAAATTACCGAAAAACTTAAAAAAAAAAAAACTTATTTAACAACTTATTTTTACTTTGTCATTGTGGAGTATTGTGTGTGAGGGAAAAAAAAGAATACATTTTAAGATGAGTGTGAAACATAAAATGTGGAAAAATGCTCTGAAAAGTTTCCGTCAGTTTCCTATATATCTCTCTGCCTGTGGATTAGGCATGATACACTTAGGTCATGTGGACAGAAAAAAAAAAGGACAAAAACTCAGCTTTTAAAAATGCCCAGCTATGTGTGGACTTGGCCTGAATTTTCTTGTTCTCCACAGGACAACTGCCCTCTTCTATTTAACCCCAAGCAGTATGATTATGATAAGGACGATGTGGGTGATCGGTGTGATAACTGTCCGTATGAACACAATCCAGCTCAAATTGATACCGATCAGAATGGGGAAGGAGATGCCTGTGCTGTGGACATTGATGGGGATGGTATGATCCTACTTTGTAAATTTCTGCTCAGATAAATGTCAAAATGCCTACAGGCAGCATGGTGGCTTAGTGGTTAGCACTGTCACCTTACATGTCCAGGGTCTGGGTTTGATTCATGGCCAGGTTTGATTCTCACCTCTATGTGCTTGGAGTTTGCGTGTTCTCCCTGTGCTTGGTGGGTTTCCTCCGGATCCTCCGGTTTCCTCCCACAGTCCAAAGACATACAGATTAGGCTGATTAGAGTTCCCAAATTGCCTGTAGTGTGCGATGGATTGGCACCCTGCCCAGGGTGTACCCCGCCTCATGCCCTAAGTCTCCTGGGATTGGCTCCAGGCCCCCATAACCCTGCATACAGGATAAAGCGGTATAGAAGATGAGTGAGAGTGAGTGAGTGTGTGTGAATGTGTGTGTGCCCTGTGATCGATTGGCACCCTGTCCAGGGTGTACCCCGCCTCGTGTTTCCTGGGATAGGCTATAGGCCTGGGATTAAGCGGTATAGACGAAAACAGATTATTACATGATTTGTGATTGTGTTGTTGGTTTAATCTCTTACATTGTTTCATGTAATACTATTTACAAATGTTGCTAAAACCAGCTGTAGAACTATGTCCAAGATTTCAGACAGCTTCCGTCATGATAGTGCCGAAGCTTCTAATTCATCCGTAAGCATGAAAAAGCTAATTTTAAAATGTCGACTCTCACTGTTTGTGTTCCAGGTATCTTAAATGAAAATGACAATTGCCCATATGCATATAACAATGATCAGGAGGACACTGATATGGATGGAGTGGGAGACCAGTGTGACAATTGTCCTCTGTTGCATAACCCTGATCAGGTACTATTGGAACATTTTATGGCATCTCGCTTATGACACCACACCATTATACAGATGACTTACAGATATGCATTTCACTACGTAAGCTAGTTAACTGGGTTAACATGAAGATTAAGTCAAGAATGCAAGATCAAATCTAGCCAAGTTAATGTCCAAATATGTATAATGGGGGAATTGGGGCTCAGTGGCAGACTTCTCACCTCCCATGGCCCAGGTTTGATTCCTAGCTAATGCCCCAAATCAAGCGACTTGATGCAGGACAACAATAGTGCCAATCACAAGGTTCGACCTGTGTCGTTAAAAGTGAACTGTTAATCCGCCTTGGATGGTCTGCTGTGGAAACACCTTAATGGGAGCAACTGAAAGCTGCTACCACCAGAAAAAAGGCTGCACAAACAGTAGCTAGTAGATACTATACGAAAGAATAACATTTATTTCTTTAAAGAGAGAATGACAGAGATGGAGAGGACAGAGGCAGACTTGGAGGCCAGGTTAACACTATGAATGCTTTCTCACGTTCCTTAAACCATTTCTAAACTAATTTGACAAATCCTAACTAATTCTAACAAATCCTAATCAGTTTGACAGGGAACATTAGCCTGTTGAAAGACCTATTGCCATTAGGGAAATACCACTGCAGTGAAGGAGTGTACCTGAAATAATGTTCAGAGGTTAATGTTTAGGATTTTTTAGAAGGTTTTAATGACAAGGTCTTTCAGCAGATCATTGCTGGGAGCATTAAACCGCTTCTGCCTCCTTGCCTTTCTCACATAGTGCATCCTGGTGCCATCTCTTATCCTTCAAATAGACACACACACACACACACACACACACACACACACAAACACACATCCCGCCATTCACATACCGTAAAAATGAAAAGTAGCAAGCTGTAAGGCATTTGCGCGTTCCGGCATGCTTCTATCATAGCCAGCGGCTTCACCTGATTGAGTTTACAAGTCCTTTTTAGGGGCAGATGATCCCAAATCAGCGATGCTTTCACTTGGAGGTTAAAAGTTGCACTTACAACAGCTGGATAAAAAGAACTGTTTTCATTTTATTGCTGATTATTTTAAAGGGGATGATTCTTTTCTATACCCACTGTGTGTGTGTGTGTGTGTGTGTGTGTGTGTGTGTGTGTGTGTGTGTGCGTGCGCGCGTGTGTGTGTGTAATATTAAGTAGTAATCCACCTTCTGATACCATCACAACTATTTAGGTACAACATAGCAGTGTGCCTAAGACAGTGTTTGATGTTTTAAAAGTAAATTGCAATATATTAAATAGTACATTTCTATACTATATATAGCAAACTAGTTCTTATCTTTTTTATATAAGGACAAAAACCATTATATTTATACTTATAATTATTTATAAGTGCATAAATAATAAATCAATTATTTATAATAACTTTATGCATGTTTAAAAATTATACACACACTTTTACTTTGTCGATGTGCTCTGATTAATGCCTATAAAGTCCATTTTGTTCAAACTACATACAACATATAAGCATATTGTAAAAAAAAAAAAATACATATATTTAATCGAATTTAATGTATTATCAAGTATATTGTTGAACATAATATTTCATACATTTAGATATACATTTGAATATATTTAAATATATTTCTCAATATATGAAAAGCAGCAATCCCTTATGTATTTTTCAATATATTGTAATATAATACAATATGTTATTCTGTATATTGTGAATATAGTTTTGAATATGAATATCTTTTTTTTATTAGTTAGTATCAGTTAGTGTAGCAACGAGGAATATTAACATTATAAAATCTGTTCAATTTACCAGTAGATCAGAACACTAAATCATTAAATATATTTACAGTTAATATATAGAGAAATATATTTTCTTTGCGTAAGGGAAGCACATTCTATTCAGTTTATTTCTTATAGTAATGTAATGTGCTGCATATTTTTAAAAGCATCTTCACTTAATTCCATAATTTTTAGACTTTTTATATAAAAAGCATTGTAATATGTAAAATATTTTATGTAATAGTTTCAAAAATTTTATATATTTATTGTATGCACATTCTCACAGAAGTTTAATGTTACCACTTTTTCTGATGTATTGTTTAATACCAACAGGCTGATTCAGATAATGACCTTGTAGGAGATCAGTGTGACAACAACCAGGACATTGATGAGGATGGCCATCAAAACAACCTAGACAATTGCCCTTATGTTCCTAATTCCAATCAGGCAGATCATGACAAGGACGGTAAAGGAGATGCTTGTGACTTTGATGATGATAATGATGGAATTCCTGATGACAAAGACAACTGCAGGCTGGTAGCCAACAAAGACCAAGTGGACTCGGGCGGTAGGTCAAGTGTCATAGAAACTTCATAATGTGTGACCATCATATCAAGTTATGATTTATGTTGCACAGGGTAGTTTTTGCTATGGACATCACAGAATCCTAATTTAAATATTCTGAAAATAGGAGGTCCTTCTTGATCTTACGTTGGCCCTGGTCATATACCAGCAAACTGGACATGATACAGTAATAAACCTGGTATCAAAATTATTCAACCTTATTCAACCAGGAATCTGAAAAATTTAAATCACCCAAAATGTAACTTGATGCGACATGTCATACAGTTTGTTCTAATTCCTTCAGGAATCCTTACATTGTTTAATGGGTACTTTCTTTTATTTTCACATTACCAGTTGTATAAAGGTTTATCTTTAAAAAAAAATGTTCAACACAATCATACCATAACTCTATGGACTATAAATTGTTAGCTCTATGAGTTACAAGCTAGTTGTGTATGTCTAGCTTGACTCATCTAATGTCTGGTCCACACCCATATACATAGAGGTAAATGCACTGACAATGACAATCTAATTTAGTGGCCAATTTAGTGTTCCACATGTGGCTACTTATGATATTAGGGCTCTTCACCATCACACAATCCTTTTTTTCAAGCATTTTTTTTCTGACATTCCTCCATGTGCCCTTATAAGTCCTTGTGTTTGCTTTTTGTCTTTGCCAAATATTGCATGTTTTTCATCTGACTGAGCTGTGTCTATTACCTTTTTGAGATTGTTCCTGTTCTCATTTCCAGTTTTAACTTACCACATAGACTCGTAGCTGTTTTGGATTTGTCTGCCTTGGCATCTCTTATTAAATAAAATTTTCCTCCAATGTATCCACCTCCACTCTCCATAAATATCATCACGCAAACTTCACCCACAGCAAAAGTGCAGTAGATAAGGAGGTAGAGTGCAACCCTGGCTGCATATTCCCTCCAGATGGATCTTTCCTGCAGTACCAATTTTATTGACACCTCGGTGGACCCAAAGACCAAGGGAAAAACTGGGAGGAATTTGTGCTGGTCATCAGGGGAGATCCAGGCCTCAGGAATTTTGCAGAATTGGCAGAAGTTCCTTATAATCCAGTGTAGGATTTTGGTGGGGGGGGGCTATAGCTGTTGAGTCTCCTGGAGTAGGAAGAGTCCAATGACTCAAGCTCCAGAGATAGGCCATCAGCATAAGATGCAAGTGTGAAGAGGCTCCACATACAGTATAATTTACATTTAAGGGCCTTGCTCAAGGGCGCAACAGGGACTACTTGGTGGGCATGGCATTTGAACCTGGGACCTTCCGAACCATAGTTCAATGCCTTAACCACTGAGCTACTCCTAAATAATGCTTTGCCCATGTCCCCTAACTTCAGAGCTGGAAACTCTGGTGCTATCTTTGAATGTGAGTCAACCACCACCTGGATTTGAGAACATCTTGCTGGCTCCCCATCTCGCTTTGAGGATGTCATGCTGGAGCCACCACCTAGCTTCAAAGCACATTGTGCTGGTGCCAACACCTAGCTTAGACACCATTATCACCTTGGTGCAGTCTTGCCTTCATGGACATTGATGCCACAAAGATGCCACATGAAGTCCACTACATGTAGCAGAGCTCAAAGCACTTTTGAACAGACAGTGGCTTGGAATTATGCATTGTTTACTGACCTTCTGCCACATGTGTTTGTTTTGGTTTCTGTCCTGTGTCCTTCCATGTCTGTTTATTTTTGTCTGCCTCGTGTGTCCTAATTGTTCTCAGGTGTTCCCTATTCCACAGTCCTTTGGTTATTTTTATCTTTGGAAAATGCTGTCCTGTGATCTCACCAAGCTTTCTGTGTACTTGCGTTTGCTTTCCAGTTTTTGCTCCTATTCCTTTTCTCACTTCAGATTTTTGCTTTAGCCCAGTTTTGGTTGTTTGTTGATTGCATGGATTCTTGGCTCTTTTTTGAGCTTGATTGCTGTTTTGAATTTATTTGCTCTGGTTTATCCAAAAAAAAGCCTTTGACTTGCATCACTGATATTTTTTTCCCATGACCTCACGTTGTTTGGTTCATAAAGTAAAGCTGGTGCCATTTTCACTTGCAAATAAAAGATGATCAAGCCGCTTAGCATAATTCTGAACATCACTAAAAACAACCTTATGAATCGTATATTTACACATTTAATTAAACTGTCTGTAGGTGGTATATGTTGTACTTTTAAGAATGAGTCGTTGCTCGTCCTTGGGAAACACATTTATTTCTGTAAAATAATGCTATGAAAACACTTTTAAACCAGGAGCACTCTCTTTTGCGTGTACACCTGAACTCACTCATTACGTGCTGAACGCTTACACTCTACTAGCGTCCACGCCCAATTCTCTAAACACAAATCTAAACAATACGTTACATGACACAGATCTTCTACTATCAAACCTAAACAATAGAAAAACAGATCTTTTAAACGTACATGACAGAGATAATCATAACAGACAAAAATCACATTATGCTGCTTTAACGGATTCACGACTACAAAAGACAAACACAATATTCGAAGTCATGAGGATGGCGATTCAATGTTCACTTATTCACATTTCCCCCGCATTGATAATGTGTATGAATCTGTCTCACTGCTTATTACACATTAATCATGTTAATCACAACCTCAACTCAATATGAATTATGCCTAGTAACTATTCCACAAACTTGCTTTTAACTGAACACATAACTGTATTTTATCACATTCTTGCTAAATGGAAAACAAAATACATTTTTAACACCAAGTCTGACTTAACATAACAAGATGCTAGTTAAACCCAATGGCTGAAAGAATGATACTAGATGCCTTAAGCATGCGAGCGATGAGCCTATCCACACATGCTCTTATGTCTAGCTCCCTTACTTACCACACACGGCTGATTTATGTCCTTAAACATTAATTTAGTTTATCAGTCACTCCTTACCCATTTTCATCTGAACCATGGTATTTTAAGCACTTGTTCCTTATTTTTGTACCCGCTAAAAGTTATGACCTTTTACACAAATTATTAACGCCACTGGTTGCGATTTAGGTGCGAGCACTCTTAATTAACACCAAGTTCATCATTTTGGAACTACTCTGGTACAAACTACAGTAACATCAGCTTACCTGTAAAATAATTATATGAAAACACTTTTAAACCAGGAGCTCTCTCTTAGGGCGCCTCCGCTAGTAGCTGATTGTTACAAGGACAGCACTCTTAAAGAAACACCTCTAACCAACCAATTGAATAGGAAAACAACCTGACAATCCTCATTTACATTTTATATATGTGATGTGAAAATGTAAAATTAACATGTGTTTTAAAAGAGACCACAGTAAGGTACAGAAATCCTTGTTTTATTTGAATACTTGTGGTCTTGTATAAAAAAGCGCAGTTGGGCGCAGCACGTAAGCATGCCCAAATAAAAGCTAATAAGTTCCTAAATAAAAATCCGTGAAGTTGTAAGAGTCTTAAATAGGCATATTTTGGGTTTTTTTCTGGCCAGGTGCTGCTAAAATAACAAGGAGCTAGGGCTTTCCCACTAATATAACTATTGGGCTTTATTACAGTTGTGATACCTGTAATGTTAGTTATGAAAGTCAAGAGAATTCAGAAGTGTGATCATTTTTGAGATGTCTATGCTGTATCACAAATGGACAAAGGACAAACACTTTACCTTGCCAAATAATGCATTTTAGAGTACTATACAACAACAGCCCTTTGATCTTATGCTAAAACCAATTGCAATGGTCTAGTCTGATGTTACCACATACAGACAGTTATTTATATGTGTATTATTTCCAGTTAAAATTGTGCAGCAGACTTCACATCCATGAAGTTTAAAACCTCAACCATGCCCACTGTGGCACGTCTTATGGGTCGTATTAGTAAAATAGCTTCTATGAGATGCTCCTTTCAATCATTTAGAGCCAATTTAACCTATGAAATCATACTGGATGTCACACTTTCTAATGTATTTAATTCACCAGTTTTATTTTAGCATGTTCCAATTGTTTCTTATGTCTTTTGCAAATTGATAAGAAATGTCAATTTTCACAAAATTGAACTTTTTTATAGGTGACGGTCGAGGTGATGACTGCCAAGAAGATTTTGATAATGACGGCATCCCTGACGTTTTTGACATGTGTCCAGAAAACAATGCTATAAGTATGACTGACTTTAGAAAGTTCCAGATGGTGCATTTGGATCCCAAAGGGACCACACAAATCGATCCCAATTGGGTAGTCAAGCATCAGGGCAAAGAACTGGTCCAAACTGCTAATTCTGACCCAGGAATTGCAGTAGGTAAGTTAAAACGTCCTCAAATAGTACCTCATAGCCTCATAGCCTGGGTTGATATCTTCAAATAATGAGATTTTTTTTCTCTAGGCTATGATGAGTTCAATGCAGTGGACTTCAGCGGCACCTTCTACGTGAACACAGACAGAGATGATGACTATGCTGGCTTCGTGTTTGGTTACCAGTCAAGTGGCCGCTTTTATGTGGTTATGTGGAAGCAGATCACCCAAACATACTGGGAAGAGAAGCCATCAAAGGCCTTTGGAATCTCCGGTGTCTCCCTCAAAGTGGTTAACTCCACCACTGGCACTGGGGAAAACTTACGTAATGCCCTATGGCACACTGGTGACACCCCTGACCAGGTGAGGCATATGTGCCAATTTTCTCAAAACAGAAACTTATATTTATACAATTAATAAATATACAATTTATACAATAAATAAATGATAATCACTTTCTTCCAGGTTCGCACTCTGTGGCATGACCCAAAGAACATCGGTTGGAAAGACTATACTGCATATAGGTGGCATCTCATTCATAGACCTAACACGGGATTTATCAGGTGACAACCAGCACATATATATATTTTCAAACCAATAGCCCATAACCTTTAGACCATTGAGCCACAGTGGCCTGTGAAGGGGTGGGTTATACTATATTAGGCAGCAAGTGAACAGTTCGATCTGGGCAGCTTTGACGAGGGACATATAGTGTTCCACATATGCAGTGGTTAGCACTTATTTAAAGTTTACAAGGAGCATAAGAGTTGGTTTGATGAACATGACAAACCAGAAGGTGGTTAGAGGCACATGTTCAGGAGTTTTTGTTTAGGAATGGTTTTAGTCCTGGAATGGTTTTGGTCCATGTGGATGTTACTTTGACACGTAATTCAGTAATTCACTTGAAGTTGATACAAGTTTTAAAAGTTTATTTGAATAGCATTTTTAACAATTTAACTCACATAAAGTCACAAAGCAACTTTATTTAAAAAAATTTTTTATAAATGTCATATATGCAGTGCCGGTCCCAAGCCCGGATAAAATGGGAGGGTTGCGTCAGGAAGGGCATCCGGCCTAAAACCTGTGCCAAGTTGTAGTGCGGACTGGGTATTCCGCTGTGGCGACCCCTTGCCGGGAGCAGCCGAAAGACCA
>JAOVVB010000034.1:8101581-8114887 GCA_028570985.1 Heterobranchus longifilis | reverse complement strand
TTTCCTCCCACAGTCCAAAGACATGTAGGTTAGGTTAATTGCTGTTCTCAAATAGCCCATAGTGTGTGTATGTGTGTGTGTGCCCCGCGATGGATTGGCCCCTGTCCAGGGTGTACCCCGCCTCAAGCCCTAAGTCTCCTGGTCCCCACAACCCTGAATACAGGATAAAGCGGTATAAAAGATGAGTGAGTGTCCAATTTACACAACCCTCTGTATACATTTTGTTATAAAGCAAGAAATGTTAGGTCTTGTAGACAGTGGTAAAAGAGAAAATATTTTTTCATACACTCCATTAAGGTCCATTGAGATAAATCGAGTCTGATTGTCACGATAAATCATGAGTGTGATTTTATTTTCTACATTCTAGAATAATACTAGATTTTTTTCCAAACTATGGAACAACACGTACGGCGTTAAATAATTAAATAACAGCAAGAATAGTCAGTTATTATTTTAAGCTTTGAAGGTCAGCCTTTATGGAATAGTTCTTGCAAGAACAGTATTGTTAAAACCCATCAAGCACCATGATGAAACTGGCTCTCATGAAGACCTTCCCAGGAAAGCGAGACCAAAACTTACCTCGGCTGCAGAGGAGAAGTTCGTTTAGAGTCACCAGCCTCAGAAATCACCAATTAACAAACAGCACCTCAGATTAGAGATTATTGCATATTTTTGTGCCCTCAGCATTGTTTTACAGTGTAGAAAGAAATAAAAATCAGCAAAGACAATCGGGATAGGAGATGTGTCCCAACCTTTGACTGGTAGTGTACATCTTTGGTCCCTGGTGTCCTGTCAAAGCACTTTTGCTTATGAATCTGTTCTGTGCATGTGCAGAATACATTTTGTTTCTGAGGAATACTGTAGAAATCTTATTTCATTAAAACTTTTTGATTTTGAAATGCCTAACGTTTACATGAGTGTACTACTTTTGTAACAGTGTGCGAAAGTCAGTGAGTCCAGAACAGACCCCTTTTCTGTTGCTATTTTATTTAGTTTTTGAAAGTGTGCTAACGAGCAATGACTGAATAAACACATGCCTGGAGCTTAGTTAAAATTCCTCCTGTCTCCTTCCCTCACACACTGTAGACAGTACTGTACAGTATGAACCTACTTAACCCAGATATACCCCTGGCAGATATGTTAATTGCTATACAGTACTGTATATTTAAAGTGTCCTGGATTTTAATTTAGTCAGGACGGGTACACTACAGTATCCTATATGACATTGCTAAGAATATACCATACTGTAAAATGTCCACACGACATCTTTTTACATTAAGGGTCATGTGACTGTACAATAAGGGAATTTGTTTAACTTTATATGAATGTGTGAAGTACACGTATCGGAGTAAAACAAGGGTTTAATTTGCTTGCTTTTAGCTTTGAATACAGCACACAATGTGGTCTCCAGTTTGTGTGAAGATGATTCCTCATGTCCAGGAATATGCCAGGACACAAATTGGGAAGAAAAAAAATTGGGACATCAGGGAAGAAAAACTCCGTGGTTGTGATAACCTGGTCGTTATCAGATGACTTCATTTTATTGCCACGTAATGTTACAGAGCCTAGACTTGACCTACAGAAGCAAATCCGGATCATAACTCTGACTCCAGAGGCTTGTACAGTGGACACTATGCATGATGGGTGCATCACTTCATGTGCTTCCCTTCTCACCCTGACACACACATCACTCTGGAATAGGGTCAACCTGGACTCATCAGACCACAAGACCTTTTTCCTTTGCTCCCTAGCAAATTGAAGCCTTTTTTTCTGATTAGTGTCACTAACAATAAATTTGTTCTGCTGTTTAGTCGCAAACCTGTGAGTTCTCATCACATTGCTTGTGCATGGAAATGCCCTTACTTTCACTATTAAACATAGCTGTGGTTTTTACTGTGGTTATTATTATTTTTTTTTTATGTGAAAGGAGAAAACATGTATAGGCATGTCCACGTCTTTACTGTGTACTGTTGTATTTAGACGTCACGTTCTGTAGACATTCTACAGTCAACTCTAACTTTTTAAAAAAAAGATCTATAGAAAATACTTCCTCATTGTTTATCTAACATTTATTTTATTATTATACATTTATGCAGACAGTGGGCCAACACAATTCATATTGTGATATCAACAGGTGTATTATATACTTCCCTGGAACAGAATGTTATATACACTCTCACACACATCTGATTTTGATTATGTAGATCTTTATTTGTGGGGAAAAAAAGATAAAGATATTTTTTTTTATTAAAATAAAATGTATATATTTTTTGAGTGTGTGTGTGGGAGGGATTCTTGAGGATTTTTCAGAGACTACAGTGTTAACCCCCACTACCTATTTCTTTTGCAGACATGCTGGTTATACCTATTGTGGCGCTTGTGCTGCACATGCCTACAAGCAAGTGGACCCTTCTATCACGTGAGTTTCAATGACGAAGTTTGTAAAATTGAGCTGAAGTTCTTCATGTTAGAATAATTGACCGCATTCTTGTTTGGTAGCCGGAGGGTATTTATTCTTGGACCTTCCCACCATGTGCCCTTGTCTCGATGTGCGCTATCCCCTGCTGAGGTCTACAGAACACCACTGTATGACCTGAGGATCGACCAGAAGGGTAAAGCATGGATGGCAGTTAATTCAACTCTTTATCAAAATCATTACAATTTTTTTTTTTTTTTTTTTTTTTTTTTGCATAAAGCTTATTTCCTTTTGGTTCATGGGTGTCTTAACCTTCTAGCGACACAACCTCCAAGCAAGCAGGATAGCCACTGTCTATAAATCTTTTCTGTATAGTCTTAACATGGTTACCCTTCAATTCTTTTCCATCCCTTCCCCTAACTTATTTTAGTCTTGGCCGATTTTTGCCCCCTCTGGTTAGGTCTCTCCTATCATTTAATATCTGCCTAGCACGGAGGGCAACAGCTATCACATGTCCTCCACGGCTTGTACAGCCAGATACCTGCAACTTTTTAAACTGCTATTCATGCACCATCAGGAGGTCGTATAATGCCACATGAGGAAATTGATATCCGCCTACTTCTACATACTTAAGCTCACAGACAATCATGCTCGTCTAGTGTTGCTTGATCGGGGAGAGTACGCCACCCCTCCTTTCCTTAATTTAAGCATGCCCAGTTCTGTGCTCTTGGACATTTGGTCACAGATGGGTGCAGCATCGTTGGGATTTAAACTCATAATCTCCGGACAATAAAGTGAATGCCTTCCTACAAGTGTGATGCTTTTATTAAGGCACCTGTTTAGAGAAGCATTAGGATTTGGGGGTAAGGAGTTAGTTTCCACAAAGATTTAAGTGTCCTTATTCAGCACTCCACCTACTTGCTGTGACAACTCTCTGAATACTGTGTTGATTCTAATTATTCTCTAACTAGGTAACTTACCATGTATTTATACCTGCATACTTTCATAGTATTCTATAACAATATATAGCCTTGCTAAGATCAATAGGTGCTTTAAAAAACTGTATTTTAGCTTCCCCTGCACCACACATTAGTAATGAATTTGTATTTTATCTTTTAGTGTATGCCGATCTTTGGAAAACGGGCATGTTTGAAAGGATGACTTTGCAAACGGATGAGGATGAGCACAGCATTGAGATGCACCTGCCTTACACCGCCAAAGCAATGGAAAGGTAGTGATTGTATGGCTTGTAATCATGTACCCACTGTATCTGCACACAAAACAAAAATACAGAAACATCATGTTCACTAAGGCAGTATTAACATTTTGATAAATACTTGTATAGAAACACACCATTACTGTACCTTAACCTTATAAAGTTTCATTCAATTTTATTTGTATAGCGCTTTCAACAATTGCCATTGTCGCAAAGCAGCTTTACACAAGTAAAAGAAATTGTGGTAGTTTGTATGAAATGTAAATGTGTATGAAGCGAACTTGTCAGATAGTCCCTAATGAGCAAGCCAAGGGTGATGGTGGCAAGGAAAAACTCTATAGGAAGGCAATAGGAAGAAACCCTGAGAGGAACCAGACTCAACAGGGAACCCATCCTGTCTTAGGTTCTAACGGATGGCAGGAATTGTTTGAGAGTTTCTGGATGACTGGCAGCTCAGGAGCGACATGTGTACTTCGACAGAGTGACAGGGAGAGGGAGAGGGAAGAGCAGAAGAGAAGGAGAAATAACTGTTACACACGGAAACACTTATCTGTTGGGATTTATTTTTACTTTTTTTAAAGGTAAAGTGTAGGTTAATTTGTTTTATTTTTATTTTTTTATTAATTATTTTTATGTATTTATTTTTTTTGGACTGTGGAACGAGTAATTTGAGTTTCCATCATTTTTTATGGGGAAATTCGATTTGGTGTACGAGTGTTTTGAAATACGAGCCCGCTTCCGGAACAAATTATGCTCATAATCCAAGGTTCCACTGTAAATATGATCATACACTCACTGTCCACTTTAATAGGAACATTTACAGGTAAAACTTTGGAAAAAGACTGGACAGTTGATATCTTTATCTGAATGCTTTTGGTGAGTCTCTCGTTCTTGTTTTGGCTGACAAGACTGGAGCCTGAGGCGATCTTCTGCCCATCCACTACACGGTTCCATGTTTTGTTGAATATTTGAATCTCTATAATTTCTGGCAGGTTGACTCGATCTCTTATTAACAGGTTCTTTCCGCTCACAGAACTGTCACTCGGTAGTATAAACACTGAAGACAATTGTGTTTAAAAATCCCAATGAATCAGCAGTTTGAAATACTTAAACCAGCCCATCTCGTACCGATAACCATACCAAATAAAGAACACAGAAATTTTTCTTTTTCCCCACATTTAATGTTGGCTTTGTCTGAAGTGCTCGACCTGTATCTTCATTATTTTATGCATCATGCTGGACCACATTGTCTGAATTGATAACAGTAGAACTGATGTGGGGTGCAGGTGTTTATTAGAGTTGACAGTGGGTGTATATTCCATATAGATTAGACATGTACTAATTAAAAGTATTGGTTGTTTTCCTTCTAAATCACAGCTGCAAAGATGAGTTCAGCATTGTCCCGGTGCTGGTTGGAGCTCTGAGTGAATCTAAAGAGCAGGAGTATGGAAAGCTGCTCAGCAAATACCTTGCTGATCCTGCCAACCTTTTTATTATTTCATCAGATTTTTGCCACTGGGGTGGGTCCTTCTCTCTCTTTCTCTCATGCTTTCTTTCCCACACACACAAACCATCCAAGTTTAGATCAAACTTCACACATAATGCAGGCAAAGAAACTGTTGCTTTCATTGGACCCTGAAGCAAATGAGTGAAGATCAGTAAATGCTTATGTACGTGCAGTATGCACACAGAATAAAAATTGCACTTGAACAATCTGAAAATACGAAACTAAATTATAAACTATCCACAATCAAAAAGTGGAATAAAATTTACAGTAGAGGCTTCACATAATTTAAAACTATTAAGAAATTTATAAAAACAAACATTGTTTAAACCTTATCATTTATAATGTACTAATTGATTAGGTGAAATTTATTTCACATTTATGAAAGGAGTCTATGTTGCACGGCCTAGATATGTATTAAACTTTAGATATATAAATGAGTCTGCTAATTCCCACAGACTTATCACAACTTTAAAATGCCCATTTTTAACTCTCACAGCAAATGACCCTCTTTTTGATCATAGAATTAACAAAACCATATATTGTTCTACATCCTTCTTTTTTGCATGCACATCATTTGTCCATGAAAAAATAAACATTTGTGCTCAGTCATTTCTCAAGGTATGTGCTCATACCTTTCTTTGAGGTATTTAAAGTAATTTCTCATCAAAGTCACTGCCCATATTATTGGAGGCCATTTTCATTTATTATTGAATGTGCATTTAAATTCTTTTTTTTTTTGTTGCTGTTTTTAATTTTAAAGTAATTGCCCTTCATAGTCACTATATATGTAAATATATACTTCTGTGCTAGAAGGCTATTTTTATTCATTCTAAAATGGAAATTTCAAAATGTGATCATTGATTTTTACATTAAAAATGATCAGTTTGTAGAAATTGAAGTTGCTTATGGTTATGCATGAGCTCACAGACTAGTGTCTAAAAGCCACATTCCTAAAATCTACATGTGAATTTGGATTAACTGTGTTTTACTCTATTAACCGCAGTCAAAAAGGTAGCTCATAGTCTAGGCTCAGATATTTCCTGAATTTCTTTTTTTGGTTAATGTGGACAACTAAATGAGCAATGTTTTTGGAAATGATGCACAAATGAGACCAAATTGAAATGATTTGTACAAAGCGGGGGGCTAAGGAAAAAATGCAAATGTTTATTTGTGTACAAAATTATGCACAAACCAATGAAACTTGGGTTCAGGGTGCCAGATTAACAAAATAGTTTAATATCACATAAAATAATTTAAGTTGAAAAACTAAATGAGCACAAATGTGTATTATGCTCACCAAACAATACACTAACAAACTGATCTGGTTTTCATCACACAGGTCAGCACAAGTCCCAAAAGTTTACCTTTCTGGTTGCTCTGTATGTACCATCTGGTGTGTGTAAACAAAAAGCAATGCAAACACAACCTGGAGACCTCACTACCTGTGGTCACATGGGTATTGGTGGTAATCTGAAATAATAATCTATCAAGAATTTCTTTGACATTAGCTAAAATATTATCTATTTATTATTTATTGTGTGGCCATAGAAGGTAATGGGACAAAATAAAAAATATGCACAATAAAGGTGTGCATTATTTTTTGTGTAACAGCATGGCAATAACACCTGCAGTAACATGAACAATTAAATACGTTATGGGATATAATGTCTATAGTTAACAGCTATTACAAAGGGACATGTACAGTGGAGACTTCATGTAATTTAAAACTTAATAAATTTAGAAAAGCCACCATGTTTAAACCTTATGATTTATGATGTGATATTTATGATGTGATATTTAATTTGTTAGGTGGTGTGTGGTGGCTCAGGTGGCTAAGGCTGTAGGTTGTTCGAGGTTCGAGCCCCAGCGTCTTTGGGTTGCCACACCCCACACTAACCAGTCACTGCATGCATTGCGGTCCCAGAGAAAATGGGAGGGTTGCGTCAGGAAGGGCATCCCAGCATAAAACCTGTGCCAAGTTGTAGCACATGAAAGACTAACGACGATGACAACAGCATTAATTTATTATGTGACATTTAGGTGACATGTATTTCACATTTATAAAATGAGTTTCTGTTGTGTAAGCACTTTGTAAAAGTAACTGAGATTTTTGTTTATCAGCAGAATTTCAGGTTTTTCTTATTTCTTATTAAAAATGACCGATTGCACAGCGAGACTGGAGTGGGAGTGAGACTGGTGAGGGAACGAATGTTTATTGCCTCTTGAAAGTTCCAAACAAATGCTATGTTTCCTCAAATCACTGTGGTATAAGTGAAGTAAAACACTCAACTGTGCTGTTTTGCAAAAATAATGCACAAAAATTCAAAATTTAATGCTTATTACTAGATTTGCCTTTTGGGGTAACGAGAGAAAACCCATAATAAGTTTATACAATTGGAACATATTTAACATTGTCAGAATTTCCCAACCATGTTTGTCATCTTTTCAGGTCAACGGTTCCGTTACACATACTACGATGAAAATCAGGGTGAAATCTATAGATCCATTGAACATCTGGACAAGATGGTAAACCCATTTCTTTTGTTTTGGAGTTTACACTAGAAATGCCCCAGATTTATTACCTATTATACCCATTATATATTTTGCCTGTTGCTGTAGTAACACTTTATTCCCTTTAGGGTATGGGCATTATAGAACAGCTGGACCCAGTCTCCTTCAGTAACTACTTGAGGAAATATCACAATACTATTTGTGGTCGACACCCCATTGGAGTTCTACTAAATGCAAGTTACTTATTCTCTTTAAAACATAAGTCTTGAACGATATATGAAGCTTTTCTTTAGCTTTTCTTCAACTGATCTTTATACGAAAATAATAAAATATAACTCTCTTTTGTTTTCTCTAGGCTGTGGCAGAGCTGAAAAAGAGCGGTCTAGACATGAACTTTTCTTTCCTAAATTATGCTCAGTCGAGCCAGTGCCGAAACTGGTCTGACAGCTCAGTGAGTTATGCTGCTGGAGCTCTTGTAGTTCATTGAGGTGAATTCACCCAGGAGTAACTTCCCTGGCTTTTTTTTTTTTTTTGAAAACCCAAGGAACTTCCCCAACAACCTCTCCTCAACCTCTCCACCATTTTCAAGTTTTCTCATTTCCTCTTTGCCTTTTCCAGTGAAAGACTTTAGATTTGCTGAGATATAAAGCATTAAATACTAATTAAATATCTTCAACTACTGCAATCCCCTCCCTTTTTTATTTCTTACACTTAGTTAATGCTCTAGTTTAAAGTACAATTGCAGCTTGTGCTGCTGTGGATGGTTTTTTTTTGTTTTTTTGCAAGCTTTCCAGCAGTGGATTTTGTAGCGTGATGGAATCTGCAAGGACTTTACCTGTCAAGTTCTTAAGTATCTGTAAGAACGTATGATTCCGTTAAAACTGAAATAAAGTAAATGATATATGCATATTGACATTGCCCTCATTGCAGATGTCCGTCAATGTAACCTAATAAGAAAAACGTATAATGATGGAGTAATTAAATAATAGAAAAGTAAAGTGAGACACCTTTTTATAGGTGTGAGAATTGTAGTGATAATGCTGCACCCATTGTTCATATACTTTCAGTTGTTCGTAAAGGGCTACACAATATCAAGTCCCCTGTCCCACTTGATAAAAGTGTAAAAAAAAATTCTTTTTTTTACTTCAGTCAATTAAAAAGGCTGCTTATAATTTAACTCAGTTCCATTTTCTTCTTTTAAAAAAAAAAAAAAAATCTTTTATTATTCTGAACATATTCAGAAATATCTTGTACATATTTTGTGCAACAGTTCTACAAAATGATCATTTGATTAATTGACTTTAGGGAAATAATATGGTCTACGCATTATTACTATTATATAAGATAATTTAAGGCTCCCTTTTGCCACAAAATGGTAGTAAATAAAAACTATTTGTTGTAGGATGTTGCCAATTCTGTCTTTGAGAGGAAATGCTTGTACACTGCCAAGCCAATAAACAAAAAAGCTGTATTGCCATAAAAAGGAAACAATTAACAAGATTTTCTAAATTAATGGAACTGGTTTATGAATTGCCCAATGCATTATTTTAAAACCTGAAACTACAGTGGCATTAGTTATCTTCGTAAACAAATGTAGTCAGAAAAAAAAGAATGACTGACCGTGTTTGGAGATTACTTAAATTCTTGGTGAAGTTGCTTCATAAAAAGACAGTAGAACCATTGGAAATCGCAGCTGTTTAATAGTTAAATAAAAAAAAATCCAAATGCAAAATGTGACAAAAACTTAGCATTGGGGCCCAAACAGTTATCCATAAGAAAACCTTCTAGTGAGCCTAATCAGAAATGAATGGCTTTGGTTTTCTTATAATTTGAACATAAAATTGGACTTTGTAGCAATGGAAAACATTTGTGTGACTCTATTCCAGAACGATGAGCGCATCAGGGTAGGAAGGGACACGCATGAAGCGATGCACCCAAAATGAAATGCATTCTGGAAGGTTTTTTTTTATTCTTTTTTTTTTTTCTTTTTTTTTTTCTTTTTACA
Organism: Heterobranchus longifilis; assembly: GCA_028570985.1. Classification (NCBI taxonomy): domain Eukaryota; kingdom Metazoa; phylum Chordata; class Actinopteri; order Siluriformes; family Clariidae; genus Heterobranchus; species Heterobranchus longifilis. The sequence continues at coordinate 8,105,232 of JAOVVB010000034.1, read as the reverse complement.
TGTGCCACTTGACTTCATATTGATAGCTGGCTCTGGGTGGCTGACTGGGCAGTTCGAGTTCAACAACCTCTAACTGTGGGCCTCCGAAAAAAACTTTTACCCCTGTCTTCTTCAAGGTGCACTGTATCACGAAGAAAGAATTTCACTGTGCAGTAATGTATACATGACAAATAAAGGCTTCATGTAACCTAAAAAAAAAATAGTGCATTCTTTTCTTTTACAGGCCCGCAGTATAACACTTTCTTCGATTCCTGCCTGCATCCCGAACAAGTGTATTATAGAGCAAAGTGGGTTTCTATAGTAGAGTAGTGCTAAGGATATGTTGAACGATTCCGTGTGAAAGGTTTACTAATGGTGGCAGCCATAGGTGAAAGTTAAACTTAATCTCCTAATCATTTATGTCACAAGACAATAAAAGTGGTGTTTCCATTGTGCAAATATGAGCTGCAAAAGAAAATTATTCTTAAATACTAAGAGTACAGAACTACTAAGCCTTTAAACGGGGGGGGCACACATATACCACCCCCCAGCCTGAACCACCGATAGAAGGCAGGATGGATCCATGGTTTTATGTTGTTTGCACCAAATTCTGACCCTACCATCCAAATGTTGCAGCAGAAATCGATACTCATCAGAACAGGCAACATTTTCTAATCTTATTTTGAGATGCTTGCATGCCTGTGGCATCTCTGTTGAGTGCGCTTGTTGCACTTTTCATTTAAAATAAAATTAGGCACGCCAAAGAAGACACCTGAACGGCCCCAAAGACAGTCAAAATACACTGCAGCCTAGTCTGAGAAATGGCACTGTCTGACTTCAACCATAGCACATAAAAAAGGTGTGGTCACTAGACAGAGAAACTATACTTTGCATACTGTGCCTTGCAAAAGTATTCATACTCCTTCCACTTTTTCCACATTTTGTCACATTACAACTACAAATGTAAAAATATGTCATTGGGATTTTCTTCGGTGAAGCCCTCAGAGGTTTGATAGAGAACATTAATAAACAAACAGCATCATGAAGAGGTCAGGGATAAAGTTTAAAGCAGAATTTTTTTTCAAGCTTTAAAAAATATTTCGAGGAGCACTGTTCAATTCAGAACAGTGAGAATGAACACCATCATCTGAGAATGAAAAGAGTATGGCACGACTGCAAACTCTGTGGCAAACCATGTAGGGGACACAGCAAACATGTGGAAGAAGGTGCTTTGGTCAAATTATACCAAAATTAGACTTTTTGGCCTAAATGCATTTAATACTGTACTTCACCCTGAACACACCATCCCCACCCTGAAACATGGTGGTGGTAGTGTCATGTTGTGGTAATGAGTTTCTTTAGCAGGGTCAGGGAAGCTGGTCATAGTTGATGGGAAGATGGATGGAGCCAAGGCAATGTTAAAAGACAACCTGTTCGAGTCTGCAAAAGACTTGAGACTGGGGCAGAGGGTCATCTTCCAGCACCCTAAACATACAGCCCGAGCTACAATGGAACGGCTTAGATCAAAGCAGATCTAAATCCAATCAAGAATCTGTGGCAAGACTTAAAAATTGCTCTTCACACGCTCTCTGTCCAATCTGACTGAGCTTGAGCTATTTTGCAAAGAATAATGGGCCAACAATGCACTCTCTAGATGTGTAAAGCTGGTAGAGACATACCCCAAAAGACTTGCAGCTGTAACTGCAGTGAAAGGTAGTTCTACAAAGTATTGACTCAGGGAAACCATTTATTATTTTCCTTCCACTTCGCAAGTATGTACCACTTTGTGTTTGTCTGTCACATAAAATACATTTATGCTTGTGGTTGTAACGTGACAAAATGTGGAAAAGTTCAAGGGGCATGAATACTTTTGCAAGGCACTGTATCACAGATGACGTAATGCACTCTGACAGAAGACACCGAAGTCTTGCCTTTCCTTTAATGTCAAGCTGAGAAACTGTTACATTTAGCTTTAATCTCTGGTCAGGATCGCCATTACGATCTCCGAATAGACTATGAAAATGACAGTTTATTGATGAGTATAACACATTTTTATTTCCAGGTTGGAAACGTACACTTTATTAAATTGCGTTAAGCAGAAATTTCCCCACTGTGGGACGAATAAAGGTATATCTTATTATTGCATTGCTAATTTGAGGTGTGGCTGCGTGATTGCATTTGGCAGACGCTCTTACATTTGCCAGAGCGACTGACATTTTTATCTCGTTACACATCTGAGGGTTAGGGGCCTCGCTCAAGGGCCCCAACAGTGGCAATTTGGTGGTTGTGGGGTTTGAACCTGGGATCTTCCGAGCCGTAATCCAATGCCTTAACCACTGAGCTACCCCTGGCCTTGATTGCTAGCGCTGTCACCTTGCACCGCCAGGGTCAGGGTTCAATTCCCACCTTGGATCCCCGTGCTTGGTGGGTTCCCTCCGGATACATCGGGTTCCTCCCACAGTATATAAATCCATACATATTAGGCTAGATTGATGTTCCCAGATTGCCTGTAGTGTGTGAATGGGTGTGTGAGTGAGTGCACGTGTGTGTGTGTGTGTGCCCTGAGATGGATTGGCACCACGTCCTCATGCCTCGTGGAATCGATTATCTAAGACAAACGTTACAAGTGCCCTATTTATGTGTATAATGTTCATGTAAATCGGTCTAAAGCATCACATAAGACGGGGGGAGTCTTTACTCGACTTAAAAAAAACTGATAACTGAGATCTTCCATAACTCGAAGTGCAAAATACTGCACTCTCCAGCACAGTAGATGGCGGTAGAGGCAGTTTGCCGGTTTGCGGGACGCTTGATAAACCAGCGAAGAAGAAGAATCAGGAGTTTGTAGTTGTAGAAGAAGAAGAAGAAAAAAGGAAGGAGCCCGACGTTGCTAGCTGAATTGGAGAGAGAGGTGTAAGTTGTTAGTGCAGCAGAACATCAGCTCTAATGATGTATTTACACCTTAAACACTGCGAACTCATTGAGGTACTGATTTATATATGTGTGTTTCGGTTTTTTATGGATGTTTTTGTATGATTAATGAGATTGTATTGAATATCTGCGACGTTGTTAGAAACGCAGTAATGTCTTAACATTAGGCTTCAGCCCAGTGTGATGTGCCTCAGGAGTGTTGAACATCATGACATTTGAGTTTTTCTAGCACACAGAGCTTGTATTTAAGAAGTTGTGAGAGTTTAAACTTGCTGTACAGTCTGCCTGGTTTCTGTCTACACCATGCTCTAGGGTAATGTGTATAAGGTATAAGCATTAAAAAAAAAAGCCTGATTCAGATTAAATGTAAAGCTGAGTCAGATAGATGAATGTAGGCTACAGTAGGTGCAGAGAGTCCTGTGTAACTGCAGTCCACAGATCATGTTTCTGTCTCAGTTCTGTTCATGATGCAGCAGTAATGAATCCAAATAAATAAATAAGTGTGACATTCTCTATTTCAATTCTATTTTATTTGTATAGCGCTTTTAACAATTTACATTGTCGCAAAGCAGCTTGTCACAATCAAAAGAATTAAGTTTGTATGGAATGTGGATGTGTATGAATCAAAATGATAAGACTGTCCCTGATGAGCAAGCCGAGGACGGCGGCGACAGTGGCAAGGAAAAACTCCCTGAGATGGTAATAGGAAGAAACCTTGAGAGGAACCAGACTCAACAGGGA